>JAWWMP010000116.1:65836031-65860325 GCA_035047865.1 Dendrocincla tyrannina
TCTTTTTCTTCTTTTTCTTTTTTCTCTTTTTTTCTTTTTCTTTTTCTTTCTCCTTTTCTTCTTCTTTTTCTTTTCCTTCTTCTTTTTCTTTTCCTTTTTCTTTTTCTTTTTCTTTTTCTTTTTCTTTTTCTTTTTCTTTTTTCTTTTTCTTTTTCTTTTTTTCTTTTCCTTCTTCTTTTTCCTTTTCCTTTCCCTTCTTTTTCTTTTGCTTTTTCTTTTTCCTTCTTCTTCTTCTTTTTTCCTCTTTCTTTCTCTTTTCTTTTTTATTTTTATGATGTCTATTCATAATTCTCTATTGAGAAATTGACTAGCCTACAAAATCAATACCTCACTCCTCTAAGCAATCATAAGTCTCTCTCCTTTCCCTGCTGCAACTGCTCCTCTGGGTGGCAGGCCCGGGAAGACAGCCAGGACACCACAATCCCCCACAGGAGCTGGCTCATCCTTCTGTAATCAAAAGGCCATGTTAATTACAACACTTGCGCAGAAGAAGATGCACAACCACTGCCAGTTACGGAACACGGGTGCATTCAAAGCCACCAGCAGCATTTTCCTCCCTTCCAAAAAGGGACCAGCCTTTAAGCCCTAGCTAGAACTTGTCGTGAACCTAAACGGGACTTCAAAGGGAAGGCGAGAAGGGTCGGGGCAGCTCCCGACCGAAGAGGGGGACAGGGTAGATACATTTCCCGAGAGGCGGGCAACACACAGTCCGGGGGAGGTGCAAGGGATTAGTCAGACTCTTTTACCCTCTGTCTCCTCCTCTCCTCCTCCTCCTCTGCTGGGGGGGGGTCTTATGGTAAAAACACTGGAAAAGGAGGTGGCAAGTAACAAATATCATCCTAAAGCTCTCCAATATTATATTGTTAATGCAGAGGCACGTTTAGAGTTTTTTTAGTGTTTAAAAGTTTTTTAGTGTTTAAGAGTTTTATGCTGCATTCTTGCAACTGCAGCTATACTGAAGCAAAACCCACAAATACAATATCCTATCCCCGCTTCCACAATACCCTTGACAGATCCCTTTTAACCCTTTAAATAGTTAATGAAAACAGTATTCCTTCATGCTTTTCTAACTTTCAGTTATTTTCAGAAAGGGAAATAAATATCTGTGATGAACATGTCCAGGGCTTGTTTTGCAAATTCCTTGTAGGGAGGATAATTTTGCTACTGGGCAGCAGCAGATACTCTTGCCATGTCTAGCACTGTCATGCTCTGCAGCAGATCCTGTCCCTCTGACTCCTTTCCTGGACTCTGCACAAACAGGTTGGGGACTGTGTCTTTCTGTCCTAGAAGGGCTAGTCTGTTTGTCAGGTGAACAGATACAGAGCTACAAGTTGGTGCTGACAACTGCATGACACTCAGAAAAGGGCAGCAGAAGGATCTGCTCTTCAAACTGCAGTGATGGGTGCTCAGAGTCTTGCTCTTTCAGTGTGCGACAAGCATGTATGTGACAGGTAATACACATGGAACATACAAGAAGAGTTTCTTTTGTATTTCCAGATTTCCAGCAAGTATTCATGATTAAGGAAGTAACAACCTATGATGCAAACAGGAATAAAACAGACTTGCAAAATGGCACAGAGGTAATTTGCACTGTTACTGCGTTAGGAGCTGTGGCTCCAGTCCTGCAAAGACACATGCCCAAGCCTTAAAGGTAGCTGCTGTGAGCAGTCCTGCAGGAGTCAGAGTGAACTAAACCGCAAGGATTAGCCAAAGCAGGACATACATGCTTTCAGACTGCAGTTCATCCAGAGTAGGAGCATTTTTAGAAAGTAGTTTGCACCCCTAACGCCTTGAGGCCTGATCATTGGCTTTGGTGTTTGGTTGCTTTCCTGATACAACAGTAGAAAAGAGTGCCCAAAGAACAAAGGCCAAAACCAATATTCATGTATTCATTGCATAAATTTTCATGCTTGAATACGTTCATGATCAAAATGTTCTGCAAATGCCAATGTAGTAAATGCCTGGTTTATGCTTACGTTAATATTTCCAAATGCATTTAGGCTGTGTTGCTCAGCTGTCCTGATTTAGAATTGCAGAGGACAAGGGACGTGGGGGGAAAGAGAGAAAGAAAAACAGTCATGGTGAAGTACAACCAATGATAGAGTCAGATTTATCTTTTAAAAAACCAAACCACAACAAACCCTTTAAAACAGCCTGAAAAAATTCTCAGGCAAATGCTCACAGAATGATCCTGTTGACTTCAAGCCTCTTCAGCAATAATGTTAAACACTATTTTTAGTTACTTTTGTCCTGCAAACTGCTGGTGCCTTCTTCCTTGATAGACACCTCAGAATGTTTCTGCTTTAACCAGTAATACAAATTTTGAGGTCCTTCCCTAACCCTTTGCAGCTTGTCTGGGCTCTGGCTATTTGGAGGCTGAAGGCAAAATGTTCAGAGGTTTATGTGGCTGAAGGAATCATGACAAGTCCCCTCCTGACATTTGCCGAGCTCCGACCAAGGGTGCCCTGCACACATTGTTCCTTGTCAGCTTCTCACAGTATGTACTCACACTGCTTTACCATGCTCTTTCTATTAGGTTTCCTATTCTTTCTCACATTTTCTTGTCTTTTGTATTTATCACTGTGTATTTTACTCACAAAGAAAATATTTCCAACTGATACAATTTCTATTTATCTGTAGTAGAAAAAAATAAAATAACTCACTTCATCCACTTGAGATATCCTTTTTTCTGTTTCATCCTGAAGTTTCCAGTTTGCCTCATTTCTCTTATTTGGCTTTAATTCTTCATAAAATTACACAGGGTGAAAGAAGGAGATAACTTTAATATAGCTTTCCTACTGTTAAATAGCTATCTTATTCCCCCTTTCAAAAAAACCCTCAAAACAAAACAACTACTAAAGTGACAAAATGACAGCAACAAGTAGACAAAATATTAGAGGCAACTCAGACCTATTGTCCATCACATGCTTTTCATTCTGGTGTTCCCCTTAAAGGCTGTTGGGTTGAAGATGATCCCTTCTTTTCTGGATTCCTTTCTCCTCCTGTTTTAAGAGGGTTTTACTTTCACCAGAAAATGTTTATTGTAAAAAAAAACCCAAAAGCACAAAAAAAACCCCACAAACAAACAAACCACCAAACCCCCCCCCCAAAAAAAAAAACAAAACAACAAAAATTCCCCAAACCCTCAACCAAACAACTGTTATACATCCAATGCAAATGTCGTGCCAAACTCTGAGAAGTGCCACCTTGGTTTTCGTCTTTCTGGGATTTGAGCAGTTGTGAGTGGAACAGCTGCATATCTGTAAGCCCAAGGCAGCTGACCCTGGCCAGACACTTGCCACTCACAACCACAAAGCTGAAAAATCTGACCAGTTCCTTGATAGTCCAAAAAAGTTTGTGAGTTCCAGTTTCTCCTCCTTTTACTTTTCTATAAAGGAAAGTAAAAATCCAGTTCAAAACTGCTAAGTAGCTTTCCCATGTTTGCATTCAAGAAGTAACTTTCACTGCCATAAAAAAATATTCACACCACTTAAAAAAAAAAAAAAAGAAACCCACAATTTTCTCTGCCCTGTGTATGAAGGTCAGTCATTTTGTGTCACCATCCACAATATCATTTGACTCTTTCAGGGTAGTCTGACTGCAGGTCTGGGTGTGGGGTCTGCTTAAATAGAAGTTCAGTGTCTTTGGCTCTCCTCTTGCAACAGAAGGATTTTGATTTCCAAAATAAGTCTAAATTATCGCCCTTGAAATGCCAGGTCCTTTTAAATCCCGTTGTCTTTCCCCGAACTGCAGGGCCACGGTGGGCATGGAAAAGGGCAGGGGGAATCTGAGAGTCTTTGAGTCAGCACATCAGCTCAGAAGGGATCCACCACAGAAGGAGTAACGGCGAGCTGCAAACCAAGATCAGAAGTTGTTACAAACTGACCCGATTTCAGCTCTGAATGCCACCATGTCTAACAGTCAGAGAGCTACAGGGGAGAGCCGGGGGAAGAAGAGTGAAGGACAGCTCTAAAACCAGTACAGATCCTTGCTTTTATCCTGAGACTGCAAACCTGAGAATGGAGAGAAGAAAACAAAAGGGAAGAAGAAAAATAGGTACAGGTGTTTAAGGACAGAGGAACACAAATTGCACTTCTGCCAGCTGCGATCAGTCTAAAGCATGGGCTCTCTAGAGCCCCAGAAGGCTGTGAAGCAAGGAGAAGAGCCCAAGCCAGACTGGAGTAAGACACACATCCTTCCTGCTTAAAGTGAGGACACCGTAAGGAGCCATTAGTGGTTGTGATAACAAAACCAACATGGAGCAGGCTTTCCTTGCCTTCACAACCACTGACTCAGGATTTTACACTACTAACTGTGTCTGCGTCCCTGCTTTTGTCACTGCTACAGTCACACAGCCTTGGTTCCAGACACCCCACCAGGCACTACCATGGGAAAACCATTGCCCTTTTAGCTCAGCAAATGCAATTGTGTTTTCATTTCAAAAACTGAGAGGAAAAAGTAAATAAGGAGAGGAGATAGTTCATGAACCTGCATTGGATCTAGAAATGACCTACTCTGCTGTGGCTGCCCACACTTCTGCTCTCAGGAGTGTGGAGGGGGACAAGCAGTGACCTTTAGGGTTGCTCCCTCCTGCTTCTAATTCTCCCTGCTCAATGCAGAAGCAGGACCAGGGCCCAGACAAGAGTACCTCAAAGCAACCTGTACCCTCGCAGGGCATGTTTGCAGGCATCAGAAATTTGAACAACGTTGTGGGGATGTGATGTGTTGGCCTGTCCCGTCCTCCCTCTCCCCTTCCTCACTTGCCTGGCCTAAGAGCCCCCAGGGCAGAGCTCAGGTGTTGTACATGGGGCTTCCACTCCCAACTTATTCCATCACAGCAGCACTCCAGCAACCCCCCCCAGGGTGGTCCTTTGCTACTACTATGGACGGTGTGGAGTCAGGGAGCTGGGGTACAACTGAGCTGGGGAACTTGTAGGGACGGAGGGCAGTTTGTTACCTGTGTCAACATTGAGGCTGACGCTCTGTGCCATGTCCCCCGCTGCATTGGGGAAAGGGCCCGGTGTCGTCCAGGCTGCACCAGCTCCTGCTTCGCTCTTGCCCAGTTCACAGGGGGGACTGACTGGTGTAGACACGGAGGCGGGGGTGAGGCGGTGGGGGCGGACGGAAGCAGTGGGCACCAGGAGTGAGCTGTAGCGGGGGTCAAAGTGAGGCCCGTAGACGTCATGCATGGTGGCAGGGCGGGGATAGGCAGTGCTCTGTGTCCCGATGTAGGGGTGGTGGTGGTGGTGGTGGTGGTGGTGGTGGTGGGCGTGGTGCCAGGGCTCTGGGCCACCCTGGTGCAGGTGGCCATGTAGCGAGGCGGGTGCATAGGGGTCAGTGGCAGCGGCGAAGGGCAGCTCACTGTGGGCAGCAGCTGCCAGGGGGCTGCTCAGGGTGGCTGGGACAGAGGAGGGTTGGTACGTGCTGTTCCAGAAGGACGGCGGGAAGATGCGCTGGCTCATTGGGAAGGAACCATCTGAGTGAAGGAAGTGGGAGAGAAAGCCAGCAATGAACACACCCAGCAAGACTTGATCTCCTTTCCCTAGAACTCTGTCCCTCCCTGATCCACTCAAACCAGTCCTTGCATTCCGTTTATTCTCTGAAAAATTACCAAACGCAAGAACTTGCTCCAAACAAGGACAAGTACCCATTCCTCTCCAGCTAAACATCCAACACACCTAGCCAAGGCTTATCCATGAAGCAGCAACTATTTGCTCCAGGTTTCTCTTAGTATGTAGATGGGCAAAAGGCTGTTATCTAAGGTGAGGAAAATGTCTCTTTTCTTCGGTAGTGGAAACTGAATGAGCTATTATACACCACTGAAATGTTCAGGATTTTTCTTGTTTGTTTTTGTAATGATCTCCTTGTCTAAGCATTTATGCCCATCACCTCCAGGAAACAGCTGCTGCCTCAATGCAGTTTCAAAGTGGGCAGGAACAATGAGAAGTGTGATTAAAGGACAGACTGAATTTTCTTAATATCTGGGGGCAATTCTCCACATATTACACCTGACTTATTCCTGTTTCTTAGGTATATTTTCAACATGTTTAGGAAGCACTCTGCAGATCTTTGAAGACTGGCAGGGCAAAAGACAAGTACTCTACATTTTCTTAGACCAGTAAACAACATGCAAGATGGACTGGTAATTGTTAATAGCACAGATAGATGTTATGCATGATTAATTGGGAATGCACACTGTTCCCAAAAGAAATAAATAAAACCATGCTCCTGATATATGTTTTCCAGGGAAATACGTTTGACATGATTACTCAGGAGAAGGGGAAGTGGTTCACGATGAGCAAAAAACACTCTTCTGCTGCCATCAATTTGAGCACTGAATATCTTTCACCTGTGAAATTTAAACTACTATTTCATTCTTAGACACTACTGACTGCAATTCATGCAAGGGCTGGGAAACAAGTCTTGGCTGAGCAGGTAGTCTTGTAAGGAAGTTACCAAAACTACCTACCAAGAAATTCCAGCCCTATCTCTCTGGTGGACAGAGGGTGGAGAAGGTTATTCCCCTCTGCCATGGGTACCGCTGTGCCTGTCCAGAGTTAATCAGGCATAGATATGGAGAGCTCTGCATAAGCCCTGGTGCTGACCTTGGCGGCACATGACCATAATCACAGACAGGTCTGGAAGCCCTAGTTTTCAAACTTAAAATTTAGAGTCCTTGTCTCTGCTACAGGAGCAATCAGGTGGTTATACATGCAGAGCAAGGTACAGTGACACACACAATCAGTTTTTTAGAAGTGTGAAGCTGAAGAGATGGTTCCCACATTTCCTTTTTACTTTGTTCCCATCATTATGACCATGCTAAACCTAAAGCTAGGGTCAAGAGGGGTTGCACTCGCCACAGTCACAGCGTGGGGGTCACTCCACAGCTGGTTTGGCTGTAGCCCCCTCCAGGTAAAGCACCTGCAAAGAAAATTCGTTTTCCCAAACCGCCTCCCAGGCCACTTGAACTGAAGGGCTCTATTCTTTTTTATCCCCTAAAAGGGCCAAGCGGCTGGCATTGCCCAGCCCGGGACAGTGGCTCCCAGTGGCTGCCCGCCGGGGTCCAGCGGCCGGCGGGAGGAAGGAGGGAGACGGGCTGCCGCGGGCCGGAGGGGGACACCGCCGGCCCCCGCGGCCCCCGCGCTGCGCTGGATTCTCACCCCGCCAGGAGCCGGCGTTCCGCGTCGCCTTCGCGCTGCCGAGGGAGAAGCTGCTGGGCTGGCTGAGCGCCCGGCTGAAGTGCTCGTCCACCACGGCGCTGATGTCCCCCTGGAAGTAGGTGAAGAGGACACAGCGGGAGCTGATGTACTCGGCCTCAGGGGGTCGCTCCTTCTCGGGGCTGCAGTCCTCCTCCTTGATGCTGGCCGTGGGGTGGCTAGAGAAGGAGCTGCTGGCGTTCGCGCTGCTACCGCTCTCCGGGGCTTCTTGCATTTTGGAGTAAAAGGCGAGTTTCTGTAGGGAAGGAAAGAAAACAGAGCCGGTCACGCAGCGCAACAAGGTGCGCCGGCCCTCCCTGTGCCAGCCGGCATGCAGCGCAGAGCCCTTTCCCGCGATCTTTCCGAGAGGATGCAAAAGTCTGTTCGGCGGCTGCCCTCCCTTCCCCCAGCACACACCTCAACCCCCCACACCCCCACATCGCCCCCCCTTAGCTGCAATTCTGCCCCCCCCCGGAGGCAGCAAAGGGGCTGCAAACCGGGCTGGTGACCCGAACCGACGAGGTGCCAGCCGGGTGGGACAGGCGGGGATCCCCGCCCGGGTTCCCCGCACCAAGCTCCGCGCAAGCAGGCTCTTTCCAGCTGGCTCCGGGGCGGACGGCGGCCGCTAAGGGGCTGCAGTGGGGGGCGAAAGGCTAGGGCACGGCCGGGCTGCTGCCGGGCACCCACGGAGCAGCACCGGCAGAGGGGCGAAGGCGAGAACCGCTCGGTCCCCGGGTCGCGAAATCTGCTGCGAAGAGTGTCCTGTAATCCACAGCGGCGAAAAGGAAAGATGTGGGGGGTGGGGGAAGACTGGCATCCTCAAACACAAAGTTTCAGGGCAAAACACAGCATTTCGCTGGCCAGCAGGAAGTTCCAGGTATTTCCTACAAGATTATTTCGTTTTTACTGGATTCCGGTGGGTGGGAAGAGAGCGGGCGTTGAGAAGTTTGCTGGATGTTTCTCATCTTTATCCACTTTCTCGCAGCCTACAGCTGATGGGAGTTTCTTAGCAATAAGTGCTGGGACGCGGAGCCCGGGCTTGGCTGCTGCCGGCAGAGCCTTGGAGCGGGCGGCGGGAGAAGCACCGAGGGGACGGGGCAGAGCCCTGGGCCAAGACGCGCGACATAGTTGAAAATGTCACTCCTTCGCGTGGACCGCCTTTCCACTTGGCTCCCAGTTCGGCCACTGAGGAGCCAATGATCATACCCCTTAATAATGTCATTAAGCCGTGTGCCGGCGGGCGAGGGGGTGATGGGAGGGAAGACAAGGTGGGGAAGGACATCATCTGCTATTGTAACGGAAATTGGGAATTGGGCCGCGGTGCCGGGCGCTGGAGGCGGCACAGGGGCCGCCACGCAGGGGGCTGCGGGTAGCGGGACCGCTGGCCCCGTCCCGGCCCTGCACGGAGAAGACTCTCACCCACCTCGGCCCCGGAACGCTGCTTGCTCTATCCATCCCCTTTTTCGTTACGCTGGGGGAAGAAGGAATATATGTCTTGAAGGAGTAAAGGCGAGGGGAAAAAATAGCGGTAAAAGGAAGAAAGTGTGCAGCAGGTGCAGCCCGGGGAAACTACCCCTGACCCACGCGGGACAGTTCGCTTCCCGGGACGAGAAGATACCCGCGCACGAAGGGCTATGCGTGCCCGAAATATTCCCGGGGCCGGAGGGATCCTTTTATTGAACCCGGGGATTAGTCTCTACCCGCGCCCGCCCGGGCGGAGCCGCACGCAGCTCGGCGGCGAGAGGTGGCTCCAGTCCACGAAACACCCGCGGGTCTCGCAGGCGACGGCCACCGCCGGGAGCGGTCGGGGGACGGGCCGGGGTCCGACTGCCAAGTGCGCCTCTGGAGCGGGGAGCATCCTGCAACCCGTTGCCCCTCTTCGGGGCCGAGGCTTCCTCCGCCATCGCCAAACCGCGGAAATCCCGCATCCTCCCGGCACTCTCGCCTCCTCTATTTCCAGAACGTAACTCCGGAGCACCCCTCCGAGGCGCCTGTGAAATCCCTGCACGAAGTGGCTTCCGCGGCGATGACTGGGATGCCGGCGAGCAGGAGTGAGCGATAACCCGGGCAGCCCAGCCTCGCAGCTCCCGACGGGCTACATGCACACCTGGGCATCGCTGCCCCGAATCGCCGCGCTCGGATGGAGCCCGTCCCGGTAAAGGAAACAAACAAACAAACAACCACCCCCCTCCTCCCCCCCCCCCCCGCCCAAAAAGTAAAAGCCTCGAAGGCTAAAATCGCGCCCAAGCTCTCAAGGCATCCAGTAGCCCGTCGGTTGTCGCCCGGGTACGTACCCTGCTGAGCCCCGCGCCAAGGTGGGATGCGGTTCTGGTCCTATCACCATGGCAGGCTCACAGATCTTCCTCCCCCACACCCCCCGCCCCCCTTTCCCCTCCCCTTCTCCTTTTCCCTTTTTCCTTTTGGTGAGGCTCCAGACGGCCATCCTCCAGATGACACCCCTCCCACCTTCTGCTTCTTCACCGCTGCCTCCCACACTTACCTGGTGATAGGGACTGTAGGCTGCTGCGAAGTAAGGCTGGGGAGGACCGTAGACTTGGTACATAACATCCAAACAGCTCATGGCTGGCCGCGGCCGAGAAGTAATTTTTTCGTCATCAACTCGTGTTCTGCAAAGTGGAGCAATGCTTCGCGGGAGGGTGGTTCCCGGGGGTTAAGAGGCACCACGCACTGGTGGGAGGAGTGAGGGGGGATGAGGCCGCTGTGGGCTGAGCTGACACCCCCTCCCTGCCCTCTTTCGCTGCCTCTCGCCCTTTCTATAGCGTGGCTGCCTCCCGCAAACGCGCCGGGGCTGGAGGGGCTCCGCGGCTGCCGGGGGAATTTCAGCCCTGGGCCCGGAGGGTGACAGAGGAGGGGGAAGCCAGGGAGACCCCGCTTTCGCAGCCGGGACTGCCCGGGAGCAGCGGGGCGAAAAGCGAGAGGGGAGCTCCGGCACACGGTATTCGCCCCGGCCACGCAGGGACCGGCCGGCGGCTGCGGGGTGAGGGGGAGGCCGGCGGCGAGAGCTGGGGGCTTACACAGCGAGTCAACCCATCTCCCACTGAGTTTCATTTAATTTCATTTATTTAATTTCTTTTCACGTGCCTCCTGTGCCGGGTGCTGCCCTGAGCCCCACGGCCCTGCCCCGCTACCTCGTAGGGCCCCGCTCCTGGCCGGGGAGAAACGGAGCTCCTGGAAAGGCAGGGGTCTGGGTACCCCCCTCCAAATCCCACCAAGTCTGTCGTCAGCCGGAAAATACCACGACCAAAGTCACAGAAGTTGAGAGGTCTGATGAACCGAAGGAGGAAAAACCAGTTTGCTCCCGAGGAGGAATCTCCCCAGAAACTGTTGAATCATTATAAATACCTGGAATTGCGATGCTTTTGCATTTAATAGAAATTAAAACAACGCCGAGGGCAAAGTCACATCAAAAGAACGAATTATCGTGAAGGTAAACTGGATTTACTCCTCGGCTTTCTGCTGAATGTGACATGCAAAGTTGTAAATAGGTGAACGTATCTTCACTGCTCGTTTTGACGAAGTCACATAGGAGCTAGATTACTTTCTAACAGAGATGTACATTCTTATTTCAATATCAACTCTTTGAAACATTCAGCTTCATGGCACCGGTCACAACTACTGTGAAAAGAGACCTGATTTGTTTTATTTTGTTTTAAGAATGTAATAAAGGAGATAAAATAAAAAGAAATTAGGAAAGTAAGAATATTACTTGGTTTTCAAGTGCTGATTGCTTACAACAGTATGGGGGGAAATCTGAAAAGAATGAACACTTTGAAGACCTGGAAATATTTAAACTAATTTTAGCAGAAAATTATCATAATTAAACCTAAGTATTGACTCTATTTTGTTTTCTCTGAAGTGTAATTTTTATATGCCAAGTGTTAGAAATTATTCTGTCCGCCCTTCACCAAAATCATATTTCAGTGCCCGATGAGCATGTTTCAATACTTTCTGCACCACATGCCAGGTTTCAAATGCATATTTAAACAAACTTTTTTCTCCCTATTCTAGTTTGGTAAATTTGTTTTTCATACTGCAATGCACCCTGAAATGCTGTGGCTGTGGGTTCTGCCTCAGCACCACTCCTTTCCCCATCAGGAAATCTTTTGTTGGTGGTCAAAAAGAAGAAAACAAGAGGAAGACCTGTAGGTATTAGGCCTTAAAATAAGAAATGTATTTTATACTCTATAACTTTATTTCTCCTGTGTAGTAAGCAAACAGTCACAGTCCAGGGAAGGATTCACTCTGTGGCTGGTGTCCAAACTAAGGCAGTCAGCTAAAGAACATCCCTCTGCTCATCACAGTGAGAGACTTAGAGGGATCTTTCTTGGGACAATGGGATGTCACTTTTCCTCTGTGGCCCTGATTGTGAGATGCAGGGAGCTTTCCCAGCATGCACAGATCTGTGCCTATTTAAAAGGTAACAGTATGCTGGGCAAGGTACCAAAAAAAGCCCACTTCTCAGAGAATGAGTTCAATGGATACATACTCCAAAGACACAGCGTGCCTTCTTGCTCTTCGTACAAGCTCTTGCCCAACAACTCTGCAATAGCAAAGGTAAGACTTGACACTTGCCAAGGCTGAACATTTACTTTGTGTGTAGAAAAACACAAAGTGTAACAGCAACATGTGCTGTGGTGGGGCAGATGGTGTAGCTTGTGTCCCCTAAAGAATCTCTCTGTGAGGACTGAATTTAGGGGTTTTACCTCACACTTAAGTATATGTTAGGGGAATCAGCTCTGATGTGACTTTGTATGAATTCAGGTTATTTTATAGATAGCTATTGGTCTGTGAAACTGCCCAGTGTAAGACACAAGCAAACTTCAGTGTCTTCATGAAGAGCAGTACAGAAATTCATGCAAAAGTGCTGACATTGTTTTGCCTACTCTGTGCACTCTGTGAAATCAATCCTGGTATAGAAAATTACCCTGGAAACCAAGGGTCAGAAACTATATTCACTAATGATCTCACGTATTTACAATTATATAAAAATAGTTTTCCTTGGTCCTAACTAAAGAATTTTAGGTGGGTTGAGTCACATAAGGAACTACAAAGGCTTGGAAAAGAAACAGCTGAGTTATCTCAAAGAGAAAATTATGACAGCAATAAAGGAAAGCAGAGTTTTAGGAAGTATATGGGATAAGAATTGGCTCTGTACTACTAAAACACTTTCATGGGCCTACTTCTGTGGTCATACACTGGTAAATGTTTCACAGCAATGATATGAAAAGAAAATCCTGGTTTTAGGAATGATGGATCCTGATAAACAGCAAGATGCAGGAAGTTACAACTTTCATCAGAAAACGTTCCTATAAAGCAAGTCAATGCTGTCATCTAACTAATGTGGAACTTTCCACAGAAGAGTTGTGTACTACTGTGAATGGCTCACTGGACAGCAAATGGATCATCAAACGAAACACCAACATTCAGAAAGACTGGGACAAAAAAGTCATGGAAATATGATAGCACTGACCACATTTATTGCTCACCTTCCCTGGAAATCCTACATCCAGTGCTAGTCTGCCAGTCCCCAATGTGCAAAGGTTTGAGCATCAAACAGCACATTCAGGGAAAAGATTAAGTATTTATTATCCAGAATGGACCTTTCTGGTTTTTTGTCTTACCACATATATCATACTTGCTGCTCTTTTAAAAGCTCAGGGAGACTTTCACTGTTTCCAGAAAGGCATTCTTTCTGAACTAGAATTAGCATGAGGTGGATGGAGAATCCAGCCCTTACTGCAGCCGTTTGCAACTCTACTTAGCAGCCTTCAGTATTTCTCACTTCCAGCTTGAGCCGGGTTGGTTTCAGCTTCCAGCTGTTAGTTCAAGTAATGCTTTACTTCACTGACCTAAACAGTCCTTTTGTATGTAATCTTTTCTCTTATGAACCTTACTTTATTCCATACACTAATGTAATTTTTTTCCCTTCCAAAATAGATGGAATTCCTTAACTTTCTACAGCAATTCTTCAAAGAGTTTTTGTACCTTTTTTCTTTGCAACCTGTGCAATTTTTCAACATTATTTTAAAACTATTGACACAAGAACTTATTATTCTAACATTTCTCTTGCTGAAGGCATACACAAAGTAAAATACCTTTGTAGCAACTGATGCTTATGGCTGTTGTTTTTTTTTGCCACAATACAATTTTAAAGATATGTCACGCTGATGCTAATGTACTCTCCCACTGTGATCACTACAGTATTTTCAGTTTTACTACTACAAGTATGTAAAAAGCATGTACTGCTTGGTGGTATGGAACTGATGGTGCTTGGAAGTTTCTTCTAAGCTCTTACATAGCTGACTGAGATTGCAAGTAACTAGGCTGAAAGTTGTGGTCATCCCATGTGAGCCTATGACATTTGCTCGTGACACCTTGTAGAGTCATACTTTCCAGGACCTTTTCCATCACCTGACTTCCTTGGTCTGAGACATGCAACTCTTCAGAGAGCTCCATTAATATGTTGCTTGTTCTTGAAAATGCCAAGAGACTTAGCAATGGGCACAGGTATTTCCAAATGTCCCACTTCCCACTTTACTCACCAGTGTTCTAGTTACTATACTACCTTCTAAATTTATTAGTGTGATATTATGTCGGCTTTCAGGTTACTGATTAATATCTTGCACAGTTCACAAATTAACTAAGTATTCCTATGCAACATTAATATACTACACTCCTATGTGGCAGTATTCGTATTCCTAAATACTAAAATTTTTCTGTTGACTTGTTTCTTGCAATTTTTTTCCATTTGCTGTGTGAACCACTTATATTGTCCAGTGCATCCTCTATGAGATGGTAGTTTAACTAGTCTTTCTAGTCCTGCTCTCTCTAATGTTTCACTTTGCATGTAGGACTCAACACATACTTAACTTTCAGGTGAATGCACTACTTGTAGGTTTACATGGGTGAAATTTGGCTGAAATGAATTAAGATGGATTAATGCTGTTCTGCTTTTTTTTGTCTTGTCAGTCTTTGTGCTCCATATCCCTGAAAGCTTTTTGGTATTTTTGGGGCTTGAAAACTGTTACCATGGTGTTCTCAGGGGTATTTTTGAGGTACAGCCTCTAGGTCTGTATTGATGAAGACTTTAGCCTCAAGTGCTGTTGGCTTGGTAGTTTTCAGTGAAGGAACTGACATTAAAGATAAAAATTAGTAAAAAATAAAGTAAAAAGCAGGGGACACATATCACTGACTTCATTGTCTCCTTCACCATCCTGAAGAACACAGTGTTATTTTGTTTGTCAGCCCCAGAGACACTGTATAGTTAATTTTAATCTTCCTTTAAGGGTGTGATTTTTTTTTCCCTTTTCCATTTTTTACTCTTGTGGCTCAAAGAATTCGCTGTTAGCTGCTAATTAATCACACATACGAATACTATTTGGTGTGCATTTGTACATGTGACAGCACGTCTACTCCAGTGACACGCTCTGCAGCAGCTGGAATGTACGTGGTGATTTTTACTCCATGATGTATTTACAGGGGAGCTGCTGCCCAGCTCAGGGTGCAGCATCTGGCGCGTGTCACTCACCCTTCCTGCCCAACCCTGACGGGCCAGAGGCATCACCTGTCTCTTCTCTACTGATCGTAGCAGATGAAGAGATCATTATGCAAGGCTGGAAGAGAAATCTAGAGCTGTCATGAGGGAATATAGTCACATATATTCACATACATGAGAACACAGTGAATGTGTTGAATTTAGGACTTGATTTTGCAATATGAAAGCTCATGGAAGTTTTTTTCCTGAATCAGCACAGGGACAGGCTCAGTTTCGCTCTCAGAGGTATTGTGGCACCTTCAGATCTGAGCTGAATCACTGTGCACCTCTTTCCCCCAAGCAGCAGTGAGCCATCAGAAGGTGAATCTGGCTTGTTCTGAGATGCATTCACAAAGATACTCTACAGATATTTTTGGGATTTGTATACAAAATATATAATAATATTTTGTCTGTGCTCAGGGCAGAAAGGTAATTTCAGAGAAAGCAGTCCTTAACAATCACCTACCTCCATGTACAAAAGAGGGTTCTTTTTATGTTTTCTTTTCTTTTTTTATTATTTCTTTTTTTTTTTTTTGCCATGATATAAAAGTAGAAACAGGCTGGGTCTGCCCTCTGTTGAAGTTTCTCAGGCACCATCCCTATTAATACAGACACCAAACTCTTGAAGTAATTGTGATATATCAATCCCATGCAATGTGCAGTCTTAGTGATTTTGATTGCCCAGTCATACTTTTGCATGTTTTGTTTTGAAAACAAGAGTAGGTTTAAATGAAGGTTTTAATTACTGTAAGTGTTTTCATTTTAGAAGCATGTTTCTTTACACTTTTGTAGATAATACTTCAGACAGAGGGAGGTAGGTGGCAGAGGAAGACTGCAGCTTGAGAGAGTAAGCAGCTTGATGCAAGGAAATGACAAAATCAGGTTTTCAGCAGAGCACAGACAAATAAGGAATATGTTTTTTTGACTTTACAGACTTTAGTATAATACTGACAATATGAAGATGGGATGAGGAAAAAAAGACTCTCATTTACTTCCATGATTGTTTTCCTCAGGTGGAAACTTTAATTGCCCACAGTGGGCAGTATTACCCGTGGGGCTCACTGGTTCACTTCTGTTTTATGCAGTGTGTATTTGGCAAAGCCTTGAGGAAACCTAGTTAGAAAATGGTAACACAGTATATTTTAAGTAATTAAATTGCAAAACAAAGTAAAAAGAAAATTCATAGCAAAATACTGGAGGTGGAGCCATGCTACAGGGAATTGTGTTCTCATTGCCTGGAATTGCCCTAAATAATGTAGCTCCTGAGTTAAGTGTAAATATGTGTGATTTCAGGGTCTGGAAAATATCCTGACTTTTTGAAACTGAACAAAGCCTGCATTTGCGCTTTTTTTTTCTTTTTTTTGTGACATATTTAATAGAGAATTTAGTCTTCATGGCTGCAAAATCCAACTCCACCTTTAGAAATGAGGTTGCAAAAACAAAACAATCAAGAAACACAGTAACAAAAGAATGAAGGAAGATACTGACAGTCCAGGTATGCACCATGTGAGGCAAAATGTCACTTGATTTTCACAGTAATACTTATATATTGTAGCCCAGTACACCAGAATTCGGTGTAAACATAGCCATGTCATAGCCCAGATGAAAACTCTTAGTTTTGTATTCATATCTGTGTAGATTTACCTCTTTTAATATGGAAGGATAAGAAATTAGTCTGCAGATGAATTTTTTGTGATAAATAACAATGCTGCAGACTCTGTTGAGGACACATGTAGGCTGTGCCCCATTCCCTTGCTTGTACACAAAACTATTAGAATAAAGATGAATGAAATGAAGCCCATTGCAATAGGCATGCCCTCTAAGGCAAATCATTAAGTGCATTCCAGGGATGTGCTGGGATCTTCACAGGATGGTTGCACTTTTTAAAGAAGAATCTTTACTTATGCTGAGGTGGGTACTGCAAAGAGTTTTACGTGTACATATGAATCAGTCAGTGAGTTTACGCAGGAGGGAAGAGCCATAAATTTAGAGAAACTGAGCCATTTTCATACATCTGATGTGATGCTCTCTCCTTTAAAGAAGGCTATGTTCATTAAAGATCTGCTGGTATACTGAGTTAAATTGATAGAGATATTATCCTAACAAATCAAGTTTTTGAAATGCAGGTCCAGTTTTTGTATCAAGGTAACAGAATGCAATTTTCAATTCAGAAAGATAATCCAATTGAGGAAAACTTTAGAAATTGCCTATAAGTTTTTGTTGAGGTTCTGGATATAGCTCGTAAGAGCCAAGCACATGGTGTGACACATCCTTGGAGTTGCTGCTTCATAAGAAATGAATAGACAAGACATCATTTAGGCTCAGAATTTGGCATAACTTTCTGAACAACATTATTCAGAAATTGATTTTTAACTCACAGATAGTTAACTGGTCACATGGAAAAACAGCCAATTGTAGAGGAGAGCATGAAAGCTGAAGAGCTGGCCAAATGCAGGGTGCAAAGTGAAGGCAGCTCAAAGCTATTTCTGTGCCCCTGTCTGTTGAAATAATAAAACTGCTGTGTTAAATAAAGTGGCTTGTTCACTATTAAGGCATTAATTTTTGTTATATTGACTATTGGTGGTCAAAGGGACAATTTTTCCAGTCATGTGTGTCTCTTGCTCTGATTTGTTCCTTTACTTTCAATCTAAAACTAGACTGGAACCTGGATTTACTATGTTGCTCTGCAGTGATGCTGCTGCCTCCAGGAGCCCTTATGCACCTTCCTGGGGCAGACTTATAGTTGCTTACCAGGGAAATGAAGTAGGGGCTAAGGGTAATTTTCAGAGAAATCAGAAACAGGCAAGGAAAAGTGGTTGGGGAAAGCCTGTCATCAGCTCCATGCTCCAGAGGAAGAGGAGGATACTCAGGAACCCCTTACAGAGCTTTTCTCTCCCACATGCTCTGTGCTTTGTCCCAGCCTTCTGCACACCCAAGGACAGAAACTTGTTTTTCAGTGTGTCTTTTCAGCTGGCACGTGCCAAACCATATTTTAGTCTCTCTCGCCTTCCAACACCAAGCAAACTCCACGGTCCTCGCATTCCTGCAGCACAGGACACCACTCCTGCCTCTTCCCATATGGAGCACAGCTTGCTGCCATGCTCCAGGGGAAACCACACACAGATTAATGGCAGTTGTGCTCTTTCCCAGGTGAGCATGTTCTCATGGTAGAGAAAAGCTTTTACTATTGAGCAAAACACACCAGGTGCCATGCTCGCTGACTTGCAAGGGCTGTTACACTGTTTGAGATCAGTATTGGAAAAGATGTCTTAGAACACCTTTCTTCCTATGTTCTCTTTTGCCCTGCATTCTGCATGTGCAGAATTATGGCTACACTGCTTCTTTTCTGCTTGCAGCCAGTTTGGGGTGTGTGAACTGCTTTGAGCTTCAAAGGCTGACTGCCAGTTCTTTTTCATGTCACTTTTGAACATTACCCCGGCATGGTGTTAAAAGTCAGTCGCCCCATACAAATAGGGTAGTGTTCTTCAGTTCAGTATGCTCCAGTTTGTCCTGCTCAGAGCAAATGCCTCATGGTACCCTACTGTACACTTCTCTTATTTGAGAAAAGCAAGAATACTCCAGCTCCATGGACCGTATCAGTGTTAATCTCTTAAATCTGTTGTGCTGCCTCACAACTTTTGGGGAGATGAGAGAAAGCTGGCACAAGGGCAAAATGAACAATTCAAAGAGTAAAAAACTGCATCTTTTTATCCAAATAGTTATATATGCTTTAGCCAGAACTGTGTTTCTTCTGCATCTCAGAGAGCACATGCTAAAGTACTGATTTCACACATATATGAAACACTAAGCAGATAAAATTACTCTACCATCTAAATTGACTTAGTAAAAAGGCAATTATCTCTATGTCAACACATTTGTTTCTTCATCTGTGTTCCTCTGTACTCACCATTTGTCCTAAAATGCAAATTGGTTACAAGTTTCTTTATCAACACAAAGAGTCAATCCTTTTGCTTTACAGAAAGAATAAAAAATATTTAAAATATGTATGAAAACATGCACAAAATATATACAGTGTCTTTTGCTGTGAAGAGCTCCTAATGTTTTGGAAGTTGTAGTTTACTTGTCTGCTAGACTATTCCTACCAAGATTATTTATTCATTTACTGCCTACCTACCTACTTACGTAGTAGCCTATTATACGAATTTCTCACAATTATCAAACACGTAAGAAGAGACAATTTGAGAGGGATGTCATGGAAAGGGAAGGTTGAGCAACTAATATATAGAAGCCAAACCTTCAGGTCTAAGAGATACGATAGAGGAACTTCTAAATTGAGAACTGGAAAGAACACTTTAGGTTGTGGGGACTGGGTAGCCATAAAGCTAATATGCATCTGTTTCATGGACAAGATTCACCTCCCCTCCTTTAGGGACTCACAATGTTTACAGGTTGTCTTTTGTAGAAACACTTGATCCAAACCTAAAGCAGTTTCCCACAGCTCTACTGAGTCAATATTTCTCTTGCTCACTCGTTTTTTTCTTTTTGTTTTGTTTTTTGTTTTTTTTGTTTTTTTGTTTTTGTTTTTGTTTTTGTTTTTGTTTTTGTTTGTTTTTTTTGTTTTGTTTTTGTTTTTTTTTTTTTTGTTGTTTTTGTTTGTTTTATTTTCAAGGGGGACCGGAAATCTACCTCTATTGGGAACATTGACATCTTTAAAAATCCCTAGCACAGGTTGATTGCAATAAGCACTACAGCTGATCACCATTTAGTTCCATTGTATTTGATAGTTTTGACAGTGTTTTCCCTGATGCATCTGCTTTATAGTGATGATCCTTCTGTCACAGAGCGGAGCTTTTGCCTTAAGCCTCCCTTCCTTGCCAGAGTCCTCCTTTCCATCTTTTTTGCTGGAGCCAGCTGAAGCCCCTGAAGACCCTAGTGTGGTTTCTTTAGTTTTATGATAAGACCTCACTGGGTGTGTGCCTTCAGCAAGAGTCCTTCACTTCTGCAGGCCATTTGGATTGGGACATTTTCCTAGGAAGTTGCACCCTCATCTCAGCCATGCATAAGCAGCATTCTTGGTGTGGATGGCCAGCTGGCTGTTATAACCTTCTTTCACACCATGCTATGTAAAACTACACAGGGCAGGTCTTGTTGATGTGTGAAAAATGCTTCTAACAGCCTGCTCCCATGTGCACTGAGGTTTCCAGCTTCACAGACTTGCTGAACCCACAGCAGGCAAGAAGAAAACAAGGAAATGGTTTGCTATGGACAGGGAAGGGAGAATAAAATAAGTGCAGTAGTGGATTTTGTTTTCAGAAGAACAGAAGTTTTCAGAAGCACATTGACTGACGGTTGGCACTGTGGGTCAACAGCACGTCCAGTAAGAATGAGCATGTAGAAACACTTGTTACATACCCACCTCATTTAAAACACTGTTTTATTGATTAATTTATATGTATTGACTACTTTCCATGGGTCAGTTTGCATACAATGCATGCACATTTGTCTTTTCTGGGTAAATGGGGCTTGTGACTGCTCCTAATGGTACCTCACTGGTGTATCTGTCACATGGGATATTATGCCAGATAAACATTTTCTAACATGTTATCACAAGTGGACAGTTTATTGTGAAGGAGACAGTAAAAGTGGTTAAAAAATGCATGCATATACATGTATGCAAACATACATGCATGCACATATGTGCATATATACTAGATAGATAGATAGATAGATAGACACACAAATATTGTTTTCCTTTCTTTGGTAACCATAATGAAAGTCTGAAGATGAAGATTGTCAGAAATCAACAAACTGTTCATGAAAGACTGGGAAAGGGATACTTTTCTTAAAAAGTGGTGAAACGTAATATTGAGTTGAATAACTCACTTAACATAAAGAGTGTGGCCAGACCAGTAGACGATCCTTTTCTGAAACCAGAAGATGTGAGAAGCAGGTCTTTCTGTCTCTCCTAGAGGTCCTGGAAAGAAGGGCCTTGCAAGGGAACACTTCCAACCCCCTCAGACTGCAGCTGCTCCTGCACCACATACCTCTGGTTTATAAATGCTGATTGGACACACTGGCCAAACCTATGCAGAAAAAAAACAAAGCACTACTTGCGATCATGTGGTAGTGTTTGGTGGATGCATAACAACTGCCCATACTTTGGAGGAAAGCTAGTCTCTGTCTGTTTTCTACAAATCAAATCAAATATCCATACCATGAAAAATGTTCTCCCAAAATCCAATTTTTTTGTTATGACAAAATCCAAGGCAACTGGGGCTGAAAATATTTACAACTGTCCATGAATATTCTGGATTTTAAATGTCTTTAAATTGTCTAGATAAATTTTTATTTCTTTTCCCCCAGTTTTTGTTTCCCCCTAGAGAGGTAGGAATGCTCCATTTTTCTTTTTTTTTTCCCCGGGTCAAATTTTTGAACAAATAGGAAAATACTGAGCAAATATGAAAGTATTCTGACAAAAATATTCCATCTCCATTTCACCTCTGAAAAACTCTTCCACTGGTCAGCCTCACCTGTGTTAGATTACATCTGCTAGTGTATGAAGTTCTTGGAAATAAATTCTCAGTACACATGGCACAACTTTAATCTAAAAATGAACTGTTAATTGAGGCAGGCACAGGGCTGGGTTAGGGAAAAACGGCATTCATTATGAAAGGGATAATTTAGAATTAACGCAGTGGAAGGTCATCCAGTATAAAAATAGTTTTTAGCCACTTCCCCTTTCTATGCTTTTCTGAATCTGCCTGTTTGCCTCTGGCTTGGTAGAAGTGTGGTATAAACAGATCCCTCAATGCAAAATAGGGTGGCTGGGCAGTTCAGCATGGTGAGGGATGGCCCTCAGGGAACTGTTCCTCTGGCTACGCTTATTAGAGAGAATATGTTTGGATTACAACCTCTCAAGGCTTTTGGTAGTACTCTTGATTTGATTCCCCACTGCTTCTCACAGTGGGAAAAAACACCAATCCAAAGGAGTACTATGTCTTTGCATACCTCCCAGGTCCACAGGAGGCTTTTTGGGGGTAAAGATTCTATTCTGATCATCTAGCATGGCGCCTCCGAATACCTGTGTGTACTGGGAACTGTGGAAAATGATCCAGTTAGATTTGGGTGTGCAATGGAGACAGACATATTGAGGACTGATAGGGAGTACACTGTGTGGGCCATAATCGGGGTTTGCTACAGGCTTTAAAAAAATTTTAAGAGGATTTCTCTTTTGTTACTAGTTTGGGAGGTGTTGACAAGGTAACAATGTTTGCTCTGATTTTGCCATCAGGGTAAAAAGTAAAACGTTAATCTAGAATTAATTTAATTCTCGATACCATCCAGTGGTTTATGAAGTCCTGGTCCTAGAAGCCTGAATGCAGACATGGTGTGGAAAGCAATCCTGTAGCCCTGGACTTAACCCCCAGTGAGCAGAGTCTCATCCACTGACTCCAAAAAGGATATTTTAGAAAGAAATGCTTGAAGCAAGATATAGAAATAGGGATCTCTGTAAAATGTACTTTTAAAGACAGTCTTGTATACATTGGTTTCATGTTATATAATGGCATGTCAGACACGCTCTGTCCCCATCCGAGGGCTGAGCCCTTTTTACTCAGCACAGTATGGAGCACACACAGACCCAGGCTGGTAATAACTCCATGCTTTGCATGGACGACATATTTTGGAAGACATTGAGATACTGGACTCAAAGCAGATATAGAGAAAATAGGAAAGACGTAATGTGAAAAGAGTATTTCACGCACGTCCAAATTACGCCTGTACAAAATATTCTTGTGAGAAAAATAGCACAGGGCAGGGAGAAAGAAGAGTACAGTGCAGTGGGCTGGACAAAGAGCCAGCTCAGGCAAGCCTGGCTGAACAGCAGTTACTAGGCTGTAAAAAATGGACATGGCAAATGTACCACATTTACTAAAGGCTCCATGAAACTCCAGGGAAAACAGACCATTCACAGAGTGGCTCTGCTGAGAGCGAGAAAGTTTCATTATTATTAGTCATATGCTGAGGACGTCAAGGAATTTTAAGGCCGCACTCTTTGCATTTTTAGAGGTTATTAATGAAATAGCATAGCAAGGTGAATTACATTAAAATATTTTTCTAACCATTCCAGAAATCTTGGTCCAAGTTGGCATAAGGGGGTTGGCAAGTGGTGAACTTTTGACCGAAGCTCAGATTGCTGGGAGACACATCCTCCTTGTTAGTTTCGGGTGACAGTTCACTGTACTAGAGGGATCCACTTGTGTGTAAAGAGGCGAGTGGGGGAGGAAGATTTAGCACTGCATTTTCACAGGGGCAAGAAATTCCATCCAGCTCAAATGTGTTTTGGCCTGCTGCCCAGCTCCTTGTCGGACACATGACCATCACTTGGCTTCCTATTTCTGGCCCGAATCTGCATCCCAGGGTAAGCTAGCTCCATTAGTGGTTAAAATTAGGCAACTGACCTGTGACAACACATGCTGACTTGCCAACAGAGGGTAGACATATTTAAAAACCAAAAAAGAGCTAGACACAGCAAGATTTAATGTCAACGCCATGTGTAATTCATCAGTTTGGGCTACTATGATACAGATAGCAGCTGATCTACTTCAGGAAAAAGACTTAGCAGGATTTTCGGGCTTCCTTCTGACCAAAGCCTTCCTATAATGATTGCTAAAGAGAAGATTATGCCATTATTTTTTTCATGGTAGAAATCCATAGACCTGGCTCCTCACCCTGTCATGATGTAGTTGTGCAGTGGACAACTTCTCCTGAGAATGACAAACCAGGACATCTGGTTTACACAGAGTTGTACTTTTATTTGGAAAGCTTATTTCCAATTGAAACAGCAACATCTAGCTGGTTAAC
This sequence comes from Dendrocincla tyrannina, assembly GCA_035047865.1. Lineage (NCBI taxonomy): Eukaryota > Metazoa > Chordata > Aves > Passeriformes > Dendrocolaptidae > Dendrocincla > Dendrocincla tyrannina. Next base: position 65,859,606 of record JAWWMP010000116.1, read on the forward strand.
AAGTGGGTATTTTGGGTTGTGCAGTAATCAGAAATTTCCATTTCCCAAAAAAAAGTCAATCAAAATATTTATGCACATTTGGATGATGTTCTTGGATGCAGTACTCTGATAGCCATCACATTTTTTTCTGCTCTTATCACACCTACCTCCATCTGCCTGTCCAAAGGCACCAGTCATGGCAGCCTGTCTGTCAAGGTCTCACACATCTCTCTGGGCTTTTTTCTACTTCCCCAGAACCTGAGATACCCTCCATGAATCCATTAAAGAATGCCATTATCTGTCCTTGAAATCCTTTCCTTTTCCAAGAAATCACCTAGAGAATGTTAGATTGTGTGAACAGGCTTTTGTAATGGTTGATGTTTTAATAATTGTAGAGAGTTTAAGAAATGAGCATGCATTTCCATGTAGACACTGTACCCTTCCTCATCATCCCCGGCATCTGTGTTGCTCAATAAGGACTCTGAACCAAGGAGTCTGATGGTGATGTCTTGCAAACCGATCCTTTCCGCCGTGTAATGGATCCTTGCATTGCACAACTACCCAATCAAGTCAGCCTTTTAAATATTTTAACAGGTCAGCTTAGTAAATCCTCTCCTCTCCTCTCCTCTCCTCTCCTCTCCTCTCCTCTCCTCTCCTCTCCTCTTTTTCTTTCTTTCTTTCTTTTTCTTTCTTTTTCTTTCTTTTTCTTTCTTTCTTTCTTTCTTTCTTTCTTTCTTTCTT
>JAWWMP010000116.1:65860425-65896922 GCA_035047865.1 Dendrocincla tyrannina
TTCTTTCCTTCTTTCTTTCCTTCTTTCTTTCCTTCTTTCTTTCCTTCTTTCCTCCTTTCTTTCCTCCTTTCTTTCCTTCTTTCCTTCTTTCTTTCCTTCTTTCTTTCCTTCTTTCTTTCCTCTTAATTTCCTTTTTTCCTAATGAATGTTTTGCACTATATTTACTGTAAAGGGGATGTAGTAAATTACGTGCTCTATACTTACTGATGCCTTCTTACAGGCTTCTGAAAAACCGTGGCCTTCTCTGAACATGAGAAAGATGCAATGGGAAGGAGAACCAAGATTCTCTAGCCAAACAAAATCCCAGTATTTACAGGGTCATATCTGTTGCTCGACTGAAGTATTTACCTTGAGGAAAAAACTGGAAGCCAGTGTAAAATTTTAGGGTTTTCATTCTTTCAGTGATACATGGGAACTGCATAGCAGTATCTGCCAATTCTGCTGGTGAGGAGGAGCACACCTGGCTGGAACTACCATGAACACCAGGTGCAGCAGCCTGAGCTGGTATAAAATACTCCTCTGCACACACAGACACCCCTCACAAAGCAAAGATGCACAAAGAGCTCTCTGGAATAGCAGGAGCATGGGGAACAAGAAATATCACATCAGATTTCTGCTGACTGCATAGAGAAATAACTAACTTCTAATGGAATAGTCCCCAAATATATATGTTAAAAACGAGGCTAAAGTTTTATCCTTAGAAAAACAAGCTAGATAATGCTGACTGTAGTAACATATTCATTGTAGACAACTCTACTAAGAGACAGCCCGAGATATGTTGCTCAAACAGAAACTGCTAAGAGATCTTCAGTTTTAACACAAAGCAGGATACTTGAAATTAATAAGAAACACACTTACTGAACAACAGAACAGTAAGAAATGTGATTGCTCTGCTCCTGCAAATGTCTGTCACTATTAACAGTATGTTATTTTAACTAATTTCAGTCTAACAAAACCTTTGAAGACAAAGAAATACCTCAGAAATGCATCTGATACCCTCGAACTGGTTACTCTTTGTGGGTATAAGTGATGTTGCAGAGGCAGAGTAACTCCAGGTGCCAACTCATGTGTGACAATATGTACTACCTCTTGGATGACAGGTCGCCTAGGCAGATCCATGCCAGATACTTCAGAACAGCATTCCCAGCCCTATTTTGGGCTTAGGGCACACCTGACATGGTGCTCATGCTGACTAAGTCCAGGCAGAGCCAGATGGGAGGACCTGGGGACTAAAGCACTAGCCACAACCTCAAGAAAGTAATTTAGACTTTTTGTTTATGTGAGATATTCCTGTCTTCTCCTACTTGACACCATGGAGAAATGGTTGTGGCTGTTGGCACATGAATTTACTTATCACTGGGTATGAACACGTCTGCGTATTTTAATATCCTGCCACTGTAGTGGTTAGAACTGTAGGTTCATCAATATGGTCCAGGCAGAAAATGGCAAGGGGGTTAGTTATTTGGACAAAAACTAATTAAAAAAAAACTTTAGACCTTCAGGCCTTGTGGAGTGCTCTTCACTCTGTTAGTAGTCTCACCTGGGTTTTCTGCTCTGCTCCAGCATCTTCTGTGCCTGACCCACAACATGTCAGCAAGTTTCCATGCATGCAAGGTGCCAGCAGCTGCCACTCAAGAGAGAAGATCAAGAAAATTCCAGGCAAGGCAGAAGTGTTAGAGGAGCTGCCAGAGTTAGACCTGATTCACGATTTTACTTACATCCTCAATAGCGAGATGCTAACTCTGAAGATTTAATCTTTTGCTTGATATGTTTCAGTTGTTTGAAATGTTTCAATACAGAATCTAGAATTTCAAAAAGTGTGTACAAGTCCATCTGTAACAGTAACAACTTTATTTAAAAGATACAGGATCTGTATCTTTTAATATACTCATGAATGAGTTCATTAAAACACACATGATTACTTCTCTCAACTCTGAACATTTGACTCCCTCTTCAAGAAAAGTTCTGTATTTGCCCATTAACATAAATTTAAATGATGGCCACTCAATGGCTTTTGATTGTTTGGAATGATAAGCAGTCACAAGAGGTGCTACAAATTCCTCCCTCCTAGAAAAGTAGCTTAGCATTTTGAATTGTTCATTAAATCTTCTATTTTGAGAAAACATCAAGAATTTTCTCAACATAGAATTTCCTGGTTCTTTATACAAAAGCAAATTTTCTACTTAATTTTGTCACTGTTGTCATTCTACTCAATCAAAGAGAAAAGATAGTATTCAAGAATTGATTTGTATGTGCTTTTCTGTGAAAACAATAAAGAAGAGAGAATGTTCATTTTTCTTAAGATTATGGAAGAGCAAGGACACACAGAGATCACAAATGTCTTGGGGAGGCCAGAAAATTACAGAATCACAGAATGGGTCAGGTTGGAAGGGACCACAGAGGGTCATCTGATCCAACCTCCCTGCTCAAGCAGGGTCATCCTAGGACCTATGTCTGGATTGCATCCAGACAGTTCTTGACTGTCTCCAGTCAGGGAGACTCCACAACCTCTCTGGGCAATCTGTTCCAGTGCTCATTCACCAGCACAGTAAAGAAGTTCTCCCTTATGTTCAGGTGGAACTTTCTGTGCATCAGTTTCTGCCCATTGCCCCTTGTGTTATTGCTTGGCAGCACTGAGAGGAGCTTAACTCCATCCTTTTGACAACCTCCCTTCAGATACTTTTATACATTGATGGGGTCCCCCCTCAGTGATCTCTTCTCAAGGCTGAAGAGCTGAACTCTCCCAGCCTTTCCTTGTAAGAGAAGCTCCAGTACCTTAATCATATTTCTTGTCCTCTGCTGGACCAGCTCCAGGACCTATATGTCTCTCTTTTACTGAGGAGCCCAAAACTGGACACAGCACTACAGATGTGACTTCACTGAGGCTGAGTAGAGGGCCAGGATAATGTGCTGGCTCTTTCTGATACCTACCATTGACCTTCTTGGCTACAAGGGCACACTGCTGGCTCACGGACAACTTGTTGTCCACCAGGACTCTCAGGTCCTTCTCTGCAGAGCTGCTTTTCAGCAGGTTGGCTCCCAGACTGTACTGTTGCCTGGGCTTATTCTTCCCCAAGCTCAGGACCCTGCACTTGCCTTTGCTGAACTTCAGATAGTTCTTCTCTGACCATCCCTTCAACCTGTCGAGGTCCTTTGAAAGGGCTGCACACCACTCCAGGATATCAGCCACTCCTCCCATCTTTCTGTTACCAGCAAACTTCCTAAGGAGGCATTTGCCTCTTCATCCAAGTCATTGCTGAATAAGTTAAAAAATACTGACTCTTGGGGGACACCATTAATGACCCGCCTCCAACTAGAGGAGCCTCCCTGTGCCACTTATTAGGACCATCTGGGAGCTGCCATTCAGCCAGTTCTCAATCCACCTTACTGTCCCCTCATCCTATGCACACTTCCTGAGTATGCCAAATAGGATTTGAGAGACAGTGTCAAAAGCCTTGCTGAAGTTGAAGTAGACAGAAACCAATGCTCTCCCCTCACCCATCCAGGTAGTTGTTCCATTGTAGAGGGCAATCAGGTTGGTCAAGTGTGATTTGTCTTTAGTGAATCCTTGCTGACTACTCCTGATCAACTTCTTGTCATCCATGTGGATAGAGATGGCCTCTAGAATGAGGTGTTCCATCACCTTTCCAGGGATTGAGGTGAGGCTGACTGGGCAGTAGCTCCCTGGGTCCTCCTTCTTGCCCTTTTTGAAGACCAGGATGACATTTACTTTCTTCCAGTCCTTAGACACCTCTCCTGAACTTCATGACCTTTCAAAGATGATAGCAAGCAGTCTTGCTATGGTGTCTGCCAGGTCTCTCAGCACTCATGAATGCATCCCATCAGGGCCCATGGACTTGTGGATGTCAGGTTTGCCTAGGTGTTCTCTAACCCTACCCTTTTTCTTTCCAACATTCCTTTATCTTGGTTTTCTGAGTCAGACTTTCCTGAGGGCTGATCTTGTCTTTCCAGTGAAGACTGGTGCAAAGAAAGCATTCAGTAATTTTGACTTCTCAGTGTCCTCTGTTACTAGGGTCTCCTCTCCACTTAGTTTTCCAGCTAAGATGGATTCCTTCTTAAATATTATAGCCTCCACATTACATCTTTGAGTTGAGCTGCTAACTAATTTTAAACATGTAAGGTTTAATTGGAGGCCTTTCTGTTAATTTTTTTTAATCCATTCTTTTGGTTTTTGGGTTTCACCTTTCCCACTTGCTGTTACCAGTTGACCTGTGTTGGCCCTGCTGCTATTTCCTGCCACCTCTGAGTTGCTTACTGTTTTCTTTTGTACTTTCTATAGCAAGAATTTAACATAGACTGAGTCTGCTCAATGAACTAAGCAGCACACTAATTGCAGCTTTCTGAAAAAGTTTAAAAATGTCTATCAGTGTAGACGGCCAAACTGCCATTAAGGCACTCTTATGCAGACATGAAAAGCCTGTTGTCTGAGCCTGGTCACACACAGCTATTCATCTCAGTCTCCACAGTGGTAACAAATGTCATCTATATACAGAAGCTACTCACATATCTCTTTTGGCTGACATTATTGATGGTTGTCTTTCTGGATACATATATTGACTAATTGCAACTGCCAATGTTTTAAGAGTCAGATCAAATAATAAAAGTTGACGGTGCCCAAGTGACACTCTGAACTCCCAGGGCCTTTGGAAATATGGAAGAATTATTTCCACTAGTTTCATAAAAGAGTGTATTATACCTATCATGGAGATGATATTTAAAAAATGTGCTCATTCTCTACATCTCTTCTGGCAAACGTCATTAATAGAACTCTCTCCTGAAAACATCCCTTCCCTGAATCCCTCCTAACAAAAGGAGTTGGTGGAATGGAGGAAAGAAAAACAAGTTTAATACAGCACTTGCAGTACGCTGTGAATTATTATCATGGCTCAATTCCTTTCTAAATCTTGGAGAGTGGAGCTCTGTAATAAATTATTCACCTTGCCCACTTGTTGTGGAACTGTTCCCAAGAGGTGGCAAATTTAAGTTGACCAGAGGAACTGCTGCTGAACCTTTCTGATTCACCTCGGCAGCCCTGAAATATTAATGTCACTTTTCTGGTTCTTGAGCTTTCCCAAAAACAAATTCAGAGACAGACAGCTAAAAAGCTTTTCCAAATGTGTGAAGAAAGTCATAGAATTGTGAAGGTTGAAAAAGACCTTTAGGATCATCAAGTTCAATCAAAATGTGCTCAGCAGCCTTCCCCTTAGAATACTTTTTTTGGAAAACAAGAACCAGCCATATGGTGAAAGGTGTTGGTTATCCATGAGCTTCCCAGGGTAATGCAGGCTTTTTGAAGGAATATTAGAGCAATGCATCTTTGGTACTAGAAAGCAGATAAGGATGAATGAAGAAACAATATGTCCCAAATTCTGGTGAGCAAGAAGGCTAGCCTAGAGGTAATCATGTCCTTGTCTGTGTTTTATCTTAGGGGAGACTTCATTTCATCACCCATTTTCCCTTAGACTACACCCACATGTTACATTTTACATAGCCTTTGCCTTTTTATTTATTTTCCTCTGTTTTAGAAGCCATTCAAGTCAATATTCTAACTGCAGCAATTTACTATTATATAATTTCAATAATAGTCTCCATGGTTTTAGAATCATAGAATGAAATGTCTTCAGTTGGAAAGGATTTTAAAGATCAACTAGTTCCAACATCCCTACCCCCACCCCTCCACCTTCACTCTTTCCCCACTATGAGCAGGGGCAGTTTGGTAAGTTTTCCTTGTTTATTGCTCATAAGCACTAAATGTACCTCAGAAAGGCACTCTAACCATCACATCATGAAAAACGTGTCTCTTACTCTAAATGTTTAAATGTCCAATACAGTCATCTTGTTCAGGCTCATGTAACTGCTCTTCAACTGTAAGTTCCTACCCATTTTGCTGACACAGGCAGAATTAATTAGCACTCACCTGACCTGGTGTAGAAGACAGTTTTCATTCACTTGACATTTAATAAGTTGTTATCCAACACCTTACTTGTGTCCTCCTAGGCATCCTGTCTATTCTAAGCATCATTTATTACTAAGGCCATATGCATGTCATGTTCATATAGCCCTGACTCCTGACCCTTCCTGTGCCAGGCTCATGCAGCAGCCCAATTCTTTCCCCCTCATGATCTTCTTATTTCCACCTTTGCTGCAACACAACGTATCTGATGAGGTGTTTGGGAGGCAGTATGCTGAGTAGCTCTGATCTTTGTGCCTTCTCCAGACTACAAAAAGTGCAAAGCAGTTATTTAACAGGTAGGTACTGAAAAGGGTCCACTAGTGCTGTGACATAACTATCCTTGCCTCCACATCACTTCTGATCCACAGAATGGCATTCCATGAGGGGTAGAGTCTTGGCCTCTTCTTTTCAATACAGACTTTTCGTTAGTAGAAAAAAAGGATGTGTGATCTCTTTCTCCCTTCCAATAATTTGCAGCTTACAGTAGCTCATTTTATTGCTGGTAAATTTTGGAGTAGTAAAGATGGAGATTTTACCCATTTGTTAATCTCTGATCCACAACATCTACAGCACTTGAGTTGCTCTTCCAGAAGGTTGAATGTAGTAGGAAATAGGAGAAAACAGGAGACATGGCTGACGGGGAGCTGTAATATGTCTACCCCCATCTGTTTCTGGAGCTCTTCTTGGTCCACTCTGTCTATACCTTCAGGCAGCACCCTCCTTTCTAGCCTGCAGTCTAGGGAGTACATGCTTCCTTCTCAGCTGAACCTGCAAAGTAGAGGTGCTCCATCTCCCCATTTCCAATGTTCCTAAAGCAGACAGTCTTGATCCTGAGGTTATTATTCATACACTGCCACTGAGGAGTCACCACCAAAAGTCAACCCTGGGATATAGTTTCATCTTCAAATTTGAGCCTCTTTCTGGAAAAATGTTCTTTTTTCATCTATCTGGTAAATGAAATTATTAAATCACAATTATTTTTGTATTTACACTACTCTTTCATTAGGACTCATGTAGGGTCTTCACAGCACCAAGGCTTTCTGCCAAGAGGAGGAACTGCAGTCCAATTTTGTGAAAATAACTGAGGGCTTACTCTAAAAACACCCTTGTTTTTCAAACATGTGCTCTCTTAGTTGGCAAATGTTAGTTGCCCTCCATCAGGCACCTGACTCAGGCGTGCAGCCCGGAAAAAGTAACCTCATGTTAGGCTTTGTGCATTGCCTAAGAACCTGATATTCCTAAACTCCCTCTGCAACTATCCCAGTGACATCTCATGGAGGTGACATATAATTATTTCCATATAAAGAGGGAACACAGAATAAGAATTGAACATGGCCAAGGAGGCCATGCTTCTGAGACTTGAATGAGAAGCTAAGGAATGGCACAGTATCTGTTCTCCTGTGGAGATTGCAGGGGACTCTTCCCTCCCATTCATCATTACATAACTTTCCTGTAGTCATTATAGCATTTGTTGACAAGGAAATGTAATAGTAGGAAATTATCTGATGCATTTTGATATGTCTAAATGACATCTATAAGGTGGAAACATTAACATAAGCTTCCATCTGCAAAAACAGAAGTCCTGTGCTTGTCTTCTGTTGACTACACTTTATTACTTACATTCTGCAAGAGCAACAAGTAGAAATGCCAAATCTAGGCCAGGGCTGAGAAAGCCAAGTCATCCAACTAAACAAAGGACAGAATGCTGATGAGTTAAAGAGGGGGAGTAGAGGCAATATGTTAGGGAAAGTTTCTAAACAAATGAGGAGGGAGAGGAACAGAGATCATGAGATAAATATATCAGGAAAGGAAGGTAGATATTTCTGTTCCATCCTGGAAAAGATGAAGATAATGACTCTCAGTGAATTTAGGGAGTGAGGAAGCTGCCTGCTTCATCAATATAAGATGATTATATAAAATTACACATACATGTTAATTCAAAGTTCCTTCATGAAGGACTGCAGCATGGCATCTCCCATGCTCAGCATGCCCACCACCAAGAGTGAATATTGAAGAGCAGTAATGTTTTTATGCCCTTCTCAGCAATATGTTTTTGCTTTCAGGCTCTGATTAAAGCTAGGACAGGATGCAGAACAAACAAACAGATGTTCCCAGGCCTTAAAGTGGATGATCATGAGACCCCATCTTGTCTACAACAGATTCAGTAGTGATGTCTACAGTGGGGTTTGCAGCTGAGCAACCTGTTTTTTGTTTGTGGCATTGAGCACTAATATATCAGTGAAGCCCAGACAAGGTAGGACCATCTTTTTGTTAGACATGTTGCCATATAGTCACTTGCACCTTTCCCTGCTTAACCACATAAGTGATATCGTCACTGCCCACTGTCTTGCTTTGTAAATGCAAATGAAAAAATTCACTCTCATTCTAATCTGTCTGAACACAAAACAGAAGTGAGGTCTGGTGGAAACAGTGTAACTCAGTTACATCATCTTGCTCCAAGAAACAGGAGAAATACTGAACAATTCAGGTGAATCTCGAAAACTAATCAATGACTGCTTTACTATAGTAAGAGTGCCTCATCCTTAACACTCCTGAAATCTTGCTGCTACATACCTTAGTCAGCTTCTGTTTTCATAAATTCAGAGTTTACCCCTGTTGCAGATTATCACAAAGTTGTCTTTGATATGTGCATTAATGTCACAGCATTTGGTCCCAGCAGCTTAAATACTACAGCATAGCAAGCTCAGTTATTTCAGGTCCATTTTTGAGGCAGGCAATGTAAATTCTTTTAACACTTTCTATTCAGGCATAGTTGCATCACATCACTACAGAATGAGTACTTTTTTGCCCAGAATGGAGTTTAATTTATATATATTATTATAAAATATACATTTATTTATATTAAGATTTCAACTGTGTGACTTTTCATATAATCAGGCTTGAAGATGAGTTTGATTAGGCAAATAAAATTAACCTGTTTGAGCATGTGGAATAGCAGGCTTCTTCATAAGGAGTGGCATCACCGACCATGATATAGTGGTACAATGGCAACCCTGTCCCAGTTGCATAGCAATAGAGAAAGCTCTTTCCACTGCAGAAGGTGGGTGTCAGCTGTTTTACTAGAAGCAATCTGAAGCTAGGTTTCCAGCAAAACACTTTCCAGTACTCAGTAGTGTTAGTGTGCAACACAAAACCATCATGGGAAAAGCCAACATCAAGTAGGGGCTAGACCTGGTTGTAGGTAAACAGCATGTACCTTCAGAGATACAGGAATGGCAAAAATCCCCTGTGAGGGATAATCTGTTTACTTCTGTCTCAGAATTCCCATTAATGTTCCCACAGTACTCCAGGTCTCAGATATTTCTTCATATTGTGGCCACAGTTAAATACTGTCTGTAGAGTTGGGAGAGTGACACATTTTCACATTTAGGTGAATGGTTCCACCCCAAAACACATCATAGCACTAGCTTTTCTGGTCATCAGGCTAACTCTCTATTTTTAAAAATTTTATCCAAACCTGGAAATGTTCTCCTAATTAACAAAGTTCTACAAACAGCCCAGGCTTTGAAAGCACATGAATTGTTCTTGCATAGCAGCAAACTGTCTTGGGATGTGTGCAATGTAGAACCTTTCCTATAATTACAATTCTGTAGATTGAGACTACATAACTAACGATCATAGCCCTGCTTCTTCAGAGGGATTAGCTTTCTCTCTGTAGACTCTGATTATATGGCCTGGTGTCACATCACAGTTTATTTATTCTGTTGAAGTTCATCGTGTTTGTTGAAGTTCATTGTGTTTTAAACACATAAAATCCTAGTGGTATCTTTACTTCAGTATGTGCATAAACCAAATCACAGTTTGTCTGGCACGGCTCGCATAAGGAGAGGCATCTCTTCATGCTTCCAATGTGCACCCAATATACTCTGGGTGCACGTTTCACTGTGAAAGTGAAACTAGACAGAATGTCATTTAAAGAATAAAGTGAGGTGACATCACTCCATTTGCCTACTTGAATTAGAAGTTTACTCATTGCATCTTTGAGTCTCAGCTGACTCAATTTGGATTTTAACCAACAAGTAAACAAGCCCTATTAACAACACTATTCAACACCACTTCTAGCAAGATGCCAATACGCTTATAGTTAAACAGTATTTCAGACCATCAGCACCCAGTCACTAATTTAAAAACTGACCTTTTGAATTTGCCACGTGGATGAGCCTGGGAAGTTAAAGGACAAGGAAAAATCTTATAAAAAAGAAGAAAGACAGCTGTCAAGATTGCGATTGGATCAACTTCAGAGTAAGTCTGTGGAACAGAGTGGCATTTGCAAAGGCACTGAAGAGCTCTCATGGCATCGGGTTGGTGGTGGTGACAGAGCCATCTGTCCTGTCTTTTTTGCCCTTTCCTGTCTGCCATTAATTTTCCACAAAGGCTCCAAGCGACAGTCTCCTCATAGTGACCATACTTGGAAACAAGGTGTATGACAGGCAGGGGGAGAATGGCAATAATCTCTAAGAGCCCCCGTGTTACGGCTAGGGAAAAAATAGCTGAGAGTTTGCAAAGTAACAAAGAAGAAGTGAAAACCGAGAAGGTCTGCTGACAGGAGGATTCGGCAGGCACGCACCCCCTCGTTACATGCGGCGCAGGAGTGGAGGCGTACGCTCCTTGTGTGCACGCTGCCGGCAGTAAACAAGTGAGTATTTCTGGAGCAGCTGCCTGTGTAAGAGGAGAGGTGCCTATGGCTGTCCTGCAGAGTTACAGTTTTACAGAAGTATTTTATGCTTCTGAAACTCTCTCATTTCTGGCTCCAATCATGCAAGGCTTTCATTCAGCAAACTGTTCCTTGGGGCAGAAGCCCAGGTTCAAAGATATTCTGCTGAGCTGGGTCTATAAAACATAAGATTGCATGACATATTTCATCTGTTAAAATTAATAGCCACAAACCTGGTCTTAACCATATATGCGCAATTAATATCGTTTGCTTTATGTTCGTATTGGTGCTGTTCTTAGCAGCAGGCAAGTCTAGATGTGTTTTACAGTTTGATTTCACAAATTCCGGTTTAGAGATATTATGCTAAAAATAATTTCTACTTCCCATATATTCAGCTACTGTTTTCATCATTAGACTGTTTGGGTATCTCACAGTATTGCTACATACAATGCAATTAACACTTACCCAGCATCTGTTCTGTCATCTTTTCCTCCAGGATATGTGCATCGGAGGGCTTTTGTTTCTGTATCTTAGAAGTAATATGTGTGCATGCACACCCACCTGTACACACTGCTGCATGGCCAAGTGTGTATGAAATGAGCTGTGTACTCAGAGCAGAGACTATTTCATTTAGTGTTGATTGGTAGTTATCAAGGGAGGTTGCAAAGGCTTGCTTCTGTGGAATATCCCACTCCTTACTGCCAAGGCTCTTCCTGTATCCAAAGGCTGCATCCTGCAAACTCTGCCATTAGGTTTCCTCCAAAGTGATTTTAAGACAAATATACCTTGCTGACTTCTGAAGATTTTGACCCCATGATTTATTGCATATGACTTATTCATGGAGGTGGGGGGAGAAGTGGATGTTTAAAAAGACTGTGATTGTACCAAATGATGGATACTTCCCCAGCTCTTTCTCCCATTCCATGCTACGGTTCTCAGGACTCAGTAGGATAAATGAGCTCATATGATGAGCTCACTTTTTTTATTTCAAACTGTTTCTGTTACTAGCAATTTGGCAGGAACACAGGGACCTGCAGAGACATGCCTCCAAGAGACTTGTGTAGATATTCCTAACAGCAGATAAGGCCTAGTACTTCTCGGAATCGGTGACTTAAGTCTTGCTTACTTTTTTTCTATCAAGAAAAAGAGGGAAATACCTAAATTATATTATCATGACAATGGCTGTTTTTCTTCCAAAGTAGGAAAAATGTTTGTTTCCTCTTTCATTTCAACTTCTGACATAACCTCTGCTTAATAAAATAGGACATATCTCCCTCTTGTATCCAGTATGTTCTAATGTTATGTGACCAACTGAACCCTAACATAGCTAAACCAAGCACTTAAAACAGTTAATTTGATCAACATACTTCATGTATTTTTTGGTGCCCTGGGTAATTTCTTCTGTCTTCTGGAGTTGGAGGTGCAAAGTTTCCAAATGTTTTGAAGCCCCAGGAAGTAACAGTCCTTGACAAAGTTTTTCAGGTTTTCTTGTAGTTATTTATTTTCTAATGACTGGAGTTTGAAATTTTAATGTAGGCTACTCACTTATAACCAAAAGAAAATTTTCTTGACTTCAAGAGTATGACTTATTCTGTTTGGTTAGAGAAACAAGTCTAAGTTTCTACTAGAAATAGTGGAAATACTGGTGTGTAATCCTGACTGGTTAAAGAATACAAAAGACTAAAGCTTCGCAAGAAAAGTAATGGTTTTTATCTGTTTGCCTACATCACCTCTTCCTAAGAATTTTGTTGTTTGTATATATATTCTTCATGTTTAAATAATGGAAATTGATCTAGTACTTAATACTCAGTTTTACTCTATGAACATGTACATGGAAATATTTTTGTATTGCTAATAATGCACACTATTAAGCCATTTGACCTAAGGAAGAGAGGAATTTAATAATACAAAGCCGCAAGTTTTCCAATGTGGTAAAGTCATGTGAAAGGCTTAATTTTTAGAGAGAGAAGATTGGTTGCTTGATGTTCAGCAGCTATGTTTTTTAAGAAAAAAGACACCAGCGATTCCTTTACTGTTTCTTCCAAGAGAAATCATCTTTTCCATGTGGAACAAGTTTCGTTAAAATTTTTCCAAAGCTTTCCAATGTTTTGCACCAACAACCAGAAAAACAAAAACAAACAACAACAACAACAACAAAACCCCCTAAAAAACAAAAACACAAAAGAAAACAGTTTAGTGTTCTGTAGTTTCCCCAGCAGAAGTGCTGGACGTCCCGTAAAGTTATTGGCAGAGAGGATGTCACCAGTTAGATCATGTGGCAGCTCTTCAAGAAGGCAAAGACCAATGGTGTTGCCTCTTCTCTTCCCTTTCACTCATCGGAAAGCTGCTGTGGAAATACTCCTGTACTCTGAAGAAATTTGCCTGATTTTCTTAACTTCAAGAGTGTGAATCATACTATTTAATTAGTGTGTGTTTCTATTGAAAATAGTGGAAATACTAGTGTTTATGCTAATGTTCTGGGTTCACTCATATGAGAGATTTTTTTGCATCATCTTTACCCTTGTGGACCTGCTCAATGTTTAGATGCGAATTCAAACTTTGGAAGTGTTGAGATGTGCAGTTTCATTCAGAGCTGGTATCTGGGGATGGCAGTGACTGGAGACTTTTGTAGGTAGCCTTCAACAGAAAAAAAATAAATTGCAGCTGACTGTTCTGCCTATGATAAGATAGGATGCCCTTTGAACTCCCTCTTTGCAGATGTGTGAGAGAAGTTCCGGCTGGAATCAAATCCAAGTAATGTGCTTGCTGCTGATGCTAGGCCACTGTTGCTGGTGCTAGAGCTACCGAAATATCTAGATGCACAGAAATTGACAGAAAGATACAGACAGGTTTTGGTTTTATGGTGATATGGATAAGTATAGGCATGTCACGCCTCATGTTCTAGACTATTTGTTGGCCATCAGCTGGAGTGAATCACCTTGGTTTCTGAAAGGATTCTTGATACTCTTAAAGAGTCCAAATTGCTTTGAGTGACTCTTGCCAAAGATGGAAAGTGAATGATCAGAGGAAATCTCTAAAGCATGCTCTCTGGAGAACATAATATTTGGATCTACTCTTCACCAAAACTGCTTACTGAAATCAAAGACATGGAGAGTTCACAGACTTCCTGTGGGAGGCCTTCTCACGTGAGGAATCAAACTGAGAGCCTGGGGTAGTTTTGACCCAAAGAGTGTTTGCAAAAATTAATTCCTAAATAGTTTCACTCAGATAGTTGTGTATGAGGGAACTCTGTTGTTTGTTCCTGTTCTGCAGGGTTCTGTTTCCTTTGGTAGAATAAATGCAGCAGATTAGCAGAGGAAGAGTAAAACCACCCAGGAGGGTGGAAGCACAGTGAGAGGGTGAAGTTGTATTTGCATAAAATGAATGGAAACCTCTGGTCCAGGCTATCCATGGTCATAATATGTTCGGTTCTTGAGCTAGCCATTCAGATGGAGAAAGCTTGAAGCACCTACATGACTCAAGACACCAAGAAATTATATTATGTGGTGTGTATAACACATGAAGGACTATATCTGAGAAGCTATCCTGTGCAAGTGAACTGAAAAGTGATTTAGATATCCTGGATGGATACAGTGATGCAGAAATAGAAGTTCATGAAGACATTGCTTCATGGTTATGTAATGAAACTGGTAGCTGTCTATAATTGTCCAGCTGGACTACTTAAGTCAACTGAATAACCAATTGAACCTGTCTCATGTTATAAACCTTTTTAACCTGTGGGGTTTTTTGCTTTTTCTTTCCTATTGATCCCAGTAATGTCATTGTGGCTAATTTTAGCTGCCATTTTTCCCTTGAAGATATTTACCAACACAGTGTCCTCAGCCTGTTGTAGCACAGAGAGTTGGGGCTGCAGGATGTGTCTCCGGGCTGAATGTTTTCCTGTCAATGAGATCAAATTATAAGTAGCTGTGCTAATATGCCTATCATCAGAAATAGCCAAAGAAAAATGCACAAATGTAAACATAAAAGGGAATTCTCATAATTTACATACTTGTCATAGTTCACCATCTATCAGAGTAAATGCCAGAGGGCTTGTTCTTTCTGACACGACCTGGAGGCTAGCTTTGCTTGTTGACATCTTATCTTCTCACAAGATACCGTGTATTAGTAAAGTTAATTGACTAATCATTTTCATCGCTCGAAGTGCAAGTAAATAATTCCATCTATTTCTACCTAGGCTTCTGTTGACGGTCTGAGGGTGCCAAGCATTCAGACTAAATGAAAATATAGCCTCTAGTAACCATGCACGGCATCCTCCATAACAAGCTGCAGAAACTCTCTGAAGCATTGCTGTTATGTTGTGGGGAATCCTGAGAATCTTAGGCTTAACTCACCATGCTGGCCAGCCTCCTGCAGGGGCAGCCAGGCGGAGGCTGGGACAGCAGGGGGATGCATCTGGGCAGACCACCGGCATCTGTCATTTTTAGGGAAAGGAGGCAGGTCGGCAAGCAATTAATTAGTGGTGGCTGGGAATGTGCAAGAGACGATGTGGTAACATGTGCTTCATCTAGATGAGGAGCTGGAGGCTTATCTAATAGCTGGTGTTTTCCATTTCTTGACTGTACCTTCACAATCAACCATAAACACTTTGTTTCTTTGACCAAAATCTGATCAAAGGAATCAGTTCCCCTTCTCCCTTAATGGTGTGAAAAGGAAAGTTGCTGTTGCTTTCTCCTTCCATGTCTTTGCCATCTACTGAATTAAAGAAGAATGGACTGAGGGTTAGACTTTTTCGGTACTTATGAATTCAGTCACAAGGCTTCAGTGGGGGAGAAAGGGTTAGTAGTCCTGAACTTTCACTTTAGTTTATGATGAAGATTTTCTAGGTGATGTAAGGGTAAGTTATCAAGTCACTAGCTCTCTCTTTGTCCCACAGGCACACAGGATCAATTTGTGGGGTTTTTGTTTGGTTAGTTGGTTTAGTTTGGGTTTTGGGTTTTTTTGGTTTGGTTTGGTTTGGGGTTTTTTTGGCTTTTTTCTTGCAGCTGTATTTCATAATTAGTTAGGGAACACTTGATATATCCAAACTACCTGTATGGTGTGTTGTGTTCTGTTTCTCTCCTTGTGAAAAATTCTACTTTGTATAGAATATTGCCTCATGTTTTCTGTGGGCACTGTGTATCTAAAAAATACAGCCTGGACACTGTCATCAATTCCTACCATGCTGACTTGTATAACTTGCTCCAAAAGTTTCCCCTTTACACCCCCCTTTTCCTTTAAGAGGAGAGTGGGGTTCTGTGTTGGCCTGTGTGTTTTACTGCTTCCTTTTGTCCTCATTATTTCTAACATGTCTTCTGCCATCAAGGGTATTAACTAATGTTGGGTATTTTTGCCATGCACAACCACCTGGGTTGAGAACAGATTCATTTTTCCTGCTGGGCTGCAGCCCAGAGAGGTAGTCAGTGCTAATTGCTGTAGAGGCTGGCCTCATACCCAGATTTACAGGTGAGAGGCTCCCAGAGAAATACTGAGACTTGGACAAGTTGTTCCTTGTCAGATCATGCCAAGCTGTCTGCCCTCAACAGCTTCAGCATGTTCTCCTGTGTTAAACAAAGTGAACCTTATCTTTTCATTAGGTTACAAGAAGTGATGACAGCTAATTGCTTCTGCACAAAATTAACAGGTATTTTAGATTTAAAAATCTGAATTGCAATTGAGAAAAGGACCTAAGCACATGCTTACTTATCTCTATATTTACCTGCACTTAAGGAAGGGCTTTCTTAAATAGGTAGGGACCTAAATCCTTAGTTAAATGTTTTTAGTAATGAAGACTGCAGTCTTCAGGGCCAAAGAAAATGCAAATTTCTGCCCTTATTTAAATGGTGCAAAACATTTTAAATGTTCAAGATGTATTTCACCAAATAAAAAAGCCACTTATGCTTTAAATTAAAGATACAATAAGTAATTCCAATGTATGTTATCTCACATCTATTGCTGTTCCTATTTCCAAAAAGCTCCCATATTAATTCCCCAAATGAAGTTCTATTGGCATCTTTGTGGTTTTAGATTATGGATGATACTAATTTGTGAGATCTTCACTACTTGTCCTCTCATTGTAGCATGCAAAAAATCTTTTACGTGGCTTATGAAAACACAGTTTTCATAACAAACAAGTTTTATTTGTTTTGTACCAAGTTGTCCTCTGAGGAATAGAGTGGCATAAAAAGTGTGGGGGAGGGAGCTAAATGTAACACTTAATGGGAAGTCCATTTAAACCCTCTAGCAACTGGAACTAATGAGGACAGACAGGGTTGTGAAATGTGAGTCTACAAGATCTCCACTGAGAGATACATGTTCCACTTTGTTGTCCCAAGCATCACTTCCCAGAGTTGTTAAGTTCTCCTTTTTTTAAAATCAATTCAGATGTTTATGAATAGGAGTAGTACCACAGTGATTTGTTTGTAAAGGTATTTCTTGAAATGCAAGAGAACTTTCCAAATAGAGAGAGTGTTTCTAACAGTACTTTGGCTGTTGGCTTTCTGAGGTAACATGTTGTTTCTTTTTGCTACCCAATGCAGTGAATGGATCTCTGACCTTGATTTGGTTCCCACAGAAAGCAAAACAACTCTTGTTTATGTTTCCTTAATAAAATGACTTTTAATAATAGAAGTTTGTTACGTTAGAATTGGTAACAGTTGACCCTTACACAATCCTCAGAGATATAGAAGTTATTAAAGAGTAACAGCACCTTGGGCAAAGCTTTTTTTGTAGAAGCATAGTGCAGATTGTTGTAGTTAATGAAAGAGAAGATATTTTAATGAAGTAAAATATCTGCAGGTGAGCATGTACTGCAGGTTTCTGAGTCTAATCTGAACATCTGAACTAGTTCTGTATTGCACATTGAACACTGTACCATATGAACATTTTGAACATCTGAACATTTATGAGCATCTGAACTATGAACATCTGAACACTCTGTGTATAGGGGAAATTAAGTAGAAACACTTCTGTATGTTCTTCCTGGTTAGAATTCAAATTTTGAGATTGGTGTAATCAACCACCTTTAATAATTGGAATATGCTTTATTACTCTGATAGTACCAGTGCAACTTTGCATCAAGCTCAGTATGAACACACATTGTAACGCTGCCAGCCTAATTCAGATTACTGAGCACCTTGTGGCTCTGGATTCAGAGAGCCCTGAATATGCTGAAAGGGACAGAGTACCCTGAGAAGGTAGACAGGGCAAAGGAATTCCATGGGCTGGCAAAAAGAAAATCTTTTAACTTTGGAGGGGTGGAGGAAGAGGAGAAATAATAGGGAAAAAAAGACAATACACTGATGCAGCCATGAAGAACTGCAAATGTTGATGAGCAAAGAGTAAGGAAAAGAGCAGACTTCTGGAATGCCTTGTGGATTTAGTCAATGGGATTCTGCACTCACCTCTGAGTAACAAGGCATTCCAGGCCATCTGCTTTGCATGGATCAGATTTATTATTTTCCTGGCCACCCAGCTGGCTGCAAGATGTCTGTCATGGTAATGAGAAAGTCTTCTGGACCCAGTTTGGTGTACACCACCTTTGATATTTATATCATATCCTTCTCCTATTAATGATCTGAGCTGAAAGTATCCCTCATTGCGAGGATTATAGAAAAAAACAAAAGTTAGGAAAAAATGTGATAGGCCAGAAAAGGAACTTTTGTTATAGAAAGCACTTCCATAAGATTGCGCATTAGTGACTAAGAGGTTTCAGTGACTACAAGAGCAAGTGGGGAACTAAATATACTGGGAAGTCTTAAGTGCAAACTGAGGGCAATACTAGGGAAGCTGGAGCCACTTATATCTGCCATTCCAGGAAGAACACTTGCAGTCTGCACTGGGGTCAAAACCAGTGTTAGTGTTTCATTGACTGCATTCATAGCAAGGAAAGATGTTTGAGAACAAGAAGGGAAAGTTCCTATAAATCAGTAATACTGTTCTCATCACTCCACTAACATTGTCAGACAAGTAGACATGGAAGAGAAGAATAAGCATAAACAACTGTATGTTTTCACTTTTGTACAACAGGTTTCAATCAACATACCCACAGTATATAAACATTATATCATCACATAGTTAGAAAATGGTAGACAGCTCTAAAATAATCCAGATGATTTTCTGTCTGACATAGACTTGAAATTACATTAGTTTTTCCACCAAACAATACCTTACTTCTACGAGCATCTTTGCTTGAAAATACCATGCTCTTCCAAAATTAAAGCTCTTGTTCTTTGAGTAGTGAAGGTGTATTATTGCTAAAAATACAAAGAGATGGAATCCATCCTTTCATGCAAAATTTGGTGCAATCTTAACAAGGGTATCAAGGTATTAATGAAAGCTTTCATGTGACTCCAACAATATATATATGTGCTGCATAGAATTAATTATCAAGGAGTGAAATGTGTGGGTGATATCAGCCTGGAAATATCTAATCAAGATGTCTGCTGGTAGGTTACCTTTGAACATGTAACCTACTTAACCTGTAACATAATGGGGATAACTATGAAGGTTCAAGTAGCTTCCCAGCAACTACGGCTATTGTTTGGAGATTATTTATGTTTATGTAGTTGGGTAAAAAACTCTCACATGTAATGCTCTCACCTGCCTGAGTTGTTTATTGTTGATTCATAACCATGATCAGCTTTAGCACAAATGAGTACTCATTTGTATGATTTTTTTTTAGTGAATTTGCCCAGAACTTCTTTTTGGCCATTTAAGAAAGTAGACCAAACCAAATTTCACAACCCTGCCACCCCTCTCTCTAGACGTGAGATAAAGAAGGGATCACTGAGATCCCTTCTACTGAGAGTGCTGAATTCAGTCCTTCTTTACTTAACAGGGAAATTAGGGAGCTGTGCCTGGAGACACCTGTGGGTAGTTTCTCAGGCTATGGATCAGTATTGTGAGAACTACTTAACTGACAAGATTTGATCTTCCTGTGCCTAGACTGTCATCACCACCAAATGCGTCTAACTTGAAGAGCCGAGAGTTTAATATACTCTGTATGTCTTGTTTAATTGTTTCTTGCTGCAGGGTCAAAAATGCTGACAAGGGTTTATTTCAGCTGAGCTATCAAAGCCCAGCTTAGTTTCCTTTTTCTGAATGTAACACACAGAGATTAAGCAACAAAAAGATCATTAAAGAAACACCCAATCTTTCTGGAACGGACGCAATCCGAACTGTCTACTAATTGGGCTAAACTGGCAAATTACAGGTATCTTAGAAATTACATGGTGTCCACCTTGTAGACTCTACTGTTGCTCTGTGGCAGCCTAGAATAGCTCCTTAACATGCTTGGAAAGGGTATTTTTGCCATGTAATTCTTTTCCTAATTATCTATGCAGAAATTACAGTCATTTGGCTGGTCAATATAATTGTCAGTTTTGTTGTAACAGAGAAAACACCAGCGAGTGTTGTACCAACTTACAACAACAGCATGGGTGGCATGGCTTTGTCAAATCTCATCTGTAGTACACTGATTAAGAAAGGATCCATTACATTGGAAAGGTGTTTGCAGTCAAAATGAATGAAAAATGATATGGATAATTGGGATGGCCATATTACTGGAAAAGAAAAAGGGAGCAAGCTCCTAATTCCATTTGAGGCTAATTAGGTGGCCTGTCACTTTGATAAGGTGTTTCAGCTCACAGAATCTGCTTTGTTGACGGTGTTTCTTCTTTAATTGGTCTCTCACTTACAATTTGTCATGAAATGCTGAAAACTACTTACAGCCTGTTTTCAGTCTGTCTTACAAAATGGCTGCCAAAAGCAGGGCTTTCCTTTTTTTTTTTACACACACGCAAACAAACAAACAAACAAAAAGAGCACATAACTGGTTGTTATTCTCCTGGATTTTTTTAGCTATTTTTGCTATTCCCCCTACCGATATCTTCCACAACTTCAAAGGCAGGAGTTATGCTCATCATGAAATTGCAATGGAAAAATTAGATTTAAATTGAACACAGTACATGGATGGGACACGTTGTTGCCATTTCCTGGAGTGACAAGCTAGAAATGCTAAAACTGAACAAGAGAAGCAGCAGAATAGGTGCCTTACTGGAACAAGACATTTTTGACATCATTAAGGTTTAGCTGAGAAACTGAAAATTAGCAATACTTTTTAGTAGTACTTTGAAAATTAGCAAATACTTTTTAGACGGAGCATGGAAATAATCGAGCATGAAATAGCAATCTATTGACCTCTGGTAGCATGATGTCTTGATTTAGAAAACTGCCTTACGAGCTTGACAAACAGCTTAATGCCAGCGATACTGCACTTTTTATGGTAGTTCGCTAGTTACCCAGATGAGGAACGGTCACCATGTGACAAACCATTAACAGCTGACTCAAGGCATGCTTGGTCAAAGCAAAAGCAAGTGTTTTCCATGTTGTAATAATTTGTTTCTGCTTTCCTGGCTGATTAAAACTGTTTGGCTGTATACAAGGGTACTGTGTGTTCTTGCTGAGGGGCAGTTTTCCTTTAGGAAGCAAAGACTGAGAGGAGCTTGCTGTGAACTTACAGTGTTGACAAAACCAATAGTGCTAACCTGTACATGAATTTAATTCTTGTGTTCCTGGGCATGCAGTGTCTGTGTTCTCACAGAGCAGCAGTAGCCGGTATCTACTCCTTGTTGTTCTTTCCCTTTCCACCATTCAGGTGGTATGAAAGTGTTAATTTAAAGGAGTTTTCTATGGGAAAATCACGCTTTCTCTGTCTCCAGTGACAGGCAGAGCCGGAGAGGGCAGGAACAGCAGTAAATGCTCTTCAGTTGTGTTTAGAATTAAATGGGTGCCCTAAATCCAGGAATAGGTGATTGCAGATGCAGATATCAAAACCTAAGTGACTATTGGCCTAGTAACTCTCATAACTATTGGAACTATTTGAAGTTTCTGTCTAAGCCAAGTCTTGTTCATCTCTTAGGAATTGCAGCAAAGTGTTCTGATCTTAGGAGGTGTTTAAATGTGTTTTGCTAAACAGCATTTGTTTGAAAGCACTCAGCCCCATCTCAAATGGAAAACAGTCTGCTTTAATATTTTACCCAAAGTTAGGATTAGGTAGAGAAATAGCAATTTCCTCTCTGGATTTCCTCGTCTTTTTACCTAAGGACAGGTTCTATTAACACATATTTATAATACTTCCTCTGCAACAAAATATATGTTTGTGACCTTTGCTTCATCTTCAGACTAGAACAGTTCAGCTGGAAGAGACCTACAATGACCACATTAGGTTTTTGTCATGGTTGGGATCTGAAGTGGAGTGGCTGCAGCCACAATAGAGTTGTGACCACTCTACAACCACAGCTGCCCAGCATCTGGTGCCACCACTGTGCATGGACCTTGAAAGCTTGCCTTATTCTGATGCTGTGTCTACAGGTGTGACTTAGAATCTGTTTTGGATAGGAGAATTAAAAAAAAACTGAATAAAATAATGAGTCAAAACACCACACATTTTTTCAAACCCTTGAATAGCTGTTTACACTACTACTTTTACTATAAATTGGTACCCCATGGCTTCTCTGTATAAGACAGTGAGCTAGTCTAGCAGGATGACCTAGTTATTTTTAAAGTCCACTTATGTCAATGCTCTCTGTCCTGTGACCATGTTGGCCACCATTATTTCAGGGTGAGGTCAGTCTTTTTCTTTGCTTGGGCCTCCTGCCAGTTTCTCAACACCTGCCTTCAAAGTGACAGCTCTATGGGTGTCCTCATAAATTAAAAATCATGTGCCTCTGCCCTGATGCCTTGGGACAGGCACAAAGTTAGAAACTGTCCTGTAACCCAAGCCCTGGGGCTGTACAGGACAGCTGAGCAGCAGGCAGCAAGCCCCAGCAGTGGGGGGCTGGCAACACCACAGATCTCGGGCAGCACCCGGCCTGGTGCCAATGGGCATGTGTCTGGATCCAGTGATGGCCCAAATGTAGTGGCTTTCCTCCATGGGGAAGGGTGGAGAAGCCAGGGGGTTAACAAGGGGGAGCTGTGGGTTTTGTGCAGGCACCTTTGCCCTTGTGTGCCCAGGACAAACTAAAGTGGCAGAGACAAGTTGAGAAGTGGGGGGAGGAGAGTAGCACTCTCTACAGTGAATGGGCAATCCTGTGCACCATTGTCACTATCCTTTGCCACCTCCCAGCTCCACTCTTACAGATATGACATATAATTGACCACAGCACTAATTCAGTCATGTGTTTTCCTCTTTCCAGTGTGCACCATGGACAGTCAACCAGCATTCATACCAGCTCTGTAGCCTGACAGAGTCCTAAAATTTCAATTCAGCAAAGCACTTAGGTGCTCCCCTTTCCCCCAAGCCTAGCTGCTCAATCTACACCTCTCTCACCACCCTCTCCATGCAGGTTACATCCATCTGCAGGGAAACCCCTAGGCAAATCTGGCAAGCTACAACACCCATTGCTCTAATCTGTCTGTTCCTTCCCCAGGTGTGTGTTTTGATCCATTGCAGGATCCATGCCTGGTAGTGCCCAAGGTCCAGGGAACTGTACCTGCAGTATCACAGCACCATGGTCACCTCAGCTCTGTAACTGCAGGTGCAAAACACAATTGATAATGTGATCCCTGAGATCCTGGCATGTGAGATCCCAGCATAAAAAGCAACAAAAACAGTGAATGGATCAGAGGCTGAGCAGGCATCCTTTTCAACCCACCTGGATGATACCTCTATAGGCACAAAGTAAAATCTGTTGCCCTGTTGGTCTGTAGGATCCTCAGCTGGATGACTAAACTGCAGCAAAGTGGAACCCTGATTTTTTTTTAATGATCCATGAATTGTATTTTAACAGAGACTGCTTTTTCTCTTTCTTCTAGATGCCGGACATCTTTTATGTTCCTTTCAACAACTGGGTAGCATGTATGGTTGATGCTTTTTTGCATTCATCAATAAGAGAAGGCTGCAGATGGATGCCAGTCAGAGCTGCCTGCAAGAAAAGCAAACCTTTCTTCCTTTTGATTTTAGATCCATGTGTACTTTTTTACAGCTGTGACTCTGAAAATCATGGATATTATATTTTCAAGGAAAATACTGAGTTGAGATTGATGAATAGGCTGCAAAACACATTTATTTGCTTTGTGAAATGAGGTTTTATCTCTTTTTGTTTGGTTGTTTTTTTGTTCACTGATTAGATCTCAGATTGGCTGATTGGAGGTGGATGAGTGAGGCTTCAAAGATAAGCTGTGGAATTTTCACCCTGGATCTCATATGGGAGGTATTTTTCCTTCTGGAGCATTGTATCTTCTCAGAAAAAAATATTTTTGACCTTCAGCCAACTCAGCATAAACCTTGTAGGGATTTCCCAATTCAATTTTGTTTTCTGCAGTTATGAGCACTCTGCCACAACTGTAATGAAAAGGTGTCTCAGTGTAAAAACATGCCACAGTGAAGGAACTAATCAGAATGACAAGAGGTAGTGCCTTGAAGCAGTCATTGCCCAGTGTTTCTGCAACACACACCTAATACTTTAATTTTAAGATCCCAGTCCCATTTAGTGCTTTCCATACTGTATCTCAAAATAAATGCATAAGCATCCACTGGAGTGCTACTGGTAGTGCTGCACCCTGTACTTTGGCAAGTCTCTTAGTATGTAGGCTCCTTTAGCTCCTTTAGCTCCTTTAGTTCTGTTTTTCTTCCTCTCCCAGTCCTGTTAGCAACAGACAGCACTGAGGACTCAGTGTCCCATTTTTCAGCTGGTAGCAGCAACAACAGTGGTAAGAGACATGGTTTGAGGTCTTCTGCCTTAGAAACATCTATCATCCCATCCCTGCATCTGGTGACATTGTGTAAGTAGGACAATAAATAATAGGACAATAAATGAAAAAGGACATGATAAATTCCATGATAAAGGACACACACAGATAAAACACGCATACAACACAGACACACACACAACACACACACACAAACCCTGCAAAGGCTTTTCTTCAGGTGACAGTATCAACAAATGCAGGAAGATACCTGAATCTTGAAGAAAAACCATCCAAGTGATTTCCTGCTGTAAATAGGGGAAAATTCGTTTGTTCCTCCACTGAGAAAGTGTAATTTAAATGAGATGATAACAAAGGATGCAAGCTCCTGTTTTAGAAGGGGGAAAAAAAACCCAAAAAGTATGAGAAGGTAAGGTTGAAGCTCATCCTGCAGGCTGAATATTTAATTTGTTCTGTTGAGTTCCAGCTCTTGTGTCCTACTAGCTCTTTCTTTCTGTTTTAGTGAAAGGCTAGCAGATGCTTGTGTACTCTCTGGTCTGAATTTTCTTTGGAGGCGAGGGAATTACATGAACTAATTCTAGGGATTGCAAGGGAGGAGATAGTACAGTATGACAATTAGAGGACTGTATATACACAGAAGTCTGCTGTACAAAGATTTGAAAGTCCAGGTCTTAGAATTTTATGTTAAACTTCAGGCCATTTATCTTATCTGCCCTTCAGTGATTCAGATGCCCATGTCCAGCTTTGCCTTTCAAGAAAAAAACAATTTGTTATTGTTACTTTTTGCAGTAAAACAAACCAAAAATAAAAAAGGAAGCATTCATAGTTCAAGATCTTTAAAATAACTCCTGCCTGCAAAGGGATTGAGAACAGAAATTAATGAGGAGCAGCATCTCTGAGAAAGACTGCTCTGTTGCCGGCAGAGTGAGAAGCCAACTCCTGCCCCTGTGGCCTTCCTCTTCCATTTACCCCACCTGGCACAGCACTGGGTGGCACGCCGAGCAGAGAACGTGCCTCTTCTCCTATGGGTCTGGTGGTGACAGCAGCTCCTGGCCCCTGGCCAGGGTGGCTGTGGCTGGGAGGAGGCTTTCAGAGGTCTGAGAGGCATCTGCTGGCCCAGCAGCTGCTCCCAGCAGGCAGTCAGGCAGGCAGGGAGGCAGGGGACTGGGACAGGGCAGCCTGTTGGGCACTGTAGCACAGCCTCATGGTGGGGAGAGTAAATTGTGGGACTGCAAGAAAGCTCAGTGGGAGCTAAGGCATGGTGAGACTAGGGAAAGAGAAATGGTAAAGAGCTCTGTGACCAGTAGTGATGAGAAGTAAAGACACCTCTTTAGCACAGGAGATAAGTGCATCTTGCCATGTCACAGTTTTGCTCTCTTCTTTTCATTCCCTAATGGAAAGCACTCACAAAATCAATACAGTCAATAAACTTTGGAAAAATATCACCTCACATCTTTCCAAATCTTGAGACAATGAGGCCATTGCCAGTGTCTCCCATCTATTTGTTTCCCATGAGTGACAGTAGTAAATATTTTAAACCAAAGCAAGGGTTAAAAGGGCAAAGCTCTTCTGTCTCCAGTGACAGAAGAGCAACAAGAATTCCCCTGGTCTTTGGTGGACTAACATGTTGTGTGTGCCCACTAAAGTAAGGTCTGAGATTGTCTTGGGGAAAACAAGGCAGTCCTAGTCACGCTGATCTAATAGCTCCTATGGCTGCCCTCATCAGATTAGCAGTAATATCCACAAGAGTAATTTTTTCAGGGTAAAAAATTATGGTAGATTTCAAAGAATGTAGAAATTATGGTATTTCTGCAGGTGAGATTAAACAATTTCGATAAAGTATGGAGTTCAAAGAGCTAATAATTATGCTTTTTGCCTTTAAGCAGAACTTTTGGTCTGAGCCAGCATGTTCTGAAATCAATGGAAAATGAGACCCTTAAGTTATTAAAAACTATCAAAATTCTAATGCTCTAGGATTACACTTCTCTCAAAAAGGCAGTATTGCTTTGTGAAGTTAGAGCATGACAAGACAGCAGGTGACAACTAATTTTATTTTTGCTTTGTGACACACCTGTGTCTCCAGATGCCTGGCTGTCCTTGAAAAAGTCATTTAAACTTCCAGAGTCTCCACTTCTCTTCCCTGTACCTCCTTTTCTCTTCAACTTCAACTGCCAGTGATCAGGTGTGAGGCCTCTGTCTCAGTCTTAGCTTCTCAATCTTCCAGTGTTAAGAGGGCATAAATAAAAGCAGTGTCATGTGAAAATGTAGGATCCTTCAGTATTCTGCAACTTGAGATGCTGAATTAATTACACAAAAGAAAAGTGGCAGTTTTGGGAATTGTGGTGAGTTTGCTGCATAAGACCATGGTTTGTCTGTTGAAATCCTTCCTGGTTGTTCTTCACTGTGTGCAGAGCACGGTTATGTTGGAACTTTTGTTGTTAGTAATGCAGTTAGTGCTGAACACAAAAGAAAAGGAAGTCTGCCTTTCTCCTGAAGGATTGATTATCCAAAATGCCGAACCTGGCTACACCCATAAGCATGTTTAATTTCTTGAATGTAAATGGCAGGTGCTTACTTGTGTATACATCTAATTTTCAACTGTAACTACTGTGTCAAGAAAGGTCTTGACAAAAATTTCTACCGTTCAGTGTAATTTTTCCTTTTTACTCATTTTTCTTCCCACCAGTTTTAATGTTACTTGACTTGATTTCTGTGGGACAAATTGTGGGCCTAAAGTAGCTTGAGAACCAAAAAAAATTTTGGGAGGATCTGGACTATAGAACAGTAGCATTGTGGCACCACTTCATCCTGTGAATAACTTTCAGCATTTCCATATTTAGTCCACAACGTACTTAAGAATTCAAGTCAAACAGTAATGCTAGGAGGTAATTCAGTTTAATCAGAGTCTTACATATTTTCTTGACTGTGACCACCATGGGAAAAGTTCTGAAGTAAAATTTGCAAAAGAAGGCTAAAGAGCCAGCTTCTAATTTTTTTACACAGTCAGAGTTTATGAAGAAATATGAAGTAGAGAGCACAGCAGTGTTTTCAGGGCAATTGTATAATGCTAACACCCTTAAAGGTAACAGTTACTAGCTTGCTTTACACTGCTCCAGAGCACAGAAATAGTTTATGTTGTAGGAATCTCTGCTCAGAAGAGAAGAAAAACATAAGAGATGATTTTTCTGACCACCTATGTATAGATGGGAGCCTATGTGAAGTGGAGATGTTTGTGGCTGTGCCCACAATGTGCCAGTGGGTATCAACTAACCTTGTATTCTGGTGGCTATTGAAGATGAACCATTAACCTTCTCAAAGAGATGTCTCACAGCATTTTGTTTCTACCATTTTAACCTATTTGAAGGGATGCACAGCTGTCACTGGCAACAAAGCACCTCCTGATTGTTGACCTCCCATGAAAATGTAGGTGTTTCTGTTACAAGCCAACAAACAGAACTGAACAATAAAAAGCATTCCAGAATGTGTTTAAAAGTATTTTTGCTTGTTGAATCTCTGCACATGTTTTACTACACTCAAAGAATTTGGTATTCAGGTCTTGCCTGAAGCTAGTGACAAAAACACCTTTCATCCCTATCTAAGCTGAAGGCCTGCTTTAAGTGCTGTGAAAGCAAGTTCAACACCTCTTGATGTCAATTTGGTTATATGTAGGTGGATCTGTTTACACTTAATACATACAATGCCTTAATACACTCCAAGGCCAAAAATTCAAAAGCAGAATTTGCTGAAAGCTTTTCTTCCTCCAGCTTGTTCCTCTGAACTTTGCACCTCATTGGAAAGCATGACAGCATGTTTTCTATCCTACCAATATTTTAACAAGAGCCAAGGTATCAAAATGAACTGGAGGATATCCAGCACTCCCTGTTCTCAATGTCTTCATTATAGGACATATTTAATTTCACATGCTATTTGATTTCACATGCTGTATTTTACCTGATACATGTGGTGAGGTGGTTGGCATATTCATTCGCTGTTCTCACATATGCGTGTTGCCTAACCATTGTGCTGAGAATAATAAAACATTGGAGGGACTTATGCCCTTGTTTTGCCCTGGAAAAAATGGGCTGTTGGAATGCACATCTTAGGAGTAATAAATATCTCATTGATTCACAGATTTCTGTCAGTTAATTATGCTAGACCCACTTCAGCAACTTCAGTAGAGTTGGCCTAGACTTCCCCAAGGGTGAGTATTTCCACACTTGGCTAAGGAGAAACAAGAATATTTTGTCTGTTTCCCTCTTACAACAGCTTCCAGACTGAGGTCTGCATGGAGAAGTGAGCTGAAGTATCTGAGACAAAGGCAGGCTGCTGCAGGCTGTACTTTCAAAGCTCCAGCTGCACAGGAGCTGTTAGGGCTCCATGTAATAGGATGCACAGATCTAGCTTCTCTCTCCCTTTGGGGGATGAGGTTTTCTAAGTGCTCAGTAGCAGTGAAGTTCTCCTGGTGACCAGGCTGGTATTGCCTTCCCTGCACAGTCTGTTATAGTGCACAGACTATTATTCACCTACTCAATTAATTGCTAAGGAGACAGAGGAAATATGTGCCTGGAGAAGGAAATGAAGCCATTTTTATTTGCTGGCTAATCAAAATCCAATAGCTTTTGAAGACAATGTGAAATGATCATTAATTAGGAGGGAAACCTAAATCTGGAGTTCAAAGAACCTTGTACAAGCGAGAGAAAAAGACAGAGAAAATGGCCTGGAAGACAGAACTCATTCTCCCAGATTGTAATGAGTCCTTTGTGGACTTAGTCAGCAGGCGGTGTACCTGGACCTAGCCTACAACAAATCTCCAGTTCCTGCAGGTAAATGTATCTGCAACCTGAAGAGATTCAGTACATTGCAGAATATGGGTCCCAAAGAGCAACAGGTTAATTTGGTAACAGCTTCAGCAAATAATAGAGGGTCTTTAAAGTGAGGGTGGACTGAGACCACTATTGCCTGCTCCTTGGTGTCTCAAGCTCTGACATCAAAGAAGCCATCAAAATACCAGGTGACCACCCAAGCCAAACACTCTCCCCACTCTTCCCAGGGCAGGGCATGTGTGCTCCTGTACGAGCAAGTTGAGAAAACATTTAAACGACAGGGAGGTTCAGATGCGGCCACTGCTGCGAACATCCCTGGGGCCATGCCCAGCAAAAGGCTCTGAAGCTGTGCTTACCATGAGGACAGTGGGATGGTCCTGGTGAAATGCAAAGGCATGTGGAAAGGGCATGGGACATGCTGTAGGGGCTGACACACAGGGCTAGGGGAAAGTAAACCACACACCTGCTGCACAAAACCTGCTACGTGGTTCACAGCAGGGGAGCCAGAGGCTGCCCTGATGGAGATACCCAAGCTGAGGCTGCACATGGCAAAAGCACCTGGGTAAAAAGGAGTAGGGAGGAGAGGAGAGGTTGTGTAACTGTGGTTGAGAGAAAGGAGACTGGGAAAGGGTGGCTCCATGGAAGTACATGAGTCCTGTGCCCTGTGGAGCAGGTTGTGCCTAGCCACATAATTTTTGTGTGTTTTCTTGTTAGACTTTATCCCAGAAAGGAAAAGGTCAATGGTTTCTACCAACACAGGTCCTATTCCTCCATTTTACGTTAGTTTGTCCTGCCAGGGTCTTGGGCAGGGCATCTCTGTGTCTGTATGGTGACCTGAGCATAGTCACTGTCATGAACCAGGTGGGATGTACTTAGAAGGTACTTAAAATGATCATATAGGGCAGTAAAATAAAAAAATAATAATTTCCAAACTAGAAAAATCTGTCTACAGGTCTCATAACAGTTAGTGTCTGTAGCTCGCATAGACTTTGGCTTTGTTTTCAGACTTTGGCTTTATTTTCACTGCAAAAAAAAAAAAAGCTGATTATGAAATATACTGCGAATTGTGTGCAGAGGAGCAGAAGAGTAGATTCATATATTCCTCTTGCAAAGGATGTATGTACAAAATACAATACCTGAAGGTACTATAAAGGTGAAAGTGTATTCTGCAAATACATAGAAACAATAAAGCATTGCTGCTCATTATTTTTAGAACAGTACCTCTACAATACTTTGTATAGGTAGAAATCTGTCTTCAGATTCAAGTCAGAATTGGGCTGTGGTTTTGAGAGGAATTTTTGCCAGCAATGTTCCCATTTATCAAAATAATTATGAGGTAGCCCAGCCAGCTATAGGGAAACCTGAGGATAGTAGAAGAGAGCAAAACCAGAGAAACTTAAAAAATAAAATTTTCCAAGACTCAGGAAGCTGGGGTACTTCCCTCATGGGAAATAAACACTTTAATACTTGTAGATCTAACCCTAACCACTATCTTACAGATTAGCCTGAAAGATCGGTCTCTGGAAGGGCACGCAGAGAACTCCATGTGATAATTTCCTGGAATTTCTGGATCGAAACAGATAAGAGCTGCATGTTGACATCTGTGAATTGATGTGACCTTTTGCTTGCTAGATGATCAGACTGTGATCAACGAAGAGCCATGCTCAGAAGCATTAAATAAAGGATTCAATGAGTTAAATTTGGGAAAAAGAAGAAAAAACATTTTCTGACTTCGGTTCTGCGTAGATTAAAGTGGTATTCACAGGCTCTCTCACAGAAGGACTTCTTCCTAGTCATATTTACTGTCTTATTTCTACATGCTAAATCATATTAAAACTGTGTATACTGGTCAGAAACCTTCATGAAAGTAGTATCTGTGGTTCTAAGAAGTACAAGAAAAAAAATTAGGCTTGTCTACAAATTTGTCATATTTTGCACTTTTTTCTTGAAAATGAGGAAATGTAGATACAATAAATAACATTTTAAGATGTTGCGGTTTTGAAGAATACACATTGAAACTATAGTAACCATCGTTATATTATTATTAGTCTTCACAGAGAAAACTGGAACAGAGATTCAAGAATAAGTATTTCCTCTTAATTTACAAAGTTTATGTATTTTCATTATCTGTCATAGCAGTAGTTATACAGGGAAGTTTGTGAACAAGAGTGGAAATGTTAAGACAAAAAATGGAGTTTTACCAAGAATTTTAATAAAGTCAGATGCAGGTTTTACTATGTCTTCTTTCCAGTACCATGCTGCTTGTCCATGACAGTCACAAGTCCTAACACCAACCTGCATTTGAGCAGTGATGCAGCTCAGTGTGAACAAAGATAAAACATTTGTGGGAGAAAAACTATTTAGGCTCTCAGGCCCGTATGGAGACATTTTAGTGTCCTAGTACAGACAAGCAAGCATACAGCTAAAAGCTGAAGGCTGAAAGTTCCTTCAAAGCACAGTGAGATCTATCGCTGTGGAATAAAATCACTTCCTCTCAAATGACTCTCCACTGAACATACTTGTGGACAGGCTTCCCACCAGAGACCATCTTCTCACAAGTGTGGCTGAATTTAACTTATTACAGCAAGTATATTTCTCTGGGAATGTAGAATCATAACTTCATAGGATAAATTTAGGCCTGACAAAGGTCATGCAGTCTAGTTCCCTGCCCTAGATAGGGCTACCTTCAAAGTTAGAACAGGTTGCTCAGAGCTTTATCAAGCCAAATATTCAAGGATGAAGATTCATCAGGATTTCTGGGCAAGTGTGTCAGGGCTTGTCATAAAGGATATTCTCCACATGTCCAGTCACCAGTTCTGTGGGTGCAACTTGTGATCATTGCCTCTTGTCCTTTCATTTATACCTCTGCCTCTATCATGTCCGTAATCCCCTGCCTATACACTGGTAAAAGACTGCTGTTAGATTCATCTGCTTACTTTGTCTTCTCTAGACCAGAAAAAAACATCTCCCTCATTTTTTTCCTTTTGCATTGGATGCTCCATACAACTAATTATCCTACTAGTCATTTGCTGGACTGGTTGCAGACTGACCATACCCAGTGCCCAGGGCTGGGGCTGCCCCGAACTGGTCTAACTACCCTTACAGACCCTCCCTGGTAAAATGGTTGTAATAGTGGTTCCCATTTTCCATCTTTTCTACACAATGGCAATTGGAAGGTGTATTTAGGGGCAAAACTTTATATATCCTGATTTTAATTAACAAAATGCTAAAGAGAATGTGTAAACCACTTGATAAGAGCATACATGTTAAAGACCTGCTGGAGCATTTATTAGCTGGGCATTTCTTTCTCCTTTAACATGTCAATGTATACAGGGAGGATGGTTTTCCTGTTCCTTTTAAAAAGAAAAATATTAGCCTTTGATTCTCTGGTTTCTTTTCATCTTCATCTAGCTTAAAAAGCTTCAGGAAAGGAATACAAAAAACATAGAATAGCAAAGAAATCACAAAAGGAAGATATCAATAAGAAGCACCACTGACTATTCTCTAAGCAGTTTCCAAGCAACTTTTAATGGAAGGTCAGGCGCAAGCAAGATAAAGGGAGGAAAAACCAAGACATTATTTCATACAATAAAGTGATTGTGAATGCTGCCAGTTACAGAGGAAATAGATTGGCCAGCCTGAGCACTTATTTATGTTTTTCTGTGAATACAAATGAAAATCCTCTACAAAGGGCACTATCAAATTTGAGCAGGAGTGTTAATTCCAACAATAGGTTTGCATTACTACTCTGAGAGGCTTTCTTCACTGAATATGTGATGTTGACTTTGTGGTAATAATAATAATAATCATTTTGGACTCCCTCCGCTCCTTCTGTCTGAAGATCTATAATACTTTTTGTCTTCAATTAATCATGTCTTACATTTGCAGCTCCAAGTAAATTTGGCAAGTGTTATGCAGATGGGGCAACAGAGGCATAGACATAGACATGCTAACACAGAGATTACAATGGCCAGAGGTGTGCCTCCAGTCAAGGAGAGACAGCCATATGTGCAGACAACCGTAGCTACAAGCACTGCAAGCTCCCTACCACAGCTTCCACTGGAAAGAGGTAGGGATTGTATCTGAAATGCATATATCTGTATGTGTAAGTCATATATGATGTTTACTTATTTCTTCATCCAGCATCTGACAGCCTTAAACAGCTGGCAGCTGAAATTGTCATTTTGAACCTGAGTGCCATAACAGGCAGTCTGAATGGTCAAGGACTTTGGTCCTAAACTCATAGAACATGAAGCATCCCTCTGCATTCTGTGGCTTTTATCATGGCCAAGGAGAAAAAAACTTGTGTTCATTCCAAGAAAAGCCATATGAAGAATTCCAGGAGTCCTGAAAATTGAACAAGCCCAGTTATTAGTTACCTTGAGAATACTGGCCCACTGAGTAGAAGCAGCAAGTGCAAAACAAAACTTTTCCCTTTTAGATTTGGTCTTGGAGTAAAATATTTTGCTGACAAGACGATAGAGTTTGGTTCAATAAAGCTTTGTTTCTCATGATCGGGTGTTTTGATATTTGCACCAAGACGATCCTACAGCCTGTCTCTCCTGATACTGATAACTAACTGATAGTTAGTTCTCATTCCCTATCCAGCCTGTCTTCAGGTTAAAAAAATAATAATAAAAAAAGAAGACAAGCGAAAAAACTACCTGAAGTTTAATTTTTAACCAGAGAAAATATTTTTGCCAGGAGTTACTTATGATGGTGTTTTAGGTCACTGTTCTATAGGCTCAGGGGCCTGAACAGGAGCATCAAGAATCATTTAGGCACTGGATGGTCCTCAGCCTTGATCCTGTTTAGCGATGTTGGATACTCCTAGGACATGCTAGGTTCTCATACCACCTCTATCTAGACACTGTTAGCTAAGAACATTATCAGAGTGCAAAGGCTTTTTGCCATCTGGGAATAAGGTTCACATACGTAAGAGAGACTATGATGAACATGAGACTCTCAGAAGCACCTCACTGCACATGCTCTTATGTGTGCTTTCTGCTGCTGGGACATGATGCTGAGGCATCTCCTTGTTTTGGATCCTTACTTGCAAGGCACAGCTGATTCTCAGTCCAGTCTACTGGGATCCTGAAGTGAAGTCATATTAAGCCCTAGAAACACATGACAGATGGTGACCAGATAGTCTTGTATTTGAAGTCTGAGATTTGAGTACAAGTTTACAACATTGATGTCCATACTACATTTTGTTCAGACAAATTGATTACAGATATTAAGGTGAGCAGACCAGCTTCTTAACATGATTTCAGCTACTGAAGTCTGCTCAGCTTCTGCCTTTGATTTTCAGTCATACACATAAGACTTTCCAGAGGGCACAAGAAACAATCTCAGAATTCTTTCCATAGTATGAATGGTTGGTCATAGTGCATTTTTCTTGTCCTAAAAAATACACCCAGTGAAGATTTGAAGGAGAGTTTTTGATAAACAAATCGCTTTCTGTGTTCCAAGAGTGTGTTATGAATGAGATCGTTTTTTCAGATCAGGAATAGCCAATGAACCAGGTACTCACATCTGACAATATATACTTACGGAAAAAGCTGATACTGTTCAGCAGATTGTTGTCTGTACAATGCACTCAGTTATATCTGCAAAACATTGTGAAAATCTCAGTATTCTTATAGCACTTCTCCTATTAGAAATGATTTTTTATTTAAATCAAAGCCCTTTCCAAATTGTATGCAAATCCCATGCATCCCAAGTTTTTGCCTGCAAAGGACACCAGTGAGAGGTAATTACATCCTAGCTGAATGTGCTGAATTCAGCCTGAAGCAGAGGAGAGATTTTTCACAAGATGTGCTCAGCAGTGGACATGGCAACTAATTATCAGCGGTGCAATAACATTTTAGACTGGTGTGCTGGTCAACAGAAGACTTTGAAATAAGACCATAGCCAGTGTGATTTATGCTACATATAGGCTGATACAGTGGCCAGCAGCTGAGCTTCCCTGTGTTTACCTCTTCATCGGCCTTAGACCAGCTTTGTGTTCCAGACCCACTCACCTCCTGGGCTGAAGTCAGTGATGCAGCTCCCAGGTCTAGGTCAGAAGATGGATGTGAGATGAGGTTTCTGCCACAGAGTGTGTTGATAACTGGTTTTATCTGGGCTGCCTTGCTGTCCTCTGCAGAAGTGTGTGATACCCAGCTCTGAGTGCGTGGGCATGTTGTGGGTAATTGACTGAGAAGTGGTTTGGCAGGGCAGCACATATCTCTGTCAAAGACAAAAAATTAAAAAAAGTCCAGTATTTTACTTAGAAAGCCTTTGTTTTCTTTGCTTACTTTTAATTTAGCATTGTGAAAACTTTTTCAGTCATGATGGGAAAAGAACCTCTTGAGGCCCATGCAGCTGCGTTTTAATTTAAATTAGTTTATGGAAGTTATTTACTGTGATTCAATCTTGCACTATATAAGACAGCATTTCCCATGTCTGCTCATGACACTTCTTCTTGCCTTTATTATCTAATTTTTTCTTTACTTGCTTTAGGTTTGGGGGGTTACTTTCAGAGTTACTTGGGATGTTTTTCAAAGTAATGACCTGCACAGCAGCCAGCAGCTTCATTTCTTAGTGGGACCACAGTATGTGTGTGTTCCACAGAACTACTTGTTTCCTTGTTTCTGAGGCGAATTTAAAACTCTCTTCTCAGACTCCATGAAAAATGTTTTGAGTATTTTAAAAACCATCTCAGCTGGATCAGGGTTTCTTTTGAGCCAACAATGCTAATGGTGCCTAATAAAACTCCTTGTAGCTAAGGAAAAAGCATGACTGGATGAAAACTCTGTGTGGAATTAACTACCACAAGAAATGAGTTTAAGCCCAGTCTCTAAGCTGGTTTTGGAGCAGCTGAAAACATTTTAAAAACAGGCTTCTTGCAAAAACCAAACAGAAGGAATTACAGCAATAGTAGCAGGAAATTTGGGACTTTCAACTGATTCTCCACAATAGACTTTTAAGAAAACATTAGCAATGGGACAAGAAATGAGGTAATATTATGACTATAAAGACAAAGGAGTGCAGGTAGGAGTAAGAAATCCATCTTTCTCACTACTGTGTTCAGGACAGTGATATTATTAACAATAACATACAGATGTACCTTTTAATTCCTTACCTCTCTCCTCCTGCCCAAGATCAAATCTTATCTTCTTTCTCCTATAACACTCAGTGGATGTTTAGTCACCATTTCAGGATTTATTAGCTAAAAAATGACTCTTCATTTTTACTTCCTACAGGTTTTTCTAACACTATACCAACATATTGTCCTACAGTCAGTACTATTCTCAGTCTTACTCTTCATCCA
>JAWWMP010000116.1:65897022-65929390 GCA_035047865.1 Dendrocincla tyrannina
CAGTCTTACTCTTCATCCAGCTTTTGGCAGAGGGGTGAATCCAAGGCATCATCCCCCGAGCCTCCTGGTAGCTACTGTAACATCCTGACTCTGGTACCATGTTCTTTCTCCCTCTCTTATGAGGTTACTTCTTTGGTACAAACATGTCAAGCAGTTCAGTGAGTCATGCTCCTTCAAGACCAAACAGATGTTTTTGGAAGATTTGGTTTTCAGCTGGCTTGGATCCCTGAAGAACCTCACTGTGATGTTTCATGGACAGTAGTGTTGATACAGGGGGAGAAAACATCTGGACTTCAGCTGGGTTAAGGTGCTGCAGAGGAGTACCTTAACTGATGACATTTTTCTGTATGATTTATCAAAAATGTAAACTTTCCTGTTCACCATACAACTTTCATTACTGCAAAATTATTCTATCTGGTGCTGTGGTTTAGAAATGGTATTCACCAATTTAGTGTTCCCATTGAACCACTCCAAACCATGCATCACTCACTCATTCCCCCTCCTCTTCTCCCATCCCTGCAGCAGACTGGGGAGGAGAATAGGATGTACAAAGGGTAAAGATCAGGGGCTGAGATAAAAACAATTTAGTGAAAACAGAAAATAAATAAGACAACAAACTGTAACAGCAACAATACTAATGACAAAGGTATAAGGAAAAAGCCCCAAATTATTCACATGTGATTGCCCTTTCCCTGTCCCCTGAAGAAGAGGTGAGGTGGTACAGAATAACCTTCAGGTCCTGGCCATGCCTGCTTCTGGCTACTGCAAAAATTAACCCTGTCCTGGTCAGGACATCTGGTCTTGAAGAAACACCATCCTGCCTCATCATTGTTGCTGTAATGACCATTTTCTTATCATGTCAAGTTCCCTGGACAAGACACCCCTATGCAGCCTCCACCATTTCCCCATGTTTTCTGCTGCATTAAATGCTTCAAACATAGGATCTTTCCTGTTTTTTTTTTTATTTTTTTTTATTCTGCCTCAACAGTTCTTAATCAGCCTCAGAATGATAACTTTCTCTTCCAGTTGTGCCCTACTGCCAACATATGTCCAGTTGATGCAATATCTAACAGCAATATGCTGGTACAGGTTTCATACTCAGGGGTTGAGAGGAGATTATTACTCCATTTTTGTTTTTAACTGCTCCATCTTTACTAGGTGTACAAGTTGCCAGTATGTTGATCTATATAGTCCAAAGTTCAAACTAGAAGGCAACATGCAATGGTAAAAATTATCTGAACAGCTCATTCACGCTGCTAGATTCAATATCGTCAAAGTAATTTTTTACAAAGCTGTTTATCACAAACTCAGTAGTATAAGTTCTGGTAGAAAGAGTGAAAATAAATTGAAAGAAAAATAAAAAAGAAAGAAAAGACTTAGGAGCTTCATTGCTCCGCAGGTGAAGTTTATGGAAGAAATTCTTTACTGTGAGGGCAGTGAGGCACTGGAACAGACTGGCCAGAGAAGTTGGGGGTGCCCTTTCCCTGGCAGTGTTCAAGGCCAGGTTGGACTGGGCTTTGAGCAAGCTGGTCTAGCAGGAGGTGTCCCTGCCCATGGCAGAGGGCTTGGAAGTAGATGGCCTTTAAGGTCCCTTTCAACTCAAACTATTCTGTGATTCTATGATTCTAAGTTTACCAAAGAAAACAGATATTCAACAGTAACTCAAAGCATATCTCCAGGCGACCCATATCTGCTACTGAAGCCAGGTATTTGACAATGTTTCTGTGTTTTTCCCATGTCTTACAGCTTAATTTGCCAAGTGGTTTTAAATATTTGTCCGTTTATGCATGTGTTCCTAAAGAAATGTGGAGGATTTTGAAAATCTGGGTGCAACTTGAGAAGTTGAATAGTAAAAAATACATAGAAGGACATATCAGACATATCTCCTGAGGTAAAGAATTGTCATTTGAATTTGCTTGAGAGTTTCACAAACTAGGAAAAACTTTAAAAGTTTGAATTACATTAAATTAAATAAAACTTTTGCTAGGACTTTGTGGCTTGGCAGACTTCAATTCAGACTGAAGAAACCCATTTCTCTGCTCCAATGTTTGTTTTCATGAAGACATTTTGTATATAATGATGTGGTGATATGTTACCGTGGATGTAGCACTAAATATAGCGTGAGAATATGTGTGCTATTTGAAGAGATCATACAAGGGTGTGTAGTGGGGGCTGCATTTGCTGTATGTGCAGTACCCTATTTATAACAGACATATAGGATGGATTTAGTGTACTAGAAGTGAGCATTTGAACTGAAGACTTGTAAGGACATGGTGGTACAGCTAAAAAAACCAGTGTGTCTAATGTGTCAAAAGGAATACTGAATTCATGAAATGCATCAAATTTAGCTGGTTGTTTTTGGGTTTTGTTGTTTTGTTTGTTTGTTTTTTTTTTTTTGCTATACTAACAAAAAGCATCTCTGGTTTGGTTTCGTTTTTCGTTTTTTCGTTAAACTAAGTAGTCAATAATAAATATGACCTCGATATTACTACTTTATGGTGAGAGGGCTTTTTGCATCCACAAACAAGTCAAGTGAAATCAAGCAGTTCCTTAGTGCATAAGCCATGTTCATGTGGCAAATGACAGAACTATGGGCAAATGCTGATAGGTGCCACTAGGGGCTGTGTGTTAATGAATCAATGTCTCGTTTCTATGTTCTGGTAGTAAAAGATGATTTTCTAGAAACTACCTCTTCCTTCATAATGCTTGAACAAACTTTGCTACAGCTTTTTTTTAAATTTTCTTGACCTTGCAGCTTCCATTAACCAGGTCAGAGAAGCTGAGCATTTGCATTCTCACCTATGATTGAAGACTAACTATTTTTTTCCCTGGCTTTTGCACAGACTATACAGTTCTACTGTACTTTTCTTACACATTGTCACCAATGCTAACTAACATCCCTCAGGCATAAATTTCCTTCATAAAGAATTTAAATTTGGCCATAGGCCATTGGTTTTGAATAAAACGTATTTGAATTGGGTATATGACTTGTAGATTGATCTTTGAGACCAACAAGGGATGTGTTGAATTTCATTTCCATGAAGGAGTAAATGAACTGGCAAATTTGTCAGAAGTTAAAAAGTTATGTCTTACTTATTTACAGGAACCTGACACATCACATAATCAGAAAATTAAAGGTATACACAATTCTGACTTCCTCATCTTTATGTGTTTCTGAAACAAACCAATACAAGTATAACTGTGAATACAACTTGAGAAACTTTTAAAATTCTAACCAGCAATTATATCATTAAAAATTTTTGAGAGATCAGCTGTATGTGTACCAATACAGAATTTTTCTCTTAGCTGCATCATTCCTTCAAAGATTTTCTTGGATT
This sequence comes from Dendrocincla tyrannina, assembly GCA_035047865.1. NCBI lineage: Eukaryota > Metazoa > Chordata > Aves > Passeriformes > Dendrocolaptidae > Dendrocincla > Dendrocincla tyrannina. The sequence goes on from JAWWMP010000116.1 coordinate 65,900,361, forward strand.
CCAGGAGTACCATCTGCCCTGTGCAAAGAAATCTCTTTCCAGCATGTTTTCTAAGGTCACAAGCTTCTGATCCAACATCCTCCGGTTCCTAAAGGAAAGAATATAGTGTTAAGTTGGTTGATGTCTTCTGCTGATGGCCTGGTGGGAGAGATGCCTGTTGCAATCCTGTCCTTTCGGGTTTAATCCTGCCTCCCTCAGCTGCTGAATGCAGTAGCTGGTTCTGGGTCTGACCCAGCCATTGCACCAAGGTGAGGATGATGCCATTGGCAGCACTTGGAGAATCTTTTGCACAGCACCTCTCTCATCCCAGTGAGCCTCACTGTCTAGTCCACGGTCCATCACACATGGAGAATTCAGCACTTAGGAGCCCTGGTTTGAGCTAAAGTTTCTTGCTATGTCTACTTTAAGCCTGATCCTGACCTAAGGACAATGCTTCTCAAGGCTGGTATTCACTTAACTCAGTTTCTCTCTCTCTCATTTACATCATACAGGTGCCATTAACAGAGGTGAACAGTCACTTAGCATTTGTTTAGAGATCCCTGTTATAGTCTTGTGCCCTTTAAGAAAACCTATATAAGAATTCAGGAGAGCTAAGGAATTTTCCTGAGTTCCTTCTTGCCTGGCTCATGAGTCCCATTTATGAACTCCAGGAAGAGAACCCAGATCTGCTACAGCTGCCAGAGACTGTCAACATGCAGTGACGGAGCGAAACCTATATGCTTCTCCTCATTACAGTGATGTAGGGTGTTTTTAGCTGAAGGCTCATCACCACTGAGCAAAGTCATGCAGTAACACGCAGACCATGGCCTGGGCCTGTGTGATGCACTCAGTCTGGCCCTAAGGCTGCACTTCCACAGCCTGCAGTGCAGGAACACTGCAACATCTGTTCCTGCACAAGTGATGAGCAACAGTTACACCATTCTTTTTTATATTTATATATATATATATCTATATATATACACATTGTTGCCATATGTAAGTTTTAAGTTGCCTTATTGCAGACAATATAGAGCCTATACCCTGTGTTACTATTACAATTCCAGTTTTTCTGAAAGCAAAGGCCATGAAAAGCATAAAGACAGTATTTTCAAGAGAAGATTCTTGAGAAATGAGGTCAGGCTGTCAAAAAGGGGTTTATAAGGCTGGATTATGTGTAAGAAGAGTTGAACATACCTTTGGAAGCCTGGGCCCAAGTGAGCTAAATAAACTGTACCCTGAAGGCTCACAGCACTTCTGGAAGTCCAGCACTCAGACCTCACAGGAAACTTGAGGCAAAGGTTGGAGTGGAATCCAGGACTAGTTTCCAAGTTTCTCTGGCCCAAGATGAACATTCCTGTTTACTCAAGAGAGAATGCCATGTTCAACTCCAAGTGTAAAGGAAAACTTGGTCAGTGCAGAGTTACCAAGACTAGTTTGGCAGTGATGCTGGATAAAAATACTCTTTGCATGATTTAATGAGTGCCAGTAGTCAAGGTGAGCCCTGTTGAAACTTTCTAAAAAAGAATTATATTTAGTCAAGCCAAAGCGTTTTCATCATGAAGATAGATAACTTTTTGTACAAGAGATATAAACTAATTTTCCATTAGAGGTATAGGAACATACCTGTCGCTACTACTTGGCCACATACATGGTCTGCCAGAAGATAACATCCCTTTAGTCATAATCATAAAAGATTCTGACAGCAATCCTTTTCTGCAGAAGGTTTTGATTCTGGTCTAAGGGGCACTGAGGCAGCCTCATAAAAGCCAGAGGTGGTAGCTGGGAACAATGCCTGGAGGAGAACATGATAAGCCTTCCAACCCTGGGTTCAGCCTAACCCTACCCAGGCACGAATCTGGTGAGAGCTGCTCCAAAACTGGACAACCTGGAACAGAAGTACTGCTGCAGGTATTTTCAGAGATTGATAGGTTTTTGTCTAGCTTTGACAGTAGTCTCTGCACCGGAAGGAGCATGAGGACAACTGTCTCCCAGTGTCAATCAGGTTATGGGGTGATGGTCTGCAACTAGCTCTGTTCTGCCACCAGCCTTCACATGGCTGGGAATCACTCAGCTTTACAGAACTGGGCTTGTACAGGGATTTTTCCACTCTCTGGGGCATAATTCTTACAGAATTATTTTTTGGCTAAACGCATGGCTGGGCCTCTTGACATGACTGAGCATTACTATTGTGAAGGAGGGGAGGCAGGTCTGCATTGGGTTTTTTTTGTGTTTTTATTCAGTTATTAGTAGATGATGTTTTGACCTCTTTGGCCTATTATCTCCTACAACAGAGAAGAGAGTAGGACCTATGCAATGAATGAATAGAAAACACTATTGTTTCAAATTTTTTACAAAAAAAATATTGCAAGGGCTAATTGCATGATTTAACATTTGAAAACTTTGCATTCCTCCTCTGCTTTGGAGAGTAAAAGGGCCTATTATCATTTCCAGGCCAGATGTTTCAGTTTATTGAGCCTGTTTGATCCCTGCACCTGTCTAAGACCAGCAGTTGCTGGATTAGTGTAAGGAGCTGAATTAAAAAATCTGGACAACTGTTACTGAACAAGTGAATGGTGTGAAAATGAGCAGACTTTTGGTATAAAGGATTTACTGTTTGTGACATAAGGCAGTACACATCATTTATAGTGCAAAATGAGCATGCAGCCTTCATTCTGCATGTCCATGTGCTGGAATATACATTACAAAGTGACAATTACAGGAACTTTCAGTGAGGGAAAGAAAGAAAGGGAGGGGAAGCGAGGGAAGCAGGGGACACATTACAACATCCATCTGTGAGACAGCCGTTCAGTTACAGGGAATTATATATTATTTCTGGTGGATTATGCTGATTATAAAAAGAAGAATTTGGTTCCTGCCTCCACAGCAAACATTGCTGTACATCCTGAAGGAAGCAATGGCTTTTCACTTGCCCCTTTCCTGTGCTGTGTCTCTTTACTCCCTGCTCCCTTAAACACAACCATCAGATACGCTTTCTCTCCTCCTGGTTTTGTTTTTTTTTGACTAAAAAGCACTGTGTCATGTAACTTACTAAAGTTGTTTCAGATCTATTCAATATAGTTTCAAATGTGGCCAGCCCTAGTGAGTCAGGGCCCAAGATCCATCCTGCCTGGTAACCCATCCCTGACAGGCGAGATTAAGTGAATGGTTAGTATTCATATATCTTTACAGCTTAAAATCCCTCAAAACAAGTGTGCCTCAAACACACACTCTAGAGGTCGAAATGCACGAGGTAGTTCCTTGGAAAGCTGTTTTGCAATCTGCCATTGATTTCTGCCAGGGAAGGTATAAATCTTGCTGGTTCGTATTATCACCGGTTTGCTGCTTATATATCGTGGAGCTTGAAGAATAAGGCTAGACTTAAGTTCAGTGAAGATAAATGGTTCCCCTGCTGCGTGAGGTGTGTCTTGGATCATTTGTTGTACTCCACACAAGCAGAGGGGATTCCCCTCCCCATTTGTTCCTCCCTCCCCCCGGCCCCACCTATTAAGTCTGCCTTTTACATTTGTTAAAAATCAAGTGTGTATTCAAATATTCAGCACAAAGTTGTCCCTGCCCCTGGAAAGATCATGGTAACGTTGATTAGACTGAGGACCATGGATGTTACTTCTTATTTATAGGTAGAAGCACAGCAAAGTAAAGTCACTCACCCAATATCAAACAACTCAATCAATGGCAAGAAACGAAACCAAACATTCTATATGACAGTTCAAAAGTTTGACCCCAAGTCCTTAAGCCCTTCAGCCTTTCCAATAGCATTTTCAAGGCCTTACTTACCTGTAGGCACTGACTGTTTCTGTGCAAATAAGCTGGTCTAAATGACTATGGCTTGAGCAAGGACAGTTTTACACGTCTAAATGCAAAGGTAGGCTTGTTCCACATTCATCAGGAAGCCTTTTTATGCCCTGAGAGAAGGCAGCTTGTGAGATTTATTCAGAGACTGGTATGATAGAGGAGAGCCTTTCATTTTCCCAGAACTTTCTTAGACATTATTGCAGAAGGGCTGATCCAGTGTATGAGCAGGTTGTTGACCCTGATGTAATGACAGTGCAGATGTTCTCTGCGTTCAGATGACACTATGTGGAGAAATCTTAGAAATCAATTAGCTCCAGACTTCAAAAGGTATGTTTGTGTGCTCTGTCTCTCACAGCCATATTTTACCGAGTTAGGTTTTTAAACTCCTTAACTTCCAGTGGACTGGTGCCTAACAACTTGTAAAACTCTGGCTTCTTGTCAATTATGGCAGCTAGAAAGCAAGACTAGGGCATCCCAGAATGTCCTATGTTGATGCAGCTGGACAACTGCAGTTTAGTTATACTTCTTTTTGCAATACATTACACACAGACAGCTAGTAAAATGACAAAAACTTTACATCAGACACTGTTTCAGCATTTTCATATAAATTCTTTGAGGAATAAGGAAAAAAAATACTGATTTTTATTCAGATAATAGACAGATAATGTAGATTAGTACACCTTACTAATTCTTTTTTAATGTGCTTATAAGTTACTGTTTTTAATAGGGAGCTAATGAGTTTTAGCTAGAAAATAGAGAAAGTACAATTTTTTGTGTAGTTTTTTTGTTTTGATTTTTCTTTAATTGATATTTTATAAGTCTAACTTGTGCAAGTACACACACACACACACACATATATATATATGCATTCCGCTTTCTCGTGTGTTTAATTCTGCATGTAAAAGACTGCTTTCTCTTTTCCTCTCTCCGTATTCTAATGAAAAATTAATTTACTGGGCAACCGATTTCACTTTTTGTTGTTTTTCATTTTTAAAATATTGTTCTTATATAAAGATTCTTTTTAAAAAAATCTATCAATCATTTTTGGACAAGATAGCCAAGGTAAAAGAACCATATATCCAAATGAGATGCGGTTGTCTAAGTTAAGCTTTGCACAATTGTCCTAAAACTGGTTTATGCATGTGAAAGGAAGAGAACCACTGAAACTTGTTATTATTAAAACAAACAAACAAAAAGGTATTATAATGCTGTATAAACTAAAATAATTTCTTAAGTGTACTGCTAATTTCAGTTCTGTGATGACTTTATGTAGCAGTACTTCTGGGATGCTGTTTTATGAAACCAAGCTGGGAGCTTTTGATGTCACCAGGAAGCTGCATAGAGCTGTCCCAGTACAAGATGTACGGCAAGAACTCAGCTACTCTGGTACTTCCACAGTCACCTCTGAGCTCCACAAAACAATTAACCAGCAATGTCCTCTGTTTCTGAGCTCATCCAAACTATATCACTGGCATGAAAAATCCTTTTGTGTTTTGTCTCTCACTTGTAGACATGTCAGTGAGTTGTCATGTCTCCCAGCTAGGAGACAGTTTAATTTTTCTGAATCCAGAAGAGCTTTAATAGTTATCAATCTCAAGCAGGGAAGCTCTGGGAAATAAAGGCACGTGCATTGCCCTTGTGGGATCAAACCCTTGTCCTCTGTATTCTCTACGAAGGAGCTGCTGTATACCTGCAAAGTGGGAGTCAATTGTATGAGGACACCTGCTAATAAAATATTTGGGAATACCAGAATATCCCTTTTTATTCATATCAGAACACAAGAGGAAGTGAGCTCCATATAATGCAAAGGAGACATGGAAATACATGATTGACTCTTGTTGGTCACGATGGTCATTAAGTGGCGTTTGCTGCTGTATCAGCCAATGTTGTCCCAGTCAAGCACAAGATGAGGTAGGGAAAAAATGGCTTCTAACTGTGATTATGGGCTTCTGCAATGAAACATGACTAGAATGTGGACACAGCAAGGCTCTCGAGGGTCCAGTTTGAGTTGGGTACTTCCTTCAAAAGGGCTATGTGGGTCTGAAATTCTCATGTACTCTGCTAGAGGAGAGGGGTTTGTGAGGTTGTTGTGAAATATGTGGTGTCTTTGCCAATATGAACTTATTTTAACTTAAAACTACCTATAGAGCTTCAGAGCACTGAGCCCTCTGAGGGATGGCTGAGTGACATGATGCTTTGAAGATATGGTGGTATCACTGGCAAGGCATCAATAGACAACACATTAAACTCACCTGGCCTGTCTCGTATGTCACCTAGCCCTGTTTTAGACATCTGACCTTAGTGAAAATCCACTGCTTTTGTTGGTTCACAGCTAATCCAGGTGGAGGAGGATGGGGAGCTGCAGAAACACCATTTCCCTTGTATGGGAAGGATTAGAGTTGCCAATTTTGACATTCTACGTGTTCTTAAAATTCTTGTGCTGTCTGTAAATGAGTAAAATAAAAGGAAAAAGAAAACAAAAACAAACCCAAGGGACCGCATTGTGTCTGCTGAGCCTGAGCTACAAAAACTGTAAGCCAAAGACCCATTTTGTCACTTTGGTAGTTTATTTTCAGGCTAATTCTTCCAGTGCAGTGCTGAGTAAGGAAGAAGTAAACAGGTTAATGCCAAAATCTCCCTGTGTATAGGATTACTCAGTGGTAAGAAAATTACTTGGATCCCTGTGCTGGGGGTGCAGACACAGAACTCAGGGTACCAGGTTCTTTACCAGATGGTGAGATGGTGGAAGAAAAAGGAAAAAAAATCACAAATCTATCTCCTCTGAAGTCTGTTTAACCAATATACATTTGGTCTCTCAGTGGCAGTGATCTTATAGTCAATCTAGACTGCAATTTTTTTCCAGCATTAGTCTAGAAACTCTTCTAACAACTTTATTCCACCTGACCCTCTACTGACTTCAGAAGATCTGTAGGTCCTCTGTCTGCCAGCCTCACAAAGCGTTCTCCAGCAGCTTAGAAAATCTCAAAGCAGCATCAGGCACTTAGGATTAGACAAACACATCTCATCACAAGTGCTCATATCTTAGGTCAGAGTTGAGCTTTCTCTATCCATAGAGTTGACAATTGATTCCTTCCTTTCTGAAACAAGTAAGTGTGAGGCAAAACACATTTCAAAGCCTTTACCACCAAGTAATCATATAAAATTACAATCATGAAAAATTAAATTTCCCTGTAAAACAGCTCTCCAAATGCTTATATAAGTTTAATAATTAAAGTCACAATAATGCTCAAACAGAACAAAGAGAAATAGTTTCCACCATCAGCTTGCAATCTATTAAACACTTCTGTGAATTAACCACATAACTGAATGTGGAAATAATCAGGACCTGGTTACTGTTAGTCTGACATCGATAATTAATATGCTAAAGTTCTGATATATTTCAAAAGAAACAGAATGAAGCACAGTTGAATTGAACACGTATTCAGGAGTAGCAGCTCCTTCTGTTTTCTTTTAAAGTTCATTTAGCTAAGTAGTCCTGTTGTACGAGGCAATCCATACCAGTTTACTTTCTAATTTGTTCACATAAATATTCTCACTTCATATAATCAGCCTGCTACCAAATTTCAGCAGACTGACTCAACCAACATCTCTGAGGAGAACCCAAATCCACCTCTTGTGGTGATGGCTGTAAAATCAGTGCACAAAAATGCTACTTGACCTTAAGTAGTGTGTAATAAGCAGTGTTTACTTAATGCAAAATGCATCTTAAACCTGTGTCTGTATATTTCTGTGTATTGTCTGTGTAATTGTCTGTGTATTTCAGCATAAACTAATATTAGGACAACACATTGTCTACCTGACATAATGGACAATTAACTCATAAATCCAGAGTTTGAAGGTATTTGACTTTGGTTCAGACAACAAAAAGCAATCTTTACACTCATCTTGGGCTGATCTGAAGTGAAATTATCAAAGAAACAGAATTCAATGTTTCATTCAATATGTGGGTTTTTGTATCAAACAACCTTCAAATAAAAATATAAGGAACAGTGGCAATATCAATATGAATTGAAAAATTAGAAGGTGCTAAAAAAAAATAATGCATCTCATGGTTTTGTTTTATTGTGTTTTTTGAAACCTGAGTTTGCCAAAGATTTTGATATTGCAAATCAAAAATTGGCCTTTCTGTGAAAATTCTGGTCTGTGTTGCAAGTTTTGCAAGGGTGGAGCTTCTTTGAAAGGGAAATTTAAAAGTATTTTGACCTCATGCTGACACTCCCAGCTGAAGTGCACTGACATCTGCTTTCTTTGCTGAGGGGATATGTTGTAACTAACTTGCTATTTTCGTGATTCCCATATCTTAACATGCTTAATTTGCAATATGATAGGAAAAGCTGAGACACAACACTCTTCAAGCTCAGGTACACAAAAGCACCTAGAAAGAAGAAAGACTAAGCCATTAAACCTCACCTCAGTGAGCTTGAGGGATCAGAAGTGCTGTCCATGCCTGCACTGAGGCTCTGACTCTGTTCAGCAAGGACTATCAGGTTAATGGGGTCAGACAGAGAGAAAATAAGCTTGTGCTTTGCAGCCTGGTGAAGCAGGGAGAAAAAGCCCTGTGCTCTGGCCCTTGGCCTTGAAGTGTATATCTATTTTTCATCAGGTGTGTTATAGGTAGGAATCAGAGTTCAGAGCAGATCCCCTCTCCTATTTTGATCTTGCGTGAATGCCCATTCTTGCTATGGAGTCATGCTCCTGCTTCCATGATCTTGGTCTTGCTGACCCTTTGAGCTCCTAGGTGAGCCCCTCAGGGACAGGCAAGGCTAGATGCACTCCTGCAGAGCCAGGAGGCCAGACACTGAAGGTTTGAACCTTCTCAAGGACATCCACCTCCCTAACTCATTCTCTGCATTCTTAATTAGGAGAGTAAATTGCCAGTTCCCACCCAAGAAGATGCACCTTGAGGGACAAGATGTAGGAGTATGAAATACTGGGCTGCATAAGGCAGCAGAAATTCAGAGACAGATTGCCTCATTAGTGGGGCTTGTTCCTGTTCTCTGGCATCAAACTCTCAGGGTCTCCTGGGGCACGCAAAATCTACTTCCAGACCCCAAGGGCTGGGACAGTGTCATGGAACTGACCTCATGCAACTTCTGTGATAATGGACAGGAAACCTGTGACACACAAAGGCCCTAAAAGAAAGCCTCCTGCCATCAAAAGCTAGCTCTCCAGTCCTGCTTTGCCTTTCCATCTGAGGAGGGGAAATACAGGAAAAACTTTTGCACTGCAAGGTAATGGGTAACCTACAGGGATGTTGATTAAAATCTCTGTGGGGTATAGCAAGGGTTTAGTAGTTACTGGCAGGCTAACAGTGGGAAATAACTCCCCTTCTAGCTGCCTGTAACTGATCCCAGACTCTATTACTCTGTGGCTAATAAACCTTCATAAAAAATAAATTACTCTATAATTTCTATAAATCAGGATAACTGTCAATGATGTCCAGAAATTAAGTGCAACACAAGGTGGACATAGATATTCACTGTGGGATGCTCACACTGAGAAACTTAGCAGAATAAGTTTTGTGATCAAAATATGTATTTCAGAGTAGGGGGAATAACAAATAGCAGCTGTTTTAACAGAGCAGATGCCATTAACAAAAAACCAACATAGAAGCACTTTTGACTTTCACTTGCTAAATGTAATCTAACATTTACCCACCATAACTCAGAGGTCAGTGTCTCTGCCCTTGTAGCAAATGCTGGCTATGAAGGAAAACTAAGGAGTAATGTTCTTCCTTTGAACTGTACTTCCATTAGCAGCAATAGTGCTTTTTCTAAGTGGCTTTGCTGTTGAGGGGTATGGCCACAGTGCTTGAGAGTTTTAGATCTTTGAAAGCAATAATAACTTCTTTTAAGTCAAAAGATCTTCTTGAACTTAAACATTATAGAAGAAACTTTCAAAAAAAGTTTGCGGCATCACCACAAACTGACTGAACTTTGCCTTTTAGACTTTGTGTTGGGGAGGAAAAACCCTTTTGTTCCTTTCCCTTGGCTTATAGTCACTACACAATGAAGTATCCATTCTTCACTTACACTTCACACTAAAGTAGGGAACCTGTTCGCTGATATGTGCTCTGTTGGCTATTAGTAAGTGGGTGGGTTATTGTGGCCTTGTTTTTTTTTTTCTTTAAAACCCAGCAGAATAACCACCATCTATGTTATTTCCAGCCCAGGATGCTGCCTTCTACTTTTTCACAGGATGGGTAAAGTTGGAAGGGACCTCAGAGAATTAATTGATCCAATCTCCACGCTCCAGCTGGGTCATCCTGGAGCACACTGCACAGGATCCTGACAGTTCTCAAATATCTCCAGTGAGGGAGACTCCACAGCCTCTCTGGGCAACCTGCTCCAGTGCTCATTCACCTGCACAGTAAAGAAGTTCTTCCTCATGTTCAGGTGGAACATCCTGTGCATCAGTTTCTGCCCATTGCCTCTTGATCTGTTGCTGGACACCACTGAGAAGAGCCCGGTCCATCCTCTTCAACTCTCCCTTCAGATACTTATGTACATTGATGAGGTCCCCTCTAAGTCATCTTTTCTCGTGACTGAACAGGCCAAGCTCCCTTGGCTTATCCTCATAAGAGAGATGCTCCAGCCCCTTAAATCATCTTTCTAGCCCTGTGCTGAACTTGCTCCACATCTCCCTTGTCCTAAGGAGGCCAGAATTGGACTCAGCACTCCAGATGCGACCTCGCTAGGCTCTAGTGGGATCCAGAGGGGCAGGATCACCTCTCTATGGTGACCTTTTTGGGCATAAGAGCATCACAGAGCTGAATTATTGATACTTGTGCTTCACCTTCTTCATCCTCAGCAAAGGTTTGCTACAACTGCTAAGCCAGGCTTTCTATTAGTCTGTACAGTGTCTTATACTTCAAACGCAAGGGTTATTAAGCACAGTGGTAATATTTTGCATATCCCTTGTAAATGATAAAATTCTGCTTGGGAAAAAAAGACAATCATATGTATTGTATGCAAACGTGTTTGCAACCCCGAAAAATTTCTATCTCTGAAAATTTCTTCTAAGACTGTGATCTGTTACCTGACGCACAACTTGATATGGTTACATGTGGCTTCTATACAAAGTGGAATATTTTCTCTCCTTTGTTTTCTGTTGTTTTGGTTAAGACTTGACACTCAAGAGACTGTTTTTGTCACTGAACAGGGGAATTATCTTCTTTTCCTCAATAATTCTTGTAAAATTATTATTGAAGATTATTGCAGCCACTTTTGTTCATGTATATATATTTCGAAAGTAGTAGCAGACAATTAAAGATATGAACACACAATAAAGACACTCTAAATCTGAAAAATGGCAAGTATTGTATTTCATGGCAAACATCACATGCTATTCAGGGGAATTAGTGTGTAAATGTGCCCTTTATGCCATTCATGGAAACCCTTCCACTGTATAATAAGGTACAAAAACATTATAGCAGAAATCAGCGATACTAAGCCAAGGTAAAGGTACTTCTTAGATTGTAAATGGCTGTATTACAAGATACATCAGTATAGTTGCACTTTCATTCAGTCTTTCCTTTGAGAAGAAATCCTATTCATGTTTTAGTGTTTTGATATAGTCAGCCTCATTTGGAGGTATTCAGTGTTTTTTGTATGGGAAACCATCTAATAGGTGCTACTCAGCGCTTTATGAATAGAAACTCAATTTCTTAAGTATAATAGAGCTGTTCATTGGGTCTGTCCTTGTGTTCTATCATTGAAATTCAAAATATATGTTCATAAATAAAAAGTAGCATTATTCAGTCACATTCAAAAGGATAGAAACCTAAACATTTATTTATGAAGGTAAAATGAGGTGACATGTAACAAAAAGAGAAGGCTTTTTTGTAGCATAGTATAGCTAGATAAAACAAACAGTGTGGAGTCTGTAATATAACAGCTTTAAGAGATACGATATGAACTTTGATATCAAACAGTCTTGTCAGAGTATTCTTCATATGGTGCTGAATGATTGAGCAAGACTGTCCATCTCAGAGCAGCTAAACAGCATTTTTTATTCTGAAAAGAGTGGGTGAGACTAAGGAATGATTTGTAAACTTGTTCAGTACCTCTTTGTGATTTTAAGTCAGGGTAATTCTGAATTGGCTGCTTGCAAAGGACCTGGTCTCACTCAGCCAGGGGAATTTTTCACTGGATTCAGAGAAAAATTATTTGCTAGGGCAGCAAGAGTTTAGCCGTGTACAATAAAAATAATATTTTTCTATAACTCCCTTCGTTCCGATGAGGGTGAACATAATTGATAAAACTGGGTTAGTTATAAAATCCCTATGGACAGTAAGATTCGAAAGACTTTTTCTGAGGATAAGGTCCAGTGTTTTGGGCTTAGGAACAGAACCACAGTCACAGGAAATGGGAGGACATGCCAGTCTGCTTCTTGCCATCCACTCCCCCCTGGTGTCCAAGTTTCTCTGTGTCTATGTCTGTGTCTCTTCTTCTCCTCACAGAAGCCTAAAGTGCCACTATGGGGCTTCTCCTGCAGTCCATTGATATTTCAGGGTGTGCTGCACCCCAAGGCTCATTGCACCAATGACCTGCATCCATGGGACCATACATCCTTCATACATCATTCATGTGTGGTAGGATGGGTGTATCACCAGGGCATAAGAGTGGGCAAACACTTCCTAAGGTAAAATGAGCTGACAGAAGGGCTGGTTTGCTAGGATACAGGGGAACAGAAGCCGGTCATTACTAGGGCCCATTCAAGTCACTTTTTACCTCTCTGCAGGGGGTACAGTGGGGAGGTGCAAGGTAGATGGAATCATCATATAATCACTATAGAATGGTTTGGGTTGGAAGGGATCATCTAATTCTAACTTCGTCTGCCATTGGCAAGGACACGTTCCACTAGACCAGGCCACTCGAAGCCATGTCCTACCTGGCCTTGAAATTTCCAGGGATCTGCAACTTCTCCGGGCAACCTGTTTCAATGCCAGACCACCCTCACAGTGAAGAATTTCTTTCTAATATCTTACCTAAATATACACTATTTTAGTTTGAAATTATTTGCCCTTGTTTTATCACTACACACCCTTGTAAAAAGATAATATGTGGGGTTTTTGAGAAGTACACTTCCAAGAATGCAGCCCAAACATCAGCAACGAATAACGTCTCTCAAACCCCTGTAACCAATAACATCATAAAGCTGTGGACAGAGCTTGAAGAAGCTTTTCCCGTATGAAAATATACTACCAGAACTTTAGACCAGCAGGTTTTAGGCATTTCATTGCCCAGCAGGGCTTGCATCCTGAACTCCTACTCACTGAGTGTGTTGGGTTCTCAGCAAACTGTCAGGCATATTTGAAGATCCCTCCCTGAAGTTCTGAATGTAAGTGTTCCTGAGAGCTGACAAGAGTTGTGGTCCCGAAAACTTCTGGGGAAAGGATTTTGGCGCTTAAGCATAAGATTTTTCTCACTCAGTTCAATGCCACAATTGTTTAAACGGCTATTTTACCTAAAATATAACATGTTTTTAAAGGTATATCTACTCTTTATTTCAAAAGATCAGTTTAGAAAGTAAAATGGAAACAATTAATTACTCTTTTCTTTCTAAGCCTCTTTTTAATTAACTATTTTTTTCTCTCTGTTTTCTTGTGACAGAGACTAGGTTTGCTCATTCATTCTGTTCTCACAGTGCAACTTGAGCTGTGTTCAGTGTTATGTTACTTCCTTCCTGCGTCAAGAAACCTCTATCATGCCCAATTTACACTCTTTGCTTTCACTACACATTGTGTCAGCATTCCAGGCTGCAGTTAATGGTGATTAAATAAGACAGAAATGCCTGAAATCCACTAGCAATCCTGCCCAAAACACAAGAGCTGACAACTTCTCTGCTACTTGTTCTGTACAAGTTCAACATGCTTACACTCTTTGCTCAAATGCACATGTTGAGGATTTTACTTAATAACAAAAAACCTAAAACAGTTCATAACTTGTAAAATATCTCTTCAGTTTTGTTTAGCAATTTGTAAAACTGCATTGATATATGACCACACTTTTTCCCTTCTATTGGCATGATATTACCGAGGTATGCAATTGAGTTCAACTGCCTCAAGGTACAAGCTTGATTTTAGCTCTTTTTGGTCTTTGGAGCTCTCTGTCTATCTGTGGAGAGCTAATAATAGTCACATCAAAATTGTCAAGTTTAACTGGGATGAAGAAAAGAAAAAGGGATGGCTAAATGAATATGAAAAGAAGTAGTCAAAATTTAGAGTTAAGTGAGATTTTCCCCCAAAGCTATATTCTATCCATGAAATTAGCTAGATTTCCAGTGCATACTATCAAACCACTTTTAGCCTTTTTTGCTGAAAAGTAGGATTTCTGAAAGCAAACTGCCTAGCCTGTATGTGGGGCTCTGCATGCTCTTGTCCATTTCAGAAACATCTGAATGAAGAACAGAGGCTACTATGATATTGAACTCCTATCTAGAGAAAGCTTCATGACAGTGGACTCTTAAATTTTGAAAAAGCTAACAGGCAAGTGCAGGAAACACACCAAGATTATTACTTTCCCTAAAAGGAAATGCTGTAATTTGAGCTCAATCAGATTACTAGGGAGCAGAAAAGCCATGCAAGGCAGCCTCAGAAAACCTTTCTTTATGGCCTCTGGTGTTCTTGGGATTATCCACTTAAATTCCTGTTCCTCAGCTGCTCCTGCTGGTAGGGTTGGGTTGGTCATTTCCTCCAGTCTCTACTCTCACTGCAGGTGTTGCTTTGCAACAAAGTCTTTCCCTTTCTCCCCATGCCAGTCCCTGGGACCCACACAGAGGAGTTCCTCTGTCTGCAGTTATGAATTCAGCAGCTGATCAGAGAACAAGTAAAGGTTCAATAACCTATGGACCGATGCTCACAAACACATCTGTTGGGACTACCTAGTCTATGGTATCATTCTGATTAACTTGTTACATCAATATGAAAACCCTCCTTTAACTTCTAATCCCCAACCTTACTGAAGTGTGTCATCCATTAGCCAGTACAAGTCTAAGGTTCCTCCCCAAAAAGCATGGCTTGAGACCCAGAAATTATCCTTTGCTGTCCAGCATATTGTCTGGAACAAGGTTTTGCCGCAACAAGTCTGGATTTCAGTTTGCTTCCTGCAAGCTGACCGCTCCCAAGGGAGAAAACAGGGAGATCAGGCATATAGCTGATGCTTGCTTTAGCCGGGTGTTTGGATGCCACAGGGGTGTGGCAAAGCGGATGGGTGTTCTCCTGCAGAGCGTGATGCCTGTGGAAGGCTTCAAGGCAGGCTCCAAGTAACAGGACTTCCTCCCTGATCGGAAACAGAGATAAGACTGAAACTCTTAACTAGAGAGTCTCTTCTCAAAGTAAGATTTAATGGCCTTTAAATGACTGTGTAACCACCTAATGGATTTAGCCTGTGGGAGGAAAAAAAGGAAAGGATTAGGAAATCCAGGACTGATCTTAAAGCTACTCTGAAGGACATCTCAGCAAAGTAAATAACTGAGTAAAGGTTCATTCTCCAAAAACATTCAGAGAAAACAACAGAATTGGAAAGCAATTTATCTGCATGTTTAGCATGTTAACAAAAAAACGGAGAAAACCACCTATTTTATGAATAACTGAATAAAGACCAGGACTAGGGCTTTTATTTTTGCTTACTCTTTAGGTGTTTTCTCAAGACAGTGCTAAATTATCGAAAGCACAGAGTATGAAATGCATCAACAGCAAGCACATCATTCAGGGAAGTGAAAGGTGTGCCTTGTCACAATATTAATATGTTTTATTAAGAAGTGTTCAGACACTGCCTTTGAGACAGTGTAATCATGACCATTAACCACAGGCCAAGTACGGCATGAACAGACAGATATCATCTGACAAAGATACAGCTTTCCAACATTGAAAAAGGATAGTAGTGTAAACAAAAAAGTTGAGATAGGTGGATAGAAAACAGAGCGAATATGACTTTTATGCCAAACTCCTCTGGCATGCCAAAACTCCAGTGGTGTTTGTGAGCAGTAAGTCTGGATCTCTGCACTTTTGGGTAGTTAGTAGCAGTGGCATATTTCTTGTGAGGCACTTCATTACCATCTGTCTGTGGTCTCCATGAACCTTATTTATTTTCATTGATTCTTAAATATGCATATTATCAGGTACCCAGGCTCTAAGAAACAGGGACATGCTAAAGTATGCTCATGTGGATTTGCACTGACTCCAATGCAATCTCCTTTTTATTCTTCCACTTCAATGATAAAAGTCAGTGACTGAAAAATCAGTCTCAGAGGATGTGGACCCCTCTTCCTCACCTCACTGAAGAGAATGGGCTCCTGTGCTGTCTTGTACAGGGTTAGAGCTTCTTGAAACTGGAAGCAGGGAAGAGAGAAAAGCAAATAAATATGTATGTACCTTAACAACATGTGCACAGTTCTTTCCTCTCTCCTCTGAGAGACATATTCAGCCCACAGCATAGAGCAGTTACATGTGAGCATGCTTAGAGACTGGCCTTCAAGATCCATTCTGAGCAAATGGAGAACAACTGGTACAACTTAAAATAATATTATTAGCTCAAGAGCTCGTACCACAGGATTGTACTCACGTGCTGCTGAAAACCAAAGGCCAACCCTGCCAGGAGGTACTGATCTCACACTGTCCCCTCCATTTGTCCCTCCCTCTCTCAGTTGTTTCTCAGAGGCTTCAAATAATGATTCTGTTATTGCTGCAGGTTACAGAGCAGAGTTCCCCTTCTGCCCCTGCCATTAGGGTCTTTCATGTCTTATTATCGAGGTGTCTAATCTTCCTGCCCTTTGTTGAGCCTTGCAAGGCTTGTTGCAGCTGTTCTGCATGAGTTTAATCTAACTTACTAGATAGATGTGTGGATGAGACTCTCCAAATGCATGTGTTCTGCTAAGATGTTATCATGAAAACATAGCAGCCTTGACCTTTCACATAACTTAGCCAGGCATGAATGGTGGCAAGCTCTGTTCCCCAGCCACATAAATTTCATGCCTGTCCATCAGCTGTTGTTATGCAGAAGAGTATTTTATCTCCCTTACTTTTGACATCTTCATTTAGTTGCAGGGCTTTCCTAGAAGCTATTCTTTGTATATTTTCATCCCCAGCTTTTGGCTGCTGGATAGGTATCAGACAAAAAAGTGCAGCCTGGACACTTCCATTTGTAGAACATGAGCTAATTAGCACTTTCAAGGGGATTAATGGATTGCACCAGAGTCGCCCAGAAATGATGCTTCTTATCTATCTAGGAATAATTGGGAACACAAATTAGTAGATCCCATTCTTCCTTCTAATTGCATTAAATCAGCTGGTGTTTCTGAGCTGGAGCAGTACCAGTGTGAATCCATCTATGAAAGCTGCTACACCTTCCACTTTATTTTGTGTCTATGTTCATATATGTCAGAGTACCTACATGCTGCTGTTTCTACTGCTGTGCAGTTCCCATTAGGTTTTGGTACCATTTACCTTTCATAATGAGATGCTAAGAGATGACACAGCTTTATGATGAAGAGGTACGTTCTACTTCTTAATCCCTTGTTATGCTGTGCTACATGTATTAGATGGTTTACATATTAGATGTTAATTAAAGGGGAGCAGATGGAATCTGTCAGTATCAGAAAGGCTGCGTGTTCAAGTCTGTGAGCCAGCAAAAGCAATCCACCAGTTTGTCAGGAAGGCAGCCTGCTGAATAAAATTTTCCTGTGTGAATGGACAACCAGAACTGCAATTCTTTGTCTTTTAACTGCAATGTGATTGATTAATAATAAAGCAATTATAAGGTAATTTAAGGAAAACAGATTTACTGAACAGCAGCTGCTGTTTATATACTTGATGGCAAAATAGTTTGGATTCCGAACATGAAGTGTGCAAACCCCCAGCACTTTTGATTTTATTCACGACTCTCCTTCCACCTTCATGCATATTTATTTCTGTGTAGTAAAAAAAGCATCAGTGCAACCTTTTTTCTACTGCTGATGCTTCAAAATAATATCTGGTTATTTCTTACATGCAAATAAATCTCTCAATTTTCCAAGTGTGCAGAGTAAATTGAGGGGTGGGCTCTGAAGCTGCTAGTATACACACAGCTTCTGGTGGGAAGGTGGCAAGTGGCTAGGCTTCCAGGCTCAGGCTTTTAGTCACTAAGTCCCGTCTCTACTCAGAAACATCCTGAAGGAATGGAAGTAAACCAGCAGAGAATTTGGTCCCCGTGGTGGTGAGTATCACTGGACAGTGAACTGCAATTTATTTTCTCTCTTTGAGTCTCTTCTCACTGGTGCACATGATAATAGAGCTGCAAAGGGGATGATCACTGGCAGTTGTGGTGGTACATGCAGTGAAACAAACATTTGCCACCTTAAAAATAAGATTGTGAATCAACTTTTTCACAGAAAGCCCTAAGTAGTCTTCAAAGCATTCTGTAGAGGGATGACCTGCAGAAAGTACAGAAGCAAATGGAAATACTGACTGGGTAAGGTATGGGAGAGAAGGAAAGAAGTAGAGGCAACTGTAATGGATATTTATCAATACTATACTCCCAGTTTTGACCTTCAACATCTCCTAGTGCTGTTTCCACCCCCTGCCATGTAGCCTTGGTTCACCTAAACCATATTTTTATATCAGCTTAAGATTTTGACAGAGTCACATGAAGAGAAGCTGCAGTGTGATAGAATGAAAGGAAAAAAGGGGAAAAGGAGACTGTCAAACAAGGGGATCTGGCATGTTTGTGTACAGAGCCCTTTGGTGGCTTCCAGCTTTTCACATCCTTATGCAAAACAGCAGTCTTCTGATGGTGGGATGCAGCCATGGGATTGTGTGTAGCTATATGTTTGCTAAATGCCTGGGGAAAACAAGGCAAGCTCTCAGCATGACTGGGCTTCACCCTCCAAAATAAAAGGGAGGCACAGGAGCAGCATCACAGTGGGTCTCAGATTAGAGACTGATAATTAAGTATGAAATAAATGAAAAGAAAATATACTTTCTACAACCTGGTGACATTGCAGAATTGCAGTCTTCTACACTGTGTGAAAGGCCTTTCTGTGCTAAAAGGAAGGACCAGATCTTAATTCCTCTAGAAAATCCATTTAAAAAAATACCTTACCTTCTCAGTAATAAGTAAGCAAGGTTGCACATAAGCAGCTTTGAAGGCCACATGCTATTGTTAACTCTTGTTTTGCATTATGCTGGTGGCCAGTCTTCCTAACCCATTAAACCAGGCACTGGCAAACAGAACACGTACCTGATTCAGCTGAACTGGGGTTTTAAAATCAATGTGGCATTTGGTGCTATATCAGATACTTAGGATAAATCCAAGTTATAGCATCAGAAAATAGTTGCATTTATTGACCAAATGTGTAACCTTATGTGGTTTTTATGCTTAAAAAAACCAACATTTGACAACCTTTAACCATATTATTGTAGCTTGTGTAGATTTTTAGTCTAGTGGTCTTGAACATAATTATTGGTTGGTAGTCTTGAACAGAGTTTCATTATTTTGCTCAATGTCTTTAGTCGCTTCCCCTCCCTCTAAATAAATAAGAAATAAAAAAAATCAGCTTTCTATCCTTTATTATCTTCTTAGTTTATTACTCTGTGTTTAAAAGTAAATTCTGATCTGAAGAGTTCCTTAGCTTATCCTTTGGGTTTCTGGATGCAAGTTTGAAACTACTGGCTTTGAAAATTAGTAATTTTAATAAACATTTCCTCATGCTCTTTTTTTCACGAACAATAAGCTTCCTCTTCCATTTATAACTACCTACAGAATCATATATTTTAAATGTGGCACAGCGGTCTCTCTTAATTATTTCTAATTATACCATCTGTTTCTATATTAACCTGATGCCTGGCATGTATTTATATTTTATATGTTTTTTAATGCCTTATATTTAGTTTTAATTAAATGGCTACTGATATTTTAGGTATTTCTTTAATTTCTCTGGTGGTAAACTGTATATTGCTTTTTATAGCTGAAAGCTTTCCTTTTCTCCCCTTCTTATAACTATTGTAATTTTTAAAAATACATATCAAATGTTCATATCTATTTTTAACTAGGAAAGATTTTTCTAAACAAATTATTTCTTTCTCATCTGTGGAATTCTTATCTACTGGTCATTCTTTCCTCAAATAATTCCTTCTTAAAACTGATTTGCAATTCTGTTAGCAACTGCTAAAAGATTTTTGAAGATTCAAGCTTCAGGTATGTCAATCTCTGTTGTAGTCTCCTCCCACCATATAAAAGAACATTAGATCACAATATTCCCACTTTGCCAAATGTGTTTTCTTTATTTTTAAGTCAGTGATTAATACTTTACCCATCAGACAGAAACCAAATACTGAATTAACCTGTAAAGGATAGTGTGGTAGGAAAACCACATCCATCTTTCATGTAATCACTTAAAGCTTAAAATCATAAAGTGCCCTGCATTTATGCCATTGTGGAAGGCTGACATGTCCTCTTGCAGCACACCCTTTTCCAGTTCTAACAGAAAAAATTAATTCCTCTCAGTTTCAACATTGAAGCTGCAATCTGTGCTACCAGTATCCATCATTTTTCTTCTGTGAAATTATCCAGTTCACAGAGGGATTTTATGTCAAGTGCCATTTGAGCTTCAATTTGATGCATAAGTGAGACACGGTAAAACTGAATCCAATATTGGGCTAATAGGAGAAGCTTACCAAGCATGAGGGGGCTCACTGAGGAGGGTCTGCCCATCTACTGACTGCATGGTCACAGTTCTGAACCACATGGGCTGACTTTGGAGCAAGTCATTCCACTGAATTAATGTCAGAACATGGACCCAGAGCTGTTGCTGAGGATGCGACACTGGCTAGAAGTTTCTAGTTGAAATATGTTACCTTAATTTCTTGGCAAGAGTTTCACATTAATTTTCACTTGCTGCACAGTTAGATTAGAAAAATGGGTTTTCCTTCTGAGATTAATGTATAATGACATCTATCCAAAGAATGCTTAAGTATTCACACTTCAGAGAAACTGACCTTTAAGCCACAATTAGTGAAAGTAAGCTAAAATCAGTATTGCATTCTTGTTACCAAGGACACTTATAATAATCTTCTTAATTGTCCTTGACAATCTTATCATTAAAGATCTTGGCATTAATTAACTATATAATGTCCCTTGGTTGATAAAACCAGCCTTGCTGTCACAATAGGCATTGTATTCCCAGGCATTCTTCGCAGCGACTGTATCTATAGCAGTGGTCGTTCATGCTACTAATGTTGCCTGGATGACATACAAACATTTGGAGCACTTAATTGTCTGAGAAGTGAGCTGAATGAAGGCAGCGGTGTCACTGTAAAATATGTTCCAACTCAGTGTTTCTTAAGGGAGCTTTTATGCCAAGATTAGTATCAGTGTTTAATTGACAGCCTCTTCACTTAGTTAATTACTTGGGCTATTGTATCAGAGAGAGAGAAATGGACAAAGGCATTTGTGATATGAATCACTACCAATACAGAAACAAATATGTGAGTACTGTGAAGACCTGGAGGAAAAATACTGAGTCTCGTCTGTCTCCTGCTGGGGCCTGATCTTCTTTCAGCATTTTCAAAGGAAAACCTGAATCACCACAATAGCACTGGTGGTTCAA
This sequence comes from Dendrocincla tyrannina, assembly GCA_035047865.1. Classification (NCBI taxonomy): domain Eukaryota; kingdom Metazoa; phylum Chordata; class Aves; order Passeriformes; family Dendrocolaptidae; genus Dendrocincla; species Dendrocincla tyrannina. The sequence continues at coordinate 65,921,760 of JAWWMP010000116.1, forward strand.
AGGTGACCAGGTTCAATGCTTTTATCATTTTCAGATGACTGTTAGGAAAGATGACAAGTTGAAGGCTGAAAGTTCAATCTTTGAGCTGCATATCAAAACACAATCAGACAGAAATTGCATGTAATTCCATATCTGCTCAGGTATCACAAAGATTTGTATGGGTTTGCTTTTTTTTAATATATGGTTTTTAAAACATGGTCAGGCTAAAATTCAGAATGTGGTCTGTAAATCTGTCACAACTTCATGCGCTGACTGTGTTTATGTTTAAAATGTGAGTGTGCACAAAACGTTTCAAATGCAAATGTGGGAATACAGCAGTGTTGTTGAGAATGCTTTCCAGAAGGCACAGTCAGTCATTTTGGAGTCTCATTCTGACCTCTCAGGTGTGCATACAGCACCCACCTCCAGCTATGCCACCCACAGGCACCAGCCAAAAGCACACAGCTGCTGAAGAGAAGCAGTTCTTAGGATGGTCCTGTATGAATTTGTTTGGAACAAATTACAGCAGATTTCTTCTGCTATCCTGTAGTCCTCCAATTGGTGAATTAGGGACATGCCCATAAGCAGAGGGAGATGACAAACCTTTCAAGTATGGCAGCAGTGATCTTGGGGCACTGTGTGACTCCCTACCAATGGCCACGGTAGAAATCTTTGTAACTTTCAGCAAAAAAATCCCTGTCCTCCCATCTAGGCAGAGCTATAGGAAGCAAGAGTACAAATACTCCTTACATAGCAGGATGCCACTGCCCTTTCTGGTTTTTTTGTTTATTTTGTTTTGTTCTGTGGTGTCATATAGCCCATTTACTGCCCAAATGTTGTGTATCAGCACAAAAACCCATAGGACTTAAGCAGGGAAGCAGGAAGGGCGATGAAACCTCCTCCCTTTTCCAGTGCTGCTGTAACTCACAGTGATCAATCAGGGCATGATGAAACTGAGCATGAACTCTAAAATCATTTTGGACCATCCTCAAAAGACTGGGAATCCAGGGCAGGCCCAACAAAGTAAAAAAGATTTTAAACGAAAATAGTTAGCATTGGCAATTTTCTAAATCAGACCACAAACAATGATCACATGCAATTTTAGAAGATTTTGGCATGAACACTTCTGTAAGCAACAGCTCAGTCCCATTAAGAGCTTTCTATTTCCAAGTACAGAGTGATCAGCTCACCATATCACATTATAACAGGTATCTCTGGGGTGCAGTGTCACTACAAGCTTACACTATGAACCACTGATGAAGAAAGAGTTCCGCTCTCCTCCTCTCTGGTCCATGTTACATGTCTTCTCCCAGGTTCCTGGTACCCAGCTGCAGCATGGCCAGGCTGAGCCACCTCTGCTGACTGCTCTGGCTGGAAGCCAGCAGTGAAGAGGAGCAAAGCAGTCAATGGATGAAGTGTCCTTTCGGTGGGGGGAGAGCCAGCCTCTAGATTGGCCTCAGTGCTTCATGAATCCACGTGTTTGTGATGTATGTGATATATCGGAATACTGCCAGAAGTTCGCATGATGGTTCAGTTGGAAGAGTTGTTAATTTTAGTGGAGATCTTCTGACTCAATCTGCATGTTGGACTGTATTTGCCTATTAGCATTTTTCCCACCAAGGCACAGTGTTTTATATAGATATTACAATGCTTATGAAAAGGAGTAGACCTTTACAGCATACTGTCTCCCTTGGTGATCCTTCAGGGAATTCATCATTCCTCACTAAGGAAACTGTTAGCAGGTGCTGGGCAAAGGGAGACCAAGCCCCATTACTGCTGCCATTGGACCTGAGCTGGATATGAGCTCTGCAGGTATGCCCTGCGAATCTCTGGGCATGCAGTTTTTTCATACAGAGCATTCATTTGCTTTTGCCTTGCCTGATGGAATAATGCAGATTCCTAATTTCAAGCAAATTATTTCTTATCTGGCTGGGGTTTTTACTTCGCACCTTTCTTTTTTTCTTGTAATTTCCTTTCACCTTTTTCTAACCATTTTGCAGAACAGATTTCACAAAACATTGCATATTCCAAGGCAAACAAAAAAGATTTACAAAAGTCTGGATTCTCCGTCACTCCTTTCCAGACTACCAGGAAAGGGCTAAAAGTAATGCAAGAGTTTACTTTCTCATTCCCATTTTTCACTAGGGAAATATGAATGCTAGTGATTGTGTTGGGGAAAGCCCACAGCTGAACAGATGGGAAGACTTAGGTGCCAGGGAAATTTAGTAGTAGAGTAAAAAGATCACTCTAAATCTTCTGTATTTGGGTATGAACAAGGTCTGAACAGAGGTCCCGAAGGCCAATGGTGCTTGAACTTTGACTTGCTGTAGAATGAAATATGTTTTCCAGTTCGTTCAGGGGCAAGGCTATATTTCATGACTCAGGATAGAGCTCACAAGCTCCCATCACCATCACCCTCAGCTTTTGCCAGATTTATAACTGAGGCCAGCTTCCTGTTATTTCAGGTCACTGTCATTTCATCTGCCTTTAGACATCATAACTTTAGGGAATGCTACATTCACTATCTCAACAGCTAGGCTTTTGCACTGACTGCTCATTTCAGAAGTCATCAGATGTGTCATGAAAGTGTATCACATAGATGGGGTTTGGTGGATGGGCTAAAATCAAAGACTGGGTTTGTAAAGATATGCCTTTAAACAACCTGTAGGAGTAAGCATAGCCAATCTAACATCTTGTTCTACATCAAGTTCATTCAGGTGGTTTGTGATACTGTAGTGGTTTCAAAAGAAACCACTTTTTGTGCCTTTCCTCATACTACATCTCATAAAAGCTCAATGACTCAAAAATAATGCACCCAGGAAAGATATAAACTTTGAAATAATGAGTTGGAGATAATAATAACCTGGTTTCTAGGACTCATGTTCAAGCAAACAAGTCACAATAAGGAGGTCCAACCCTTGGCTACTTGCCCCAGTAGAGACAACCACTGGTAGAGCAGAGTTGTCATTTCTGTCCAAAAGCCTGACTTGGTAGCTAACTGCAGCTGGGCATTGGTTGCCTTGATGCCCACTGACAACGGGAAATCCTATATGAAAATATCTTATTGCTCTATGAGTCAAAGTGCCCTAGACCTTCTGCTTGTTCTCACTGTTCTGATAAATAAGAAGTTTTAGAAAGAAAACAACTCGCGACTTGCAGAGAAAAGGTGACAGAACAATAAATATGGCATACTTTGCTGTTGCTTTCACAAAAAAATCTTTCCTTTACTTAGTCCTTCTACAAGTAGTAGCTTCCCCCATGTCTTTTTATTTAGTTCTCCATTCTCCATCTTGCAGAACTTCTGCTGTTATTTTCTCTGGCATCTTATTAGAGCCTTGAAGTAACTGAAAAAATTAATACAGGGGAAAGACTAGACTGGAAAAAATAAACTTTATGGAAAAGTGCATCTGTTAGTCTCTGGACTAGTATTCAAAGGCAGACTTTGAAATGGTGTATTTCAAACAGAACCAGTCACTGGTCAAGAACAGTCCAGAAATGGCTGGAAGAAGATACATCATTTTAGGACATTTTGTTCTCATCTTGTCTAGCCCTGCTTGTAGGCCAGTGCCACCTGAGGTAGTTGCAATGGCAGTCAGCATTGCATTGCTACCACTTGGATCTCAAAGTTAGTATCCCATAAGACTGGTCAGTTTGAACATGTATTTCTGATTTGCTGACTAATTTTAAACAAAGCAACACAGATATGTGCTTAGAGAATTTGTTCTGAAACCATAAAACTTAAGACTTTTTAATGTTCAAATTGTTTAACATGATCAAATCCCCCAAAGAGTACTGGAATTATCTTCTCTGTATTCTGAATTACTTAAACTGCCCTTCCATAAAATGTTGAAGACATTAATTTCAATTATCAACCATTTTCAGGTAAAATATACTCAACATGCTTATTTTAGTTTTAGATTATGTATGTCATAATATCATCGAACAGTTTGATGCACGACAGTTCTTTGGGCAGTGACCGCTGCAAGATGAGACCTAGCTACAATAATAAACTGTAAAAGTAATTCTGGATTAAAAAGTGAAACAATAATTTATCATTTGTGTGTTGAAAGCCACAGCAGGTACCTGCAAGGCATTGTATGCTGCCTATATATGAAAAGCAGTATTAGCATAAGCACCAACATAAATCAACACACAACAAACCTGGGGCAGAGATGGAGGGAGCAGGAAGAGACAAAGTGGATAAAAGTGCAGTTTTCCTTCAGTTTACTTCTGGTAGCTCTTCCATAGTCAGTGCACATGTGCAATAGCAACATAGTCTTCAGTACAAATAGATGGTCTGCTATGAAGGTGGCTTGAAAGCCACAGTGTAAGGATAGGTATATTAGTGAAGGGAGAGAATTTTCTGGAGTGGAAAAGACAATAGAGCTTTCAGATCACCCTGATGCTTTTAAAAATCTCCCACAAACCCAGTGTCTTGGAGTGCAGGCATGTCTGCCAGGTCTTGTGTGGTTGCCTGCTCCTTTGCCTTTGCAATGAGCTAAGCAGTTGCAGGCCAAAAGAAGTTGGGATACCATCTAACTATGTCAACATGGTGTTGAGCATGGTCTAATAAGCTCTGTTGAGAGGTAGCATCTGTTTCCTCCGTCTCAGTTTAGCGCTAACAGGGATACATCTGCTGACTTATATCTGGCTGGCTTCGTACCTGAGATGAATGACTGTCAACATCTGATGGTTTATATCTTGAAGGAGGATTTTATCAAGCACAAATCAACATTTTTAATTCTTTTCTAATGCATTAGGTTGTCTCTCTCATACTTAAAAAAATGACAAAGTCATTTAGAAAACTCTTATCATAAAAAAATGCTTTCATTCAACCTGATGTACTGCAGAACCTGTAGACATTCCCATTTATCCCATGATACTCTCTATACGGATGGAAAGTGCTCAGGCCTCAAACCCAGTAGCTTCAAACAGGACTACCATAAAGTAGCAGAGACCACTCACTATCTTCTGAAGGCTGAACATTTATGAAGAATTGCTGTAAGTGAATGTCATCTACTTCAAAGCAAGCTGAAAGCTTGAATGACTGCCAAAGATGAGACAAGCCAAGGAACATGACTTGGCTCTCCCTGACAAAGTCTTGAGAGGGGCCAAGGGGACTTGCTGTACACACATGGCAAAGCATATAAATTAAATGGTTTTTGACGGTGGCCACAAGAAAGCAATGTCAGCATCCTGTCACTTGACTCTGCTCTAGCCCTGTCTCACAGGCTGCTGCAAGCAGCTCAGGGTGAAGGACACAAGTAGCCAAATTATATCTGCATCCACCCGTACATGCTGCAGGCCATGAGTCCTCTTTGGTAAGGCAAGGAATAAGAACAGAAAAAGCCTTTAGTTCTCTGTCCAGGTTTTATTTTGCCTACTTCTGGCAACTAACCACGGAAGAAAACACTGTGGCTTTTTTCACTTGTTTTGTTTTCAGAAGAGCAGTTTCCAGTGCAACTGAGTGTGTGAGGGCAAGAAAAATGAGGTATCAGCATTGGCCTTTGTGAATAAGTAGTCACCAGCAGCACTGCTTCACATTTCACACCACAAATCTGTTTGAATCATATACAAGCCTAAATCCCATGGAACAAGAGGCATGATCTTCCTGGGATTAGTGAGCACACTCTGTTAATATATGTCCTAACTTTTGGAATCTGTAGCTTTAATGATATTTACAAAAAAGAAAGAAAGAAAAAAAAGGCAACCACTCTAATTCAAAATTAATGGCAGCTGAATAATGTACCATAATTTATCTCTAAGTTACAGCCTAAGCATAAGATTTACAGTACCAAAAATGCAGAGAGATTTTCCAGATACTTACCATCAATAAGAGAAATGCCTCTAATGCCTGATGGCGGACTTGGCTTGCACTGCTCCAGCACTCTCAGCCCCGCTGAGGTTGGGAAACACGTGCTGGAGGCAAGGGTTTATGATCCACCAGCCAACGTATAGACCAGAACACACTTCACTGCTGAATCACCTGGTATTTCTCTACATTTTCTAGCTCATATTGCTTAATAAATAGATTAGATGAAGGATGAATATGTGAAATAAAGCCATACTCTCTACCTCTTGATGCAAAAGATAAACGAGTGGAAAGGGGAAACATTGTACAAACATTTTAATGCACGTGCTAATAGACAATGTTGCTAACTGTATAATACAAAAGCAACAAGTACTATAACACAGATTTATGAAGAACAGAGATCTGTTACATATACAAAGAATACAACTGATAGCAAAAGAGAGTCCTTGCAACTGTGAAGTTACAGGCTAACTGTAAGGGCAGGATCCATGCTCATACTCACACATAGGAAGCTGAGTCACGCAAAGTCTGACAGAGGGACATCCTCCAAGGGAGTCAGTCTGCCCCAGGCTGGGTTTACCACTAGGACCACGTGTGTTGACTGAAAGAACTGAGCAATGTTTTTAGTGAAGATGTAAGCTATGGCAAATGATTCAGGTTTGAAAAATGATACCAAATACTAGTGTTCAGAACTCACTGCATCATTTCATCAACTCTCTTGTCAAAGTCTGCTAGCTTCTTTACACACACTTACCTTTTTCACTGAACCTAGTATCTTCATAGGTAGCCCTAAACTCTCACAAATAATTTTCAAGGGACTTTGTGTTTTAGACAAGGAATTTGGAAAATTTTGAAAAAAAAAAAAATGATCATCCTAGACCACATTAGTGTTTGATCTGAAGCTGAGGGTTCAATCATTTCACATGAAACACAGTCTAAATCAAGAGATACATCTCATCCTGAGTGGTTGTCTAAAATAGGTCAGATGAATCACCCTTTGAAGAAAGGAATGCAGAATGCCTATAAAGGCTAAATAATTAGGGTTTATGACATTTAAAGTTAATGAGATGAATCCTGTGCTGGGGAACTGTAGTTTGCAGTACACTATGAAAAAGGCCATGCACTGAAGGCTATGTACAAAACGGAGCATTTTAAATATCCCTTCACCATCCCATCAGAATCAGGTGAAACTCCTGTTTGGGTAGAGGTGAAGCAGCACATGGGGATGCACTTCAAGGCTGTGCCACAATGTATTTGAACAATAAAGAAGAGTTAAGATTGTTCAGGCAATTTCATGTTTCAATTGATAACATGAAATCATTGGCTTACCTTGGATTTCCCCCAGTATAACTCAGATGGTAGAAGAACTTGAATTATCTTTTAATGAACTCCATCTTAGCTGGTGACCTGTGAAACAGTTTGCAGGGTACAACCTGATGCTATTAACATGCTTGGCTAAGCTGCTATTTTCACTGACTTTTCATGAAGGCACTGTAAAAGAAAAGATCATTTAGAGGAATGCTTCCTCATACAATTCACTTACAAAATACTTTTCTTCTACATTTTGCACACTGAAAAATACAGCTAAAAAACCCTCACTCTGGTTTTGCTCCTCCCACCCTTCAGTTTTGTGTAGAAAGCTCTTCCTAAATTGCTGATGAAGCGTGTCCCCAGATGTCCTATTTCCTTCACAGGTGATAATGTTCTTCTGGAAGTGACAACTAGCCCCAGCTGTTGAAACATCGTGAAGATTGATTGTACAGAGTTACTTCATGTGATGAAACTTCAAGCAGTAGTCCAAATACGGGATTACTTCTAGCCTCTTTGTTTTGAGAACTGC
>JAWWMP010000116.1:65929490-65956620 GCA_035047865.1 Dendrocincla tyrannina
GCGTTGGCTCCAAGCTGTTTGGAAGGAATTCCACCTTGGAAAGAGTTTCCACCTTAGGTTTGAAACTCTGACAGTTACTTCATGTGATGAAACTTCAAGCAGTAGTCCAAATACGGGATTACTTCTAGCCTCTTTGTTTTGAGAACTGCTTCACTTGCTACCACATGGGCTTAAAACTGCTGGTGGGATTTTCCCCTCAGGCATCAGTTTGGTAGGTTATTTTCAGGACTGATAGTTTTGTACGCTCAAAGCAGTGGTGAACCTGAAGGCTCGGTGGTAGCATAGTTCCATGATAAAGATATGCAAACATAAAGGCATTATATGGAAAAACCAAGCTGTAATTAAGTCTTCATTGCCAGAGAGAAAGGAAAGGAGAACCTAGATTTCAGTATTTCCCTCTCCCAAGTTCCTTGTGTGAGCCACTGACTTCTCTGTCTTCTCTGACTTGCAGCATGAAGAGAAAATTACTTTGAGGGAACCTGAAAATCCTTCATCTAGGTAAAATTCTTAGAAACATTTAAAAACACCATATATGTCTATGCATCTTGGTGATTTTTTTGGTATCTGCTGAAACACTATGTTATATACAGAATTTGTAATAAAATAATACTGGAAGATAGTGTGTACGGAAAATTTGTATAAAGATGAACTACATGGCACATAAAGCAGGCACAATTTTTTCATGTATCCTCCCAATTCTTAATGAGACCTTAAGGCTCTATGGACAAGGAAAATAGTGCCCTAAGAGCATATTAAGATTTTTTTTCTGCCTCTTTTTTTAATGGAAAAAATAAGAAATATGTCCACTGAGGTTTCAGCTCTGGAGCTTGTTACTACCCAGAACTGAGCCTTCTACAATGGCCTATATATTTTAAATAAATTCCAACTATGTAGCACCAAAGTTTTGACACAGAGAAACATTTGTTTAGGTAAAACAGCACTTGGCTAACAATTCCTGTGTGAAAGAAGAAAGCACAAACATCACATGTATATATACATGTATACTCTCTCACAATAAAAAGCTGAATTACCAGGCATGAGCCAGCATGCCCAGATTGCAGCTGGCTCTGCTGGGCCAGCTACCTGCTACCATCCCTGCATGGTACTCACTGGCAGCAGTCAATCCTCAGCACTCTGGTAGGCCTTGAGGGCAAAATGGGAATCTGGGTTGCCATACTCTTGGGACAGGCTGGAGGACACAAGGACAGAAAGGGAGGCCCTGCTGCTGCGCAGTGAAGTTCTGGGCCAAGAGCTGTGTGGCACATTTGTTAGAGGGCAAGAGGAGTGCCCTTCTGCAGGGAGAGATGGAGCGAGCAGGGCAGCTGGGAGGTGGTAGGGCTCCGAGTGGGGGGAGATGAAAGGAGGAGAAACTGAACACAAGTATGCACGCCTCCAGGTCTCCAAAGGCTAAAGCTGTTAAACTTTGGAACCACACTAGCTCCAGGAAATAGCTGAAGTTCACATCCTATCCCCACAGTCTGCATTTAGCTGCGCATTTACTCTTCAGTTTATTTTTAATTTTATGGCCAGTTCGCATGCTACTCATTGGCCTATGCTCCTGATTCTGCCATATTACTTGGGAGTTTCAAAGAATACTTTTCTTTTCTTTCTGGTAGTACAATGCTGAGCGACATCCATAAATTTAAATATGACCCAACTTTCTTTAAATGTATATGATAATTTTTTCACACTTTTGTAGTAACTTTTACTTCAGAAATACACAAGACGGCATTTTAAGCAAGGTGGTTAATTAAGGTGACTAAATAACAGTAACAGAAATTTTTGCTTCATTAACCAAATGAAGTGCTTTAAATTGTCATGAATCCAGGAACTGAGGAAATAAACCCTTGACTAAGTCCCAGCACTTCCTAAAACTAGGAACCTCGATTGGCACATCTGAATCCTGCACAGAGCAGGGATCTGGCCAAGGGAGGCCAGCACCAAGGCTTTGCCATCTCCCCTCATAGGGGCAGAGAGAGGAGGAGGACAGTGAAGAATGTGCCCAAGATCTCCAGTCTCTTAGCATTGCACAGCAGATGGAAAATGAAGAGCATAGCGAATCCCATCAGGGGATGCTCCCTTAGGTTTTCCTGATCAACTATGGGACTAGAGGAGAAAATCCATCACACAAGGGAACATCTGTAGCAGACAGATTTTCCCCACAGACACCAGAGGAATCTGAAAACCCGCAGTAGCTGTAATGATGGCAATTTTGACAAAAATATTCATCTTGGCTGAGGTGACGAACACACTTCTCTGAACGTGGAACATTCACAGGGAGTTAGTCATATAAACCCAGGCTGCAAAGCCAGCCACAGCATGGAAGATTTTACTATGGAGCAGGGTTGGAGCTGCAGTGAACTCATAGCTCATTGAAAAGAAAATGTGTTTAGGGCATCTCAGATTAGTACTCACATAATGCTCAAAGCTTTCACACATTTGGTAAAGGGTTTGTTTTCCTTTAAACTATGCCTAGTTTGCAGTAACACTTTTTTAAATTGATAAGTCACATTTCCACTGGGCAGAAAAATTTGTGACAGTTGGATGGGGTTTCAGACACAATTTTCAAAGAAATAGCCTAGTCCAACTCCTGAAACTATTCTGTCTTACATGTATAGGAAACTCTCATGCATTCAGCTCTGTTGTTAGTGCTAACACCTCTCACCAAACTCCTGCAAACAGTGCCCTGGTTTGTGTGAAATCAGCGGTGATGATTTCTGCTGGATTTTGTTAAGAGCCTAAATACCTGGTAGAAACCTGGCAGATAGTGGGAAAAAATGAAGGTTTAACTGGCATTACAACAGTGTTAAAAAGGGGATTAGTATTAGCATGTGCTTTGAATTCAGAGTAATAGAAGTAAAACCAGACCCGTTTTGTTTGGCATCTATTTCATGTCCCAGTGAAACTGGCATACCACCATTTGATCAGGCACAAAGCCATCCCAACAGATGGTCCCCAGCAGCAGCAGCCAAGAGACCATGTATGAACATCAAATGTGTTTGAGAAGGGCAGCTCTCCAGGCTGCCAATGTCAAAATTGTTTTCCATTCCCAGCTTCCGTGCCAATGGCTAGCGGGGTTATGCAGCCCCTCTGCTGCACGGGGGACAAATCCAGCATCGTGGGGAGGGTGTAAGATCAGGAGTGTTGTCAGATCTTTTGTGCCCACCTCAGTCTGGCCTTTCGGAGGAGGCCTTCATCAGGTCAGTTTCAAAATGCTCTTGGACACACTATTTGTGTTTAAATAAAAAGATGGAAAAAGAGAGGGTTTCTGCTGCATGATTCTCTCATGACCTGTGTAGGCATAAGAACACCTAAAGTGCTTACAGAGTAGGCACTCCTGGAAGGAAATGAGACATTTCTTTAAGGGCCAAATGAGCACAGACGGGCACTTACTGTGCCAGCCACTACACACTGTAAGGAGAGATTTTTTTCAGTTCACAGTTCAATGGCTGCTGAGCAAATCTGTTTCTTGTGTTCCTGAGTTGTAGACTACATAAGTTGTGAATTTGGTTTGCAGGGGTTTAGCTAATCCACTGTGGATCTGAATGAGGCTCAGCTCTTCCCTGTCCCAGTCATCACACCTTTACGTACAGCAGTAAATGCCACTCGAGCCCTGTTGAGCCTTTTGCTTTCCCTTGTTCCCTTGTACCTGTGCAGGGATTTGCCTTCATTCCCAAGAAAGTCTGGACCACTGAGATTACAGCTAAAATCTCTGCTTTTCCTTCCCTTTTCTCATACTGTTTCAAAACAGAAGGTGTTTATACTGCCAGGCCAAACGTTCCCCCTCTATCACATGGCAGAATAAAGAAAGAGGCAAGCAAGCCTAAAACATTGGAAGAATGCCTGTAACACCAGTTGGGCATGCTGCCCCCTGACACACCACTGCCCGGCCTGGCCTGGGCAGAGCCAAGGGCATGGAGCAAGAGTAGTGGCAGGAGCTGCCTCCACCTGGCTCCTCGTGGTCACATCTCTTGCTGGTGTACTCTGCAAAGACAGGACAACCCTCAGGCTACCTGGCTCTAAGGCATGATCTTCACACCACATGGCACACAGGGGTCACTGGCTGTGGAGAGGGTTTTTCACCTCTTCCTCATCTTCTACATATTTTTCCACTCTGCAGGAGAGATTAGTCTTTTGAATTACAAAAGTATTCTCAAGTTCCTTTGGAGTTCACAGTGATCATGGCTTAATTACCATCCATTATATATCATGGCATTGTCCATCAAGTAGCTTCCCAGAGCTTAACAAGCCAGACATATAAGCTTCACAAGCATGCAAACATAGACATATGTATTCCAAATAACTTCTCTCATTGCTGAAGCACAGACATCCTGCCATGAATTGTGGCAGTTTTTCAACAATGTGCAGCTGCATTACCATGCAGAGTAGGAAGCAAAGGATACCTCATTTCAAGGAAACCCAGGAGGAATCTGAGTTTGGCTCCATAGAATTGATCCCACGTGAATTTGTCTCCTGACCAGGTTAAATAGTTGGCAAGTAGAAAGGAAAGGAGAACATATTTCATTAATACTAGGGCTTTAATTTGCTTATATTTGAAGCCTTTTGTGTGTATGAACCTTGAAAATAGCTTGTGATTCAACATCAAATGCTTTTGTGCAATTGTCCTGCCAAGTGAAACTTGTTTGAGCTTCACTGATGGTCCAATACCAACAGTTGATACAATCTGGCTAGACCCTAAATTTCCATTTGTTATGTTCCTTGAATATTTCCAATACTAAATAAAGTGTCAAAATTGAAATGGATCTATGAATATGTTGGAGCACCAAAAAGGGGTTACATACACTGATTCATATATATTGTATATTCAGTGAATACCAGAAGGTCTTCAATCTGGCTAATGTGCCAGGGTTGGTGCCAAACTACCTCCAAACATAGCATCTGCCCTTGTAAGGCGTTAGGTGGACCATCTCTAGAAAACGCTGACTCGGTCAACATGATGGCACTTCCATCAAAGTCTTTCAGCACCACTTAATGAATTACAAGGTTTTTTCCTGGCAGCATTTGCAAGTCTGTGGGAATTCCTCAATCACAGACTGAGCAAGCCTGGAGTCTGAGGCAAGAGAAAACTAAAATATATGGTTTGATACTAAAACCTTTGCCTGCAGCTTCTGACTGAAAGCTCATGAAGTAATAAGTCTGAAACAGTCCATTTGTAGAGATTTTAGTTTTGCTCAAGTTTGTTTTACTTAGCAGCATTGTCATTTTTTCACCCATTTAAAGTATATGCTGGAAAAGAGGGAAGAGACATTTCATAGATTTATTTTTCTAGTATGAAGTTTTATAGCTCTGTTGGTGATATGTGGATACTTCCACATAAACTGTTCAAAGGACCAAAACAATGAGGTCTTTAGTGGTATTTTTGCCATCTCTTCTCTTGGGGGATTTTTTTTTCTCTTGTGAAAGCCTGCAACATTTTGGAGTGGGATTTGTGCTGTAATCATGTTTAAGTACTATTTTGATGCACATCAGCAATTTCAGTTTAGATCTTTAACTGGGTTCTTAGCAATTCAGTTCACATACTTACTGGCCACGTGCGTGATTTCCCCTTTTAAATTCTTCCAGTGAGCAGAAGGGTGTTTTGCTTCCCTGAGCCTCCTGAGATTTTGCTGATAGGGAGAGTTGGTGGGTTCGGTTTTCAAGCTTTCCAGGACTGTGCTGCCATCTCCTGACCAAACTTGAGGCTTCCCCTGCTGAAAGCCTATCGGGACAAAGGCTAGCAATATTTTTCCTTCTGTTTCCAGAAAGGATAATAGAATCATAGAATCATTTAGGTTGGAAAAGACTTCTAAGATCATTGGGTCCAACCATGAACCCAGCACCACCGTGTTCACCACTTAACCGTTTCCCTAAGTGCCATATCCATATGCCTTTAAATACCTCCAGGGACTGTGACTCAACCACTTGTCTAAGTTCCAATGCTTGACAATCTTTCTGTGGATAAATTTTTCCAAATATCCAATCTAAACCTAAAGTGGCACAACTTGAGGCCTTTTTCTCTTGCTCTATTGCTTGTTGCTTTGGAGAAGAGACCGATCCCTACCTCGCTACAACCTCCTTTCAGGTAGTTGTAGAGAGCAATAAGGTCCCCCTGAGCCTCCTTTTTTTCCAGACTAAACAACTCCAGCATCCTCAGCCACTCTTCATAAGACTTGTGATCTGCAAAGAACCCCATCCCTTTCCTCCCACCTGCTCTGCTTGCCAAGGGTGCTTGTGCAGAGGAATCTGTGGGCACCGGCACTGAGACTGGGTTCGGAAGAGGACCAGAGCTGCTGGGAGCTGCTCTTGCTAAGAGCTCTCCGTGGTTTGCCTGGCAGGCAGAGGAGAGGCTGGACAAAGGCTCATGAGTAACGTTAGTTTTTGGGAAATGCAACCTACATTTTTTTAGGAAAGTGTTTTTCCTTTTTTCTTTTCTTTTTTTTTTTTTTTTTCAGTATGTCTAATCCCAGCTTTTCTTATGGACTCACTATTTGCCCACCTCCAGGGTCCAACTCCGCGCCCTACAGGTCTTTGCCCGATCTCCTCCCCTCTCCCCACCTCAGTATCGTGACCTGCATCGTTCTTTTCGCTGAGGCTGCATGATGCTGCACCAGCCGTCTCCCTGCCACTCGTGCTGTTGTCCTTCCCGTGTTGTCCTTGCCTTGCTGCACCCCCTTTAATCGTGACGCCACTGGCGCTTTGGGGGTTTCCCCCGCACCACTAACACTGGATGGTCCTGGGGGGCAATAGACGCTCTCCCGCAAGAGGGGCACGCTTCTCACCAAGGGTTTAGGAAAACTGCTGCGGGCCGTGAGCCGCACCCCGCACCTCCGCTGCGCACAATGACGGCCCTGCACACTTCGCACGGCGCCGCCCCACGCCCCGCACCGCCCCGGGCCCGTTCCGCCCCACGCCCCTCACTGCGCCTCGTACCGCACCTGCACCGCACTCCGCACCACACCCACACCCGCACCCGCACCCGCATCTGCACTGCACTCCGCCCCACCCCCGCCCTGCGCCCACCCCACTCTCCGCACACCCCACGCTCCCCACCGCACCCCGCGCTGTGCGCACCGCACGCTCCGAAGGACACTCCGCACCACCCCCGCACCATGCCCACCCCACACTGAGCGTGCCCATCCGGCGCTCCGCACGCATCCCACCCCGCGCCTGCCCCGCACTCGGGACCGCGCCTGCACTGAGTCCCGCACCGCGCCCGCACAGCGCACCACGGGGGTCGCCAGCACCGCACTGAGCCCGCCAGGGGGCACCCCAGGGCAGAGGCGGTGTCACCTGCGGCGTCGGCGCTTACTCATCTTGGCTTGCTTTATTTTATTCATTTGACTGTATCTTATTTTTATCTTGTTGTTTGGCTTTGGTGGCGGTTTGTTGTTGCTGGGTTTGGGGGGGGGGTAGGTTTTTTTGTTAATAAATTCGTTTTTCCTTTTTCCCGGAGGCAATAAACCCTACCTGGGGTATGTCTAAGAGTGCCTTTTGCAGTGATGCTTTAAGCCTGCCAGCTTGAAAGGAACAAGCAAAACGTTAACTGCCTCACCATACACTTACAAAGTGTTTCCCTCTCAGATATTCAGAGTCTTTCTTGCATCCAAATCCAGAGTGATATTTATTCTTTAGCCCCTATTCCACTTATTTATTCAGGTTTATTTATCTCAATAAGTGAGCCATTATTGGAAATTCTTTTTAGCAATAAGGCATGAATTTGCTGCTATGTTCCTTCTAACACAGGACTAAACATTTAATGGTAACATACCACTTCTCTCACAGTATGATTTCGGTCACTAAAGTAATGGCAAGTGGAATAAAAGACAGGTGGTGGTATCTATAAACTCTGCTAATGGCCCCATCAACATATGTTTAATGTATTCTAAACTATACTTCACATCCTACTGTTGCCAGTACATTTCCTCTGGTACCTCTTCTCAACAAAGAAATTTGGAGAGGAAAGGAAACATTAATAAACCCAAAGTGTTTAATTTGAAAGCAGATACAAAGTTTAACACTGCTTATAAGAAGACATATTTGACAAGAGATCAGCTCATTACAGACCTCAATAATTTTGTTGCTAGCATTAGTGAAAGGCTTAGACAAAGCAAAGGCTTTTTAGATACAGTTATGGCCTTTCTGCTGTGTTTGGTGTTTGATCACGTCATGCAACAACATCGCCTTCTAATGGATTACAAAAGTCGACCAGTCATCAGACAACCCTAGGTAAATGTTTGTTGGGAGAAAAAAAGGTCAGTCTACAACAAAAGGATTTCTCCTGCTTAGCTTTTTAAAATGTATCTTCCTCTGTATATTTCACAGATATATTTCAGGCTGACTTCAGGTCCCTGCTGTTTGGTGAGGCCTTGAACAAGCCTGCACTGTTATTTCCCCTCCTAACTTTCCAAGGGCAAGCTTTGGGTTGCCCTTTGTGACAAATTGCCTTTCTCCTCCTCCCTGTGACCGAGATGCTGCCAGAGCAACAAGGCCATAATCCCCAACAGCATCACCAAGTGCTTTGAGAGCACCAATAGCAATGATAACAGCCCTGATAGTCCCTGTGCCAGCAGTATATATCCAAAGTCTTGCCAACAAATTTGGAGTGATATCAGCTGTCTTCGGAGTGCAGAGATCACAAAAGAGTGGAGATATGTAGGAATGGTCGCCACTGAGTGTGTGAAGTCAGGACTCCAGTCATTAAGACCAAATTCTGCCCAATCTACTCACAAAATCCCTCCTGAAATCACCATTTAATGTTGCACAGAAAGGAAGACTTTGGATGCCATGGTTTCTAGGCAGCCCACAGAGCTCATCCTGACTGGGTAATGTGTGAAACAGCTACTAACAGAAAGCCTGGCTTTGTATTATATGCCATCACCAGGAACACTTTCTTCCAAAGAGCCATGTTTCTTGAAACACACTGTAATTGTGATGTTAACAACCTTTTCCCGGGGCCGTGCTTGTCTAGCAATGATGACAGCCAAAATTCCCAGCTGAATTGCGGTGTACACAGCATGCCTCTCATTCTCAGTATTTTAATCTGAAATCCCTTGAAACAACCTATTTTATTGTACCATGCTCAAGATACAAGGCCCTTTCCAAAAATGTGGATATTTGATGTGATACAGGGGAAAAGAAACACTGTCAATTGTAAAGTGCCAGTGCCGGAGAGATGAGGAGCTCTGAGGTACCAAACTCCAGCTGGACTTTTGGTATCCAAACCCCTGTGTATTGCTATGCATGTGATCTACATAATGTACTCCTCCAGGAATCTGCTCCTCACAGAAGACAGCCTCCATCCTTAGCTCCACTTGGGTTTCAGGAGGAGAAGGAGGGGATGCTTTCACTTCAGAGCTTCTTCCCCAAGGAATCCGTTCAGGCGAAAGGGCCCAGGATCTACTTTGTGTCCTGGTGGAGGAGAGTCCTGCTCTCAGAATGCGCACTGAGCATCAGTCCCCGTGGTGCTGGGTGAGAGCAGTCACTAAAGACCTCCTGGCTTAAACACAGAATTACCCTGAGAGCAGATATGGCAATTGTGTCCAGCATGGACTACAGGAGAGACTGAGATCAGGTACAAACTTGTGAGTTCTGCCTCAAGTTAAGATTTTTTTTTTTTTAAATGATCTCACCATGCCTTATTTATTTGGATTGATTTCCTAGTTACAAGTATATGCTTAGAGTAAAAAAAGGGAGGCAAACATGAGAATAAAAGAAATTACTAGACATTTGAAAGTCCTCTACAATATGTTTTAAGAGGTTATTTGTTATTATGAATAATTACAAAACCATTTATTATCACAGTCTGGGAAAAAATACAAGTATCTTCTATTCATATATAAGAATAATTCAAATTGCTTTTGTGTTGTCAGTGCTATGCCAGAATCATGCTGCGATTTTCAACAGAACATTAGTTTATGGGGTTTTCTTTTCTGTTATTACAGAGGATCAGTTACACTCTAATGAAATGAAGCACTTCAACATGCACTTAGTCTTAATTGGAAGTCAATGAATCTACTCATATATGTAGAGTTAATTTACTAAAAGCTGGACTGGAATATACATACAACAACCTGAAGGATCAGGCCCTAGGAATGTTTCCTCTTTCCTCTTAATCACTGCAGAGCATTTACCTTTAAATTCAATAAGGTTCCCCTCATTTTAGCCAGTACAGCTCTTGGTCCCAAATGCTGTTATTTATCGAAAAGACCAGAGAAACCGATTAGCTACTAGAAACTCTTTTTTGACTTAGCAATTTCGATCTCAGACACCCGAAGTTAGTCTTCATCTCTCAAACTGTGCTATAAAAATCATAAAGGGGAAACACAATTGTGAGAACTCCTATATATTGTACCATCAATACAATTTTGGAGTGCATTTTTCCTCTTGATTTACCTTTTGATTTTACTGAGGAGTCATTGGCCAGAAAAAGTGCTGAAGATGATCTCCCATTCACCTGTTTTGGCTTTTAATGTCATGGGTCTGTATCTCTTGCCACCAGCTTGCTAGTCCCTGCTTCCACCCACCCAGTCAGATAATAGAGCAATGCTTCCCAGCACTTCATATGTACCAGAGATGGTGGATATCTTGTGCTGTGACATGATGGAAGCAGATGGGACAGGATTTTAGTATATTGCTAATAAAGTAGAGCCAGACTTCCTCTGACTCTTCAGGTTCCATGTTTGATTTGGTGCTTACAGGGGATGCAAGCCAACAGATGGAGGGTTTGTCACTGTTAAAGAATATGCAGCATAGGTACACCCTTGGCAAAGACCAAGACCAAGACTCTCAGCTGCAAGAGCACAGCTTAGTGAGATTTCCCTACAACTTGCTGTATAGAGTTGCTCCTTTCCCTGCATGTGAAATACGAAGTCTGGACTATTTGACACATCTCCACATTTTTGTTTCCCTGTGCCTTCCAATGTCCTGTTATTTTTTTCTGTAAAACCATAGTATAAAATAGAATAAAACATAATTATTTCTCTGAATTTTACTTTCATTTTATATATAAATACCTTTAGCTGCTCACTTTTTTAACCTCTGTATTCATTCCTGGTAAGGTGCTAGTAATTGTCTCAGATGCACACTTGTAATATTAACCTTCGCATATAACCTTGCTGAGCCTCTGTGTGCAGTATAGTATTGCAGTTTAATTCCTTAGGGTTGTTTGTGGCTCTCTCAGAGCCGCCCATTGATACTGAGACAGAGATGGTTAACAAATACAAGCTGGGAAAATCAGTTGATCTTCCGTTTGCTGAAGGCCTGATGGAGAGCTGTACTGCAGTAGCTAATGCAAAGTTCTGGTTAAATATTGTCCTACCGTTTGCACTATACCGTCTGTTGTTTTTACACTAAGGGCTTAGCAGAGGTTGGAGGCAGTATTGACTTTGTAATTAAACTATTTTAACTTCAGGATTTTGTAATCACCATACTTAAACCATCTGTTATGGTACATGGACAATTCCCCCAACCCCCACTCCACCCCTCTGCTCTGGGAACAAAACGCCATCATGTTTTTAATTGCAAAGCCCTCTTAGGATGGGGTAAAAAGGGAAAATGGGGATAATTTCCTTTTTCTAAGACAATGCTCAAAAGCTCATTGAAGTTTGACTCCTTGAGAAGGGAGGTGCACATAGGGCTTCCACTGCTGGCTTCTGTCCTGGGAGCAAAGTAGAGGGCTTCAGGGTGGGCACCTCCCTTTTTTGACTGACTGCTCAGACCTTGCCAGGGACTTCTGCTGGGAGAGGTGAGGAAAGCAGATGGGCCTGGAGCTCTACCAGGGAAAGAAAAAAGAAGAAAGGGTTAAGGGAGAAGAGAGAGAAGCAGATCTAATGAAGCCATTTGTGTCTGTTGATCTACCTGCGTACGTCCCTTGCTGATCAGGACATCCAACACCTTGTAGCTGAAGTTTTCAATGCTGCTAAAAAGAAGCACAGCAGCCTTTATAATTTTGGACAAAATCCCTTGGAATTTGCCTACTCTTGCAAGTTGCACTAAATCAGAATTGAGAAAGCCATAGCAAACTATTCCAGGGGTATAGCAATCTGGCATTCCCAACAAAATGTGCATTTGGCAACCCAAAATTCTGGGCTTTCACTGGCATAACTAAATCAATGTAAAGAAGATGATCTTAGTTGAAACGCTTATGATAGTAATACTGACAGGTATTAAAACCTGGGCTGTCTTTCTCTGCTTTGGTAAAACAATTCCTCCTCCCTGTGTGGGATTCTTTTGTTTTGTTTTAGTGAGTTGTTTTGGTCTGCAGTTTCAGCAAATCTAAATGTATGCTAAATGTGTGCTGAGATAAAGTAGGGGTTTTGCTGGATTCTTGAATTCCTGGTTTGCTGCTCTGAATTTAAATCACTAGGTCAGGCATTTTTATGTACCCCTTGGTTAAACATGTCATTTAGTTTTATTTCATCTTGCCCCACTTTTGTATATTCACCTGCATTCTGTTACTGGCAGTCTACTCGGCAGAGTTCTTTTGGCCAATGTGTGAGAAAAATGCACCCTCACATCTTGTCACAGAAACCTGAGGTGCTGGAAAAGAGAGAGAGAGAGAAAAGCAGCTTGGAATCTTTGCAGCTGTACTGATCACAATTCACTTTTATTCCCCCCTCTTGTTCTAGCTTGTCAAAGTATAATTTTCTTTCAGGACAGATCAAACTGCTAAATCAGACAGCAAATGTTCTATATACCTACATTTCCGATTCAAATGTTCTCCTACGTATCATGTCCACCACACAGGTTATGTAGACCTGTGCTTTGATTTCAGCCCAATTTTGTTTGACATTATAGTTTCTGAAGCCTTTTGGGGGGAGAGTAGATAAAACAGTGCTTGAGAGAGGCAGTTTTCTGTTAAGCAGTGCCAGCACACCAGGACTCCTGAGGCTGATAGAGTGCTGGCCACCCTTTGGTTGTCTTAAACTGCCTGCCTCACTGACTCTATTCATGAACCTCTTGCAGGGAAATGACTAATTCTTCAAAAATCCTGAAGCCTGAAAGAAAACTATGAAATTCATTATGATTGTAGGTGGGTGAGAAATTCCATTTAATTCAATCCCATATGACAGCAATAACCACTGTTATCAATGATACTGGGTTTCACTAACTTCTATCACACTATTTATTTCCTTTCCTAAACAAGGACCTTTGTACCATGCTGTAGTTGTTGTGGAGAAGTGTAGCATTTGACCCAGTGATGCCACAGACCAGTGACATGAAGTGAGACCAGTGCCCACACACAGCCACCCTCACTCTGTGGATTTTGTTTTTATCTCTGTGTCTCTGCAGCATGCACTTTCCTGGCAAAGCCATTTCATTAATGCCAGTCAGCAGGACCTGCTGAGTGTGCAACACTTCAGAAGAACTGTTTGCTTTCTTGAGAAACTAAATGCAGATGTGGAAGCCTTGCCTTACCTTTAGAATTGTAAATAAGGTGAAAGAAGAGAGGATAGCATTTTCAAGTAGTTAATTATGGGGACTTTTACATGTTTTCATGTGTTGAACTGCTCAAAATTGCAAGAGTGAAGATCAGTTTCTTTAAAGATAAGTAAGTATTACTATAGACCAAGATATCTATAAATTTCTAGAAGGTATTTTCTATTACTTACAGGATTAAGGATTAGATCCTCATATGCATCAAAAGCTCTCTGCATCCACCTGCAGAGTAAAGCTAAACTCCAAATGCCACTTTCAAAAGTGCTCAGGCACTTGTTAGCTTATCTCTCTGTTCACCTCCCATCTTAGCCACAAGGACATATAACGTACAGCCAGATGTTAATTAAACATGTGTTTTCCCCTGCACACTATCTGGACATCATCCAGTTTCATCTTAGGAGTTGTATGATGTCTAGTTCAATCTGGTCTGCTATGTGACTAGTATTTCTTGAAGGTTAGCATTAACTCTCATGAATTGCATTGTTTCAGGGCTGCAGCCAGCCTGGGGCTGGGGCTCACAGAGCAATCCAAGCAGGTGGACAAACATTTCGCCCTGACCTTGCAGACTGCACTGAGACTTTCCGGGGTCAACCACAAGAAAGGGACTTAACACTTGTCATGTCCTAACTGCATAACTACCACATGTCCTCTTGCCAACCAGACTTCTCAAGCTCAACCAAGGCATCTAGGATCCCCACAAGATACGTGGAGAGGCTCATGGAAATCTTGTGAGCCACAACTCCAAGAATCTGTAAGAGGAACAAGGGCTAAGGAAGAGGATTGCTGAGCCAAAGCACTCCTTAGGGACAGCCACCTGCCAACCTCTACCTTGCCTGGAAGTGGACAAGCATTAATAGTTCAGTTTCACTTGTGTCTGAGTTGTCCAGGATTCAAGGGCATATCACTTATCAGGTAGAGATCATGCCTTGGCTGCTGGCAGAAGTAGTGTGAACCTCATTCACAGCTCTTTGGAGAGAGCAGGAGCTCTGAGAATCTTCTTTTGAAAGACTGAAGGGTTGCAGATCACATGGATGATGTAGAGTAGATGTGGATGCTGGAGGGAACAAAATACTGGTTTTTTCATTATTTTCCTGAAAATGGAACTTCTTGGCTAGACACTGAAGCCAGATTATACTCTACAAGATTTACTGTATAGTCAGGAGATAAAGACCACTCTTCAAAGCAGAGGAGCAAACCAAGCTGACTTTAGGTATATGTCTTTAATTTCTTCTAATAACACCATTTTACTACATGTAAACTTTGGAGCAGGATCTTCTAAAATTCTTAAAGCATTACCCATACTATCAATTACACAATGAGTATTTTTGTAGTTTCAGATATGGAACTGAAGGAGAACTGTTACTTCTAGGGCACTAAAGGTATTTCATCAGATCTTTCTCAGGAGCCAGAAGCTGGGTAACTGCTACCTTAGGCATGCCTGGAGTTTGGCCA
The DNA here is from genome assembly GCA_035047865.1 of Dendrocincla tyrannina. Classification (NCBI taxonomy): domain Eukaryota; kingdom Metazoa; phylum Chordata; class Aves; order Passeriformes; family Dendrocolaptidae; genus Dendrocincla; species Dendrocincla tyrannina. The sequence continues at coordinate 65,944,380 of JAWWMP010000116.1, forward strand.
TATGACCTCTAAAATGAAAGTACTTACCAAGGACTGAAAGTTGGGGACTGTCAGAAACTCACAGCTGCTCTGGATTGGGTGTGCAGGAGCACAGACCCAGTACGTCAGTCAGTGGATGGCACACCTACATGGGAACAAATGTTTAGACTCAAGGGAAAGATGTTGTTAGAACATTCAGGACATCTGGGGTAGTTTTTGAAAGCTAATCATATTTTGAAGATGAAGCTTGGCAAAAACCAAAATAGAGAGAAAAGAAGGGTTATTCATTGCCCACCTCTGTATTACATACAGCTTGTATCTTTACTGCAATGGAGATTTTCTGAAGCATGGAATTTTTATTAAATTTAGAGTGATTTCTAAGTATCGATGCAAAATAGATGACTAATAAATAAAGTCTGAGCAAAACTGAATTATGTAGGAAAATTAAATATAACAAGAGTCAAAAAGTCATATAGTACTCTAAATGTACAATTTCATTGTATGTCTCTTTTTACTGTAGCAACCAGGGCACAAGGGCAGTATGAACATGTGGCCCTTTATTTGATCAAGGATAATAATCAACTAAACCAAAAGGAAGGGAAGTAGATTTTCCTAGTTCAGCTGCTAATATAATCTTTTATATGTTCCCAGTTGTGTAACCATTGCTCTGTGTAGCATTGTAACATGCAGCCATTGTTAAATGGGTAAAAACTGTGCAAATAACAGAGAATCCAAATGTAGAGAAATGGTATTTTATGTCACATTATGCAATGAGCACAGTATTTTGCCTGCCTTATTTCAGATCCCAGCCCTGATTTTTTCCTGTTTTGTCTGGTTATGCCTTCATTGGCAGGCTCAAGTCCTGATGAGAAGGGATTCTGCTGAGCCTGGTAGTTGCTGCAAATGTTTGGTGACCACGGAAGCAGCATATTTTGTAGTAGGAACTCCTGCTTTCCTGATCCTTCACCATCCCAGTAATGTTGATACTTGAGGTCTACTCATTAGCAATGATACAGCATTTCTCTAGACACTACAGATCCCACAGTCCTTCCATAAAGATCATTCTCATCTTAAGTTGTGAAAGATGCATCTCTTTTCCTTCAGAGAAGTTTTAGCTAGTGACTACTTAGGCAGGCATTGATCTTGGCTGGCACAATTAGTGACCTAGTCCTAGCCTTTTATTTCAACTCTTGGCTGAAAATAATTACTATATCAGTGACTCTTGTTAATTTTAATAATAAGCATGGATACTTTAGGGTCTTAAATCCATAATTAGTTCAAATTCATTGCTTCATGTTGGCCTGAACCCCAAACATAATTTCAGATTCCAGAAATGCCAGACTCAGAAGTGATTGATAATGTGATCTCCAAATTTCAAATTATTCACACTCATTTCTTCTAGACCTGGCTTTAACATAAATGGCTCATCTTCTTTAATTTCCAAATGTAAATTTCAAGTAAATTTTAAACCTGCTCGTAAGACTAGACCTTGAAGGAATCATGACTAGGTCATCTGGTCTGACAGGAAGTTTGGTATATGTTCAGCAATCCCTGCTAAATGCAGAAACAACTCACTTTTACCTTCTCCTACCCAAGTAAATCTTTAGTATAAATCTCACTACAATAGTAATCTATATTTTTCTCCCTACCTTCTGTTTTATCTAGAACTAAATATAGTTTATGAGTCCCTCTAAGCAGCAGCATTAAGCCAAGCTTGATGGCCACTTCTAAATCTAATGCTGTCTCATGGTTCTACCTTCATGTCGACCCCACCCCCGAAGTTAATGCTAATGCCAAAGCTAACTCAGTTTTAAGCTCCATCCTGAGTATATCACTAAAAAGAAAGCACCATACTTTCATGAATTAACTACAATAAGTTAGACACACCATACAGATTCTTTTGGTAAGAGCCATAAGACAAACTCAGGCATTATGCAGGCTCATCCAGCATAGTAGCCTGAATCTGAGCCCATAAAACCTGTCATAGCTATTCCCAAATCCTAGAAACAGAGTTCATCATAAAAAAATAGACCTATGACCTCTTTCAGACAGGCAGTTTAGTATAGCTTTACCAGCCTTTATTTGCAACAGTCTTAAGGTATATGCTAACCAGCCCACCCTTGCCCAGTCTACATCCCTAGGATAATGTCAACTTTAATTCAAATTCTAGAGCTAGGTTAGTGATTCCAATTAAACTGTAGCTCAGAACTCCATGCAAAAGACCATTTCAACCTGGAAGATTTGAACTCTAAAACTAATTCTAATTACGGCATCTCCAGTTTTCAAAAGCAGGTAAGGCCTCCTGAATTACGCAGATCTAATCACTAGTAGGTAGCCTCAACAATTTCAAGTTTAGCTTGATGGCCACTTTATTTTTAGCATGATAGTGTTGGTTGCTGTGTGAGTCCCAGCCTGTAGCAGTACATCTCTGTCCAGAGGTGTGGCATTAATGACCTGTACTGTTTCTTTAGTGTCTAATATTTGCTTTTCCAAGATTGGTAATGCCCCTACAGGCTCTCTTCAAGTGCTCCAAGAGTGTGTGTGGGGGTTATGTCATTGTTTCTTGGTCCATAAGCCTAAAGTCCATTCAGTCCTGAGCCCATACTGAGGAAAAGGTACTGTGCTGTATCATATAAAACATCTATTCCTATTCCAGTATATCTATGACCTTCTAATAGTCTGTATTAAATATGAAATTCTGCTAAATGGCTCTGCATTGCAGACTCCCTCTCTGTGACCACTGATCACTTATATACAACATGGAGACAGGTGGCATGATGCTGATCTGACCAGTCAGAAGCATTGGGCATGTGGGATGACACAATAATACACAGGTTTACTTTTTAGAGGTTATTTCACTATGTTTCCACTACACATTTGAAGGTAAAGGCCAACTTTCTCACTAATTTTGAGTCTGGAGCAATATTCTGACGGTCCTAATCACCTTCAGGGCCAAAGAACTGCACTTTTCTTCTAGCACAAATTCTGCATTGCTAGGCATGGGCTAAGGCACACAAGACAATTGCTTCTTCTCCAATATTGCTTCAGCTTGGTTGATATAATTTGTATTGGAATAAATTTACTTTAGAAGTGGAAGCTGACCCATTCATGCATCTCTTTTCTCTTTCCTAGCACCAGTTCACATTCACTCATATTGGTAAATAGAGCAAAAATATTTTTCTTTTTTTTTTCCCAGAAAGAAAAATATTTTGGTTTGTTGCTTTTGTTTTTCTTTAGACAGTATTTGTTTGACACTGATTGTATTCAAAATGTGCAATTTTTTATCGTGGATTTTCAGGCATGTATATATGATATATTAAACCCAATGTATTAATTCATCCACAAAAATTGCAAATGAACTGAGTAGTACAAGACCACCAAGTGGCGACTTCATTGATTCTTCATATTATTTAATGCAATACTGTTACACTACAAAAGGTAAAAATCTTCCCATGGGGTATTCACAAAAGCTATGACTTATTTCATTTCCCACAGACAAAATTTACAAAATTCACCAAACAATATATTTAATGGAACTAATGGATCATGAAATGGAAATTTCTCATTTGGTTTTGCTTGTTACAATAAAGATGGGTTTTGTTCTGCAGCACCATGAGAGAATTCTCTCAACTGGTTATTTGAATATTAGAATATTTTTTATTGCTCTGTTATTGATAATGACATATGATTATTTCTTAATTCAGACAATGTGCAGATACAGTAATTTATGGGAAAAAAACCACAAAAAAAACCCCAACAAACCCATTGCAAAGTGTTTCACATGGAAAAAGAAAATTATTCAAATTAGGCATATAAATCTCATATCCCATATGAGAAGTTATGTATCATGGAAATTTCTTTTTATGTAGGACCTAACAAACTAAGACCCTGCCTGCTAGTGATTGCCTGATTTCTCTAAATTCTACATATTGCTCTCACATACAATCAACAGTCTGTTTTGATGTTGAATTTTGAGCTCTGTTTTGAGTTTAAAGTAATTATTTGTGCCATATTGTCAGCAAAGGGAGCCAAGCATTTCAGGATAGTGACATATCCCTTGCTCTAGTGGCATAGCCCTTACCTTTGCACTCCTCTTCCCCATCTTATTTCAGTTGGAATGGGAGGGATCTCCTCCTCCATCATTGACTATAGAGGTGACCTGTATAAGTAGGGAACCTGACTATTTTAGGAGAAAATATACCCTGTTCTGAACAGTCATGAAGAAAGAACTCTCTCGCTGTCCTTAGTTCACTTGCTGCAAAGCCTTGTGCAATAAATATATTTTTGAACAGTCTGTGTTACCACTACAAGTCATTGCGAATTTTTATAGAAGCTGAAGCTTTCTTACACCATTATGGCATTTATGGTCACAGCATAAGTCTTCATCCTGAGTTAGGAAGCAATTGAACTGGTCTTCCACATCTCATTACTGAACAATGATGTCTCATTTCTACATAAAGGTTTTCATATCAGGAATTGTTTAAGAGCTAGTTCAGTCAACGCTTTTTATTACTTTTCTGCTGCAGTCAGACTTCTCGTGATAGAAAAGACTAAAGGAAGTTGTACAGAATTTGAAGGAAAACTTCATCATTTTATAATCCATTTTCTTCTACTAATAAAAGCCCTACTTTCCAATTCCACAATATTCAGCATATATTCAATAGCCTGAAAAGGAATACGGATGGCAAATATCCACAGAAGACTGGATTTAAACTTGAGCCTGCTGTGGGGACAACCTGATTATAAAATAAGACTTGTTATTTCATGAATATGTAGCAAGAGGTTTGTTTTGTAAGTGAGTGCGTTCTCTATACTGTGTAATACCATTAGTGAATATTCTTAATCTGGCTTCTCCAGAAACATACATAGATGTGTGTTTGTGCACAGATTATCATGGCACTTGTAAAATATTATTTTATTAAAATTGCTATCTGAAGAGTTGCAATATTTTTTAAAAATCTTTATTAATTTTTGTTTTGTTTTACACAGTTGCACTAAACTCATGGAAGTTGATGAATGCATTTTTGTGAGTTTTCATCAGTAGAAATTTTGGGCTCATATCACAAGTAATTCTGAAATCCCATGACATTTGCATGTTTTGTTGGTTTTATTTTAAGAGGAAGAGAAATAAAATACTCACAATAAGTTTTATTTATTTCCTGAGGACTTTCACTTACACAAGTAGGCACTAAACATTTGAAACTGACTTTCCAGAGACAACAGTAAAAAACTTAAGAATTTGGCTTAGTTTCATTTCAAACAGTAAAAATTGACCTTGTAAACATTTCCATAGGAGGTAGGATACATACATTTGACAATCTGTCAAATATGAGAAAGTAAACAGTTACTCTGTGGTGCGAATAAATAATGAACAACACAAGCATTAAATAAACATTTATATATATATATATAAAAGAAAATATATCAGTGAAAGAGTAAAATAGAATTTTAATAAATTAGGAATAGATGCAATAATTCTTTACAACTTAGTCTTGCATGCAAGAATCAGTGGCTCTTTCTGCTTACCCTCAATTTCTGATTGAAAAGCTGGAATTGTGAGAACAATCCTGAGAGATTCACAAGAAGAATCCAATCTAAATATAGCTATTTTTTAATGTGTGGAGGGCTGTGAACATCTCTAAAATGTGTCCTTTAACACCTATATATAATACTTTTATATTCTACCAACTTGAAGGGGATTGCTACCACAGCCTTAATGTCTGGAGTTGGAAATTAAGCTTAAGGCACTGACATGTTTCTCCCACTTAGGTTCCTCCAGCAGATGCTCCCATGAAGACAGTGTTGATTGGTGGTAAAGAAGACACCATATCTCTGCTTGGTGGGCCATGGACCTCCAGATTTTCCTGAGAAGGGAACTGACCAGGTGTTCCATACATACATTGTGAAGATGTGGTTTGCAAGTTGGAAGCTGTGGGGAAAAAAAGGTTCCAATCATTACAAGTTTTCAATCTATTGAATTAAACAGAAGTCACAATCTGATTTAATTTGATGGAAATTCTTATCTACAAGGAATGTAATCCAAAGAACAGAAATGTCTGATCTTCTGTACAAGGTTAACAGATAGGTAGTAGGAAGAGGTAATCTTGCGGAGAAGCAAACAGTGCCCTAGTTTATATCTTCTATGCAACTCTTTTTGAAATGTAAGACCAAACTCAGCTGTCATTAGTTTAAGGCATATACCAAAACAAAGCCTTTGTGGTCAGCTATTTCGGCCTAAAACTCACTGTCAGTGGGAGCTTTAGCTAAAACACACAGTTCTTGAAGCATAGGATGGGGATTATACCATAGGAAGTATATACCTAGGCACCTCTGATCCAGGGCTCATTTGATTTGTTTGACAGTGAGGATCCGCAAGAGACACTAGAAAAGCCCAGTCTGTTATTAGTTCATTTAATAGTTAGAAAGCATTTCCTAAAACAGATTTTTCTGCAATTCAGGCCAGTCATTCCACTCTTCATGGACAATGGATCATAGACAGTCTTATGGGAGCAAAGAGTTATTAAACCCATTGTCCTGCAATTTTAAGGAAACACATCTTATGATACATCCTAAGTACTGAGCTATTTCATCTCCATATTGCATTTCATATATTATATATGTGAGCTACAGTTTATTACTCAGCACTTGTTAGGATGCTAAGAAGTTCATATCTGTTCCTCAGTTGTTGGCTATACTTACGCATAGGAGGCCGGCAGACAATTGCAGGTGAGGACTCTGTGTAGTATGAGCCTGTTTGTTTTCTTCCACTGTTATCCAAAATATTCAGAGGATCATGTATATCACTGTATGATGGCAGTGATCGAATGCTGCTTACACTGCTGATTACAGAAACATGTTGATCCACCATTGTTCCAAGTCTGTGAGGTTCTGAATAACTTATGCTGTTTCCATAGTATCCTATTGACAGAAGATTGAAAAAAAAGATGAGTGAAACTACTGGTTAGGGTAGGAGCCTGAGATAACCTTGGACAAAAAGTACTAGTTACTAGCAGAGTCCCTCGAGAATAAGATTATATGTGTACACATACAGCTAATAACATTAGAAACATATGCAATGACTGACCCAAAAGGGAGGTGGTAACAAGGAAACAAATAGATGCTAAGGGTCCAGTCATGCCTATATTACAGAAAATTGCCCTTCCCTTCTAAGTTCACAGTCAAACACAGCCTGCAATTGGTGGCCATACGAGTCACCATGGGGAGTCCTATCCGTAGTTCAGTGCTCCCTTCTGAAGCTCACAAACAAGGAAAGCATACACGGAAAGAAAGTCTGCAGGGTAATACATCCTTACTGCATATACAAATCTGTATAAAAGTATCATTTCCATTGTGTCTTTCCCCTGGAAGAGGGAGGGTGTTTTGCTGACTCTCAGAGCCAATAATTTTACATTTGAAGTATGAAGACATACAAGGGCCAAAGTCTCAAACTGTGTTAATGCACATTTTTCTACTTTGTTTTACCATCCTGACCCTGTGACTAGAACGGTCCATTATGCTGATCCCAGAGGTAAGCTGTCTTGTGTCTGCCCTATTTCATAACAGATGTTTTGAGAGCTTTTCAAGAGACTGTTAAACTACAAGGTCATCCTGCTTTTACTTCTCTTGTGCAAGACATACTGATGGGACAAAAGGAAGATTAGCATAGGGCAGCAGATGCATTTGAGGTCAACTAAGGATTCACCAGGGGAAAATAAATCCTTAAGTAGCTTATAAAGCTGCTTTACACCTCTGTGTATCATCAGAGAAGTGGAAAACAGGAATGTATAAATAAGAGCTGAAATACATCTTCCATAGAAACAAAGCAGAGAAAAGGAGTTTTACTCCAGCAAGGACAGAAAAACAGGAGGGAGAAAAAAAAATATGCATTAATACCGTTGGAAGCATTAGCAGGATATGTTGCTCCTGGACATGTAGATACTGAATTGTTCAAGAAATTGAAATTTCCAGTGTTCAGAAACTGCATATTGTGTGTGTCCTGAGACATGTTTGAGGGACCATAGCTGGAAGGGGATCTGGCATTGTATGGAGATACAGCACAGCTGTTGCTGAAGTAGTCTCTGGAGAACTGCTGTTCACTCAAGGCATCGAATCGGCTGTGCTCTGCTCTGTGGTCATAAACTCCTGAAGTGGAGTGGGCCTGTGTTCTGAACATAGCCTGATAATTGGAATTGTTTCCATAGTAATTCTCATTAGTTTGTGACAAAGTCTGATAAAGTGGTTCTGAGTAAGAAGAGCACTGTGAATGTGTCGATAACACAGGACCTACACTTGGAGGTCTCACAGCCATTGGCCCCTGGTTGATGACACTTCCTCGGCTGACCATGGCTGGTGAAATGGGTGGAGTCATGAGGTGACCAGTGCTTTGAGACAGCTCCATTTGATCTGGAATAAATAAGCATTAGCCATGATTAGCACCCATACTGCAGTACTGCTGTTAAGACACTAACCCTCTAGTGAAGTGTAGAAGTGTACATTACTATTTGGAACATTTATATAAGACATGCCTTGGCCCTCAGCTATACAACTCAGAGCTCTTAATCCTTGGTGCAGGTTATAAAGCTTCCCCTTTTCATTCTCCAGCTTGGAGGTGCCACATTCAGTGGGAAATTCTAGCAGTTACAATCCTAATGTGCTCCAGGGGATGCTGTTCATTCCCTCCTCCTAAGAACCTCACCCAAGCCGGTAGGTAAAAGATTACCACTTTTCCAAGAGGAACTATTACTGGCAGTGTAATTACAATTGCCAGCTTCTGTAAATCGGCAGAAAAGGCGAGCTCATGAAATGTTTTTTTTAAATGTACGTGATCATTGCCCTTCCTCCAGCAACATGCTACTCTGAACTGAAAGACTATTAAGGAAACTGGAGAAGGAGAAGCTGGAAGAGTTGATACATACCTGTCAGCTGCATATTCTCCTCATCTCCTGTGGTGAAGGGGTTCAGACCAGAAGGTACACTGCTGGGCTGGTTAGCTGCCAAGGACACATAGGTTTGCTCTGCTAGACACTCATTCTTGACTGAAGTGTCACTGGGCAGAGGAGCAGCTTTGTTACGATTTGCTAGGAAGCAAGAACTTGGTGATGCGGTGAAGGTGGCTTTGCTTGCATCTGGAGGAGTAAATGAAAACTCTTGTTGGTTGATACGTATGCTCATTGAACATAAATTCACCACTGACATATAGGCCCCATATGAGATGCCGAATTTGTTGGTATCTTTGGTTGCTTATTCGAAGACCTTGTGAAGACATATTTTGCATGTAACTGACGAATACAATACTGCTCTAGTCTTGATCTTCTCAGTGAAAGTGTTTGTATCACTTTCCCTGGCCACAGATTGATATCACACAGTATCAACTCCTTACTGAAGTCATCATAGCGAAGGTATGAATCAGATTTATTCCCTTGAAGTAAATGTCAACAATGGAGTCAAGCAAATTGCACTAAGTAAATCAGGCTCGACACTTCATCCTGAAGAATTAACAATAGGAAATTTAGAATGCTTGAACTCTGTCTTAATGTTTATATGTAGAGAAAAGTATTTTTTTATACTCAGTAATTCTTCAGGTTTCTGCAAACTACTGATAAAGTCAGTTTTGCTATTCTGCAGAGGAAACGATTTTACCTTATGGTTTCAATTACTAAATACCCAAGGGTAAGGCAACGGTCACATAGGACAAGTTTTACTCTTGGAGGTTGAATTAAAAGAAGTGCAGCATCTGCTGTCAGACAAATTCTATGCAAATTTCTTTCAGCAAAGTGCAGACTTAGAGTAACAACAAAGAAAAAGTTACAGATTTGTTGCTGGTGCTAATACTAAAAGAAAAAATAGAATAATGCTGTGGAACCCAGTGAAGTTTCACTGGATCTATAAGGTTTAACTTGGACCAGAACTTGATCCAAATCAATCTTCATTCTTTTTATAGCAAAGAACCTGAAGCATATAACTTCAAACTGTCTAATTTTGAAGAAGCCTGGTAGATGGAAAATGTTAAGGATACTGTTTTAAAATAATTTTATTTCTCTTCGACATAGTAATACTTCAGTCAGATGCTAAATAGGGCTCCAAACTTTTATTTCAACATTGCAGGGATATTTGCATTTTGATAACATTTTATACATTCCTAGTTAAAGGTGTAATTACATACTTTAGCTTTGGAGAAAAACTTGATTAAGATTTCCTGCCCTTTCTGCTACTTGTACCTCTTTTCACACTTCAGCTCATGGCTCTTCAGATATACCTACAAGTATTTGTTGCATTCAAGCTAACTCCAGTGATCCATTGCATTCACATTCCCAGAAAATTTTATTAAGTGAACTATGGTGGGAAGGTGTGAATGAATTGCTAAATGAATGGTCACAAACTTTTCAGGTGAATTCAACAATGTTGCATATAGCTACACCTTCAGAAGAACACAGTAAACTTTCTTCTATTTAAAGTTAAACAAATACAATAATTTCTAAAATATAGGAGCACAGACAAAAGAACCAAGCTCTAGTTACCTAAATTCTTCATGTATTTGTCCAGTAGGTTCTGGAGTTCTTGTTCTTTGTCATTGTTGAACTGTGTCTCCATGGCAAGCAGGATGTACTCATCTAGTAACATGCGGATCAAATGAAAAGAACCTTAAGGAAGAGAAAGAGAGAGAGAGTACCTGAGTTATCTTTGTGACCATCTCTTACCACTCTACAAGAAGCCAGTGAAACAAACAAATAATTGTGGACTTCAAGTGACCTGGCAAGACCAACAAGGAATAGTGCCTAACTTCTAGCTCTAATCTCTCTTTGCACTGGCCCACCTAGCTCAATTGTTTACTGTCCTGTAGGCTATTTGACCACTAATTACATCAAAGAAAAATACTGATGAAAGTGGGACATGCTTTATACTTGAAGAGGGCACACAGTGGAGCTAGATAAGGCTAAAGTCTGCTAGAATGCCTCTGCTCTATTTCTGTTTGTCTTGTGCTAAATAACCAGACAATAACTGGTGAAGTCATTGACCTTATTTCAAGGATATATCACATTAAAAAATGTGTGTGTCCTTAACAGCCATTTTAAGTACCCTCTGAATTTTAACTATCAATGTACCTATGACTAAATTTAGGAAATTATGTACTAGGGTTAATTTCACTTATTCTACCATCTTCCATTTTATAAAAGGTTCTTTTGAAATGTTCCCAAAAATGTAAACATTCCTAAAGATGGATGTGTGAGCCTTGACTTTTAAAAGCCAGAAAGCTGTTGAATTGTTTATCTACTGATTGCAGATTTAAATGTGTGGTGACTGCCAAATTCCTTTTGCTTTTATTAAAACACACCATGAACAAAAAATTTGCTACAACAGTAATTTTTTACCAAACTGATCCACAGGTAAAACTAATAATTTAAATCTTCTGTCTCCTATACTGAGTTATGCAGTTACACTTCCATTGCCATATCAAAGCAAACAAAGCTTTTAGCACTTAAATGGCAAAGTAGTATCGAACAGCAATTTAAATGAAAAATACCTGTTAAAAACAAACACGGGACACAGGTCATCAGCAAAATATTGCTAGCATTTACCATGAAATGTTGGTTTGAAAAATACATTACACTGCACTTGTGGCTTTGAGCAAAGAATCTTTAGATTAGGGCAGGTTCCTCTGCTCAGGAAATGGTGGAAAACTGGTAAGTGCTAGCATATATGTACAAAATATGAGTGTTTTTATAATGCTCAGATACCAAAACTTGATGCGTTGTTTAGGGTTAGATTATGCATCACTCGAGCACCGAAAAAGCTCCATTTCAGAAGGAAGTCTTGAGCTCTCTTCTTTAAAGACCTCCCATTTTGCTTGCTTGCCTGAAAGAGAATAGTAAAATACTGTTAAATATGCTAATTTGCTTTCTGCGCACTCAATATGCTTGAGAGTTGAAGAAGTCCTTGACTCAGGCTGATGTGGCAGAGTGAATCAAGCTGCCTCATTCAAAGGACCTTCTTAATGTGTGTTCTTAGGTGGTAATATTCAAGTACTAAAAGTGTTAAGTTGTTCTATAAATATACAGGTGTACAAGGCAGAAAGAGAGAAAGAAAGAGAGAAAGAAAGAGAGAAAGGAAAGAAAGAGAGAAAGGAAAGAAAGAGAGAAAGAAAGAGAGAAAGAAAGAGAGAAAGAGAGAAAGAAAGAGAGAAAGAAAGAAAGAGAGAAAGAAAGAGAGAAAGAAAGAAAGAGAGAGAGAAAGAGAGAAAGAGAGAGAGAAAGAGAGAGAGAAA
>JAWWMP010000116.1:65957064-66019423 GCA_035047865.1 Dendrocincla tyrannina
AGAAAGAAAGAAAGAAAGAAAGAAAGAAAGAAAGAAAGAAAGAAAGAAAGAAAGAAAGAAAGAAAGAGAAAGAAAAAGAAAGAAAGAGTCCCCACCCTCTGGCTCTGTGTTATTCCACATGAATGCAATAGAAATTAGTCTTCGTACTTTAATTTAATCTGTATAATACTGGCCAGATTTTCTATTACAGAATGGTATGTTTAATATCATGATGACCAAAGTGATGCTTTTAATACTGCTCATTTCATACTGTCACTTTGCTCTGGCAGTGATTTGTTTGTATGGTAACATATGCCCTGTTACTTTCTCAAACAGCAAGCAGAAAGAAGTTGTTGTGCGAGTTTGACAGTAGCCACATTTTAGCATGAACAGAAGGCAGACAGCAATGGAAGAATTACATGTTCTGTAAATTATTAGCTTCTGCTTAGTTGACCTAGCTTCATATCAGGACTTGCTGGTATTTCTTCCCTTAACTACAGGAAAACAATGCTGGGAACCTTACCTGTTAACTTTAATAACACAGTAGTAGCACATAGTAGATGTTGCATGGGAAAATGCTTTACCTTTTCTGACTGAAATGTTTATCAGAAATTTTCTTCTGAAATTTTGGAATGAATTTCAGACCATAATCATTTGGTTCTAAAATAAGTTGAGGCTGCTCAGCTTCAATGGGAGTTTTTTGTCTAGGGACTTCTGTGCTTAGATGAGGACTTGCTTTGGCCATGCTGTCCTGAGTCATCCAAAGCTCCTCACCATGCTGCTCACATATGACAGCAAATGTTAGGAAACTCAGAATACTTTAAACAGAGAGAAATTATCACTGTCTTCATTGAAATTTGGCAAAACAGGTGAAGAAAGGAAAAATGTCATGCCCATGGTTTTCCTATAAGCAGCAGTCACGCTTCTGCCAGACAGTCAATGCTACCTGCACTGTCTCATCCTTTTGCATCCACTCAGATCAAGATGCTACCTAAAATGATGCATAAGAACATGCATTTACAGATAGAACAAGTCTGATGAGAAGACAGGTGTTCAACTAGTATCAAGCAATGTGTAACATCTTATTTTTCTAGTTTACAGGTATTAAAATCACAAATTCTGGAAATATCTCTTGCTTGAGATATAACTTAGAACTCTTATTTTTTTTCTGATCTATAGTATATTATTTCCTGTATAACTACATGCATATAAAATAACTGTGATGATAATGCGACTTGAAAATTGGAGACAGATGGGGGAATCCCATCAAAACCATCAATTACTGTGTTGAACACCTTACAAAGCTACAAAACTGTATCTTCCTTCCTGGTATTTAAAAATCCTACTGGTGATTAGCTACTTCAGAATCCACCTGCTGCAGTAATTTATACCACATATAGTACTGTCCTAATGAAATGAAAGAAAGAATTGCTTCTCTAAGGAACAACATTTGCTCACCTTACTCACCGAGAAATACTCCTGAAATTCTGCGTGCAAACAGAAGGTGGAAGGGTTTCTTTCATGTCCAGTTTATGAAAGTTCAGTATGAAAATGCTTTATGAAAGTATTTAGTGTTTTGGTTACAATACTTCTTAATTTGTCACACACATAAGACTGTTCAACAAGGCCCAACATGATTAATTAGAACTAACAGCACTGAGTCTTTCACAATTCCTTGTTACAGTAAGGAAATGGGAGTAGAGGTGAGAAACCCATGCGGGAAACCAACTGGACTGTGTAAGAGTCTGTGTAAGGAGTAAGGGAAGTAGGATTTGGTCTTGAGTCAGGCAGAACATTTGAAAGGTACCTTGATAACCCTTTGCTCAACCACAGTATCCAACCATTCAATAAATGATTCCACAGTGGCATTCTTCTTTAGAAGGTCCTTCAATTCTTGGAACACTGTAATAGAGTCATCTACCATGTAAAAAGGAGAACATATCATCGCATACTATTCTGAACATGAGAAAAAGCCACTCACCAGCCATATGACAATATTGTAGCATGGAAAGGAAGAGTAAAGAATTAGAGCCATGAAGGAATTAGTAATTCCCCAGCAAAGCAAACAGACACACATCCATCACACCTATATATTTTGATTATTTAATGTTAAAATGATACAAGTTGTAAGACAATGAAGTTTTACAAGAAATTAAAAGCAAAAAAGATTATTATATTTTCCATTCCTTTTAAGATTCAACCCTGAAAACTTTTCTAAAACTAAGTCTTGTAGTAAAGTTTTATCCATAATGTGGCAGACTTGTAGTGTTTTGTGTTTCTCTTGTATCTTACAAGTTTCTCTCTCTCACTATGTTATGCGAAGTCAACTTCCTCAATTCCCATTTTCAAAGAAGTGCCTGAATGATCAGTTATTTCTCTTCTCCTTTTCTTTTTTAACCAGTGTGAAAGAAGACAAAGAATAAAATAAAAAAAACAACTACACAAAAAGCAGGGAATGGGCAACTCAAATGAAAATGTGAATAGGATTATGAACCATTAAAGAGAACAAACATTCACGATCAAAGTAATAACATTTAGAGGACAACACACTGCTATTCCTTTCAGCTCCTAAACTCTGATCAACATGACTCTTATGACAAAAATTATCTTTTTAATGAAGAGGCTATATCTATTTTCCAACAACAGGTATACATACGAAAATTAAACCCCTCAAATTTTTTACTTCACTCTATTCTGTGTATAAAAATAGCTGCTACACTGAACAGAAAATTATGTAATTTTTTAAAATATTAACTGGCAGCAAAAGAACTCCTCTTCATAAAAAAAAATATTAACATATCCATTACATTAAACCATAAAGATATGGAATTTTTGAGATGCCCTTCAGGAACTGATCTGTGCTGATATCTCCTTTAATTAGGACAAAATTTCAAAAGATATTTGACTGTACTTAGCAACTGACATGTAAATGAATTTTGCAGCAACCATTTAAAGTCATCTAGCTGGGATGGCTCCCCAATACAAGCTTCTGTTCTGGTAGGACATGCTAGGGCAATCAGTTATTTTTTTTAAGCTACTGAAGTTAACAGGGCACTAGATTGCAGAATGCAGTGTCTATGTGTGCCTTGCCTCAGTCAGTCCAAGCAGACTAATGTGGCATGGAATGAAAGAGTGAATAACAATGACGCAAATGTATCACCATGGACTTACATTCACTGTAGACCTCCCCATCAGAGTCTGTGCTCCCTGAGGCTGCAAGGAGTGCCTGAGAACCAATACTATTCAAATCAACTTTTTCAATATCTGACACCATGGAATTCACCACATGCTGATCAAAAAGTGCTGGCCGAGCAATCTGCAAGACAAAGCAAGGTAAAATGCTGAGACCCGGATGTAGTTTAGCCCCCGCTGGCAGATATGCGCCACATAGACAGTCACTCCCCACCATGCCATGGGATGAGGGGGAGAACTGAAAAAGTAAGAAAACTTGAGGATTGAGGTAAAAGCAGTTCAATAATTTTTTAAAAGAAAAAATAAAAATAATAACAGTAATATTAAAAAGGAAACAAACAAAGAAACAAAACCAGAGAAAAATACAGCCCAAGACAGACAAGTGATACAAATGAAAACAATTGCTCACCACCAACCAATGCCCAACCAAGTCCTCGAACAGTGGTCCCCTGCCAAACTTCCCCCTAGTTTTATTGCTGGTCATGATGTCCTATGGTATGGAAAATCCCTGCAGTCAGCTGGGGCCAGCTATCCCAGCTATTTCCCCTCCCAACTACTTGTGCACCTCCAACCTACTCTCTGGCAAGGCAGTGTGAGACGCCAAAAAGGCTGTGATTCTATGTAAACACTGTTCAGCCATAGCTGAAGCATCCCTGAATTATTGACAGTGTCCAGTACAAATCCAAAATTACAGATCCAATCATCATAGCTAGTACAGACCCATACTAGCTATGATGAATGGAATTAATTCCATCCCAGCCAAACCAGGACAGTGATCACCTTATTTTATTATCATGGCTGCTTTTTTTACAGATCAGAGGAGATAATATTTCCCTTCCATCATACTTCTGAAGCTCTTCTAATGTGCCTTCCTATCAGATCATCTTCACAACATCACCCACGTGCTACCTTTTTCTTAATATTTGTCAAAGAGAAAATCAAGTCAAGATGAATATGTGATACATCTACAATTATTCATGAAGACAATGCCTCAAAGTTCAAGCTGTTAGCCCTGAAGTTCCTCAAAAGGCATTGTGTCCTTTTGATAATCTACAAAATCATCACATGGAGGTGACTGCTAATTGCAGGTACCTGAATCCTGACAGCATAGCCTTGGAGTCCCCATCTACCTGTCATTCCCAAGTTCTCTTTTCTCCCAAAACTCAAAAGGAAATAAGCTTACTAAAGAATATCATGGCCAAGACACCAAATCTTTGCTAGGCAAGAAGGATCAGCTGATATTTTCCAATTTGTAACTAAACCAAATACACATGTATTCCCCTTCATTTCACTGCCAAAAGTTCCCGTAATGGCTGTACATATAACCATGGTCTTTGCTCTGCTTTCTACTTCAAAAGTTTGAAGTTTTGTCAGATCTACTTATGGTCACTTCCTTTTTTTATGGTTAAAGCTACAAGATGTAAGTCTTCCTTGGCTGAAGGTCAGCCTTATATCTCATAGTCTGAAAAGTATACTGAATATAACTAGCAAATTTTTGAATGTATGGTCTGAATCTGTTTACCTGTGCTAGGTGTAGGAATGATGTCTGTCGTTTCAGGGAGGAAACAAATCTTCTTGCAATGGGCAATTTCTTATCTGTCAGGCTTTCTGGTAGATTTTCCAAAGAGGAAACAACCCACTGTTCCCAGTTTTTTGCAAAATTTCTTATATCTGCCAGTAAACTAAAAGAAAAAAAAAAAAAAAAGGTGTTTTCGAGAATCATCAATAAAAATTGTCTTGTATTAGTTTAAGTAATTTGATTTCAATATAAGCTGAACAGACTCCTGGACATATCTATGAATTACTCCTCAGGTGTCACCAAAAGCAAGCAGGAAATGACCAATCATTAAGCTAAAGCTGACTATATATTTGCCTGTACTTCCTCTGAGAAAAATTGCAAGCCAATTGGAGTATTAAAATACTGTGTGATATTTTAAGGTTATTCTATATCTGTCCCCAGAGCTGACAGCATTCTGTCATACTCTACTGTTCTAAAAATAAGTATAAATACTGTGAAGATATAGAATTATTGCTATTTATCTGGAATATGCCTAAAAAATAGAATGTAGCATAATTATTGTCAAATACCTACCTTTCTGGCATTTCTTGCATTGTTGCAGGGATGAGTACATCTGTAAGAACCTTCAAAAAGTTAACAGAAAATTATATCAAGCTTCCACTGGCCATTTATTCATTCATTCATGTCTGTCTTGTCTACTTAGGTAGACAAGTAAAGTGATAAGTACAGAAAATTTTTACAGAATAAATCCATCTAACCTATTGTCCAGATATTTATATACCTAGATTTTTCCAATTACTTTTACATAGGAATGTATGCAGTACATATACACTTAAATAGCTCCCATTCTTAATGTATGTCAGCATAACAGTAAAAAACAAGAACAAAAATAAAAAAAAAAAAAAAAAAACAAAAAAACCCACCCAAACCAACCAACCAACAAAAAAAAATACATGCTATACACCATGTCTTCCAGGAGGGAAATCAGTAAAAGTGAGATGCATAAATACTTTGTCTTTTCCAGCATCACCAAGCCTCTGTAAAGCAGATACTCAAGCATATCCCAAGTCCTTGAGTGCTGCTGACTCTTCTTTCTGCTAAAATGGACATGGCACTGAAGGCATTCAGAAGTTAGCCATAGTCCCCTGTAGCTAAATGGGGTGTGGAACCAGTTTTGCAAAAAGCTGTGCTATCTGGCATGAATTGTGGATTAGCCTATATCCCAAGAATCCCTTTTCACTGTTAAATGTAAATGTTTTGATAACAATCCAGTGTAATTCCTCTTTCCTTTTGTCAGTTGTGCTGTCAAGAACATCTGACTTGATTATCAAGTAAGAAAGAGAGAAAATGAAGAGGCACAATAGCAAATTTATGAACTTCTGAGAAATTCTGTCTTATTCAATTTATAATTTAATGCTCCTGTAATATTTCTTCTTCTGCCACAATAAGTCTTTATCACAAAAAAAGTTAATACTGAATCTATTCAGACAGCACATTTAGAGGAGGAAAAAACTCATAAACTCAAGGCTGAATATAATCTCTACAAGTAAATGAGGCTTAATGGCTCATCTCCTGGGTAGTAATTATGATTCTGGATGCTAATTACCTTTATTTCCCTATGGTAACTGAAACACTTCTTACTTTACAGATGGATATGCTTCTAATAAATATGCATTTTCATCTTTTCTAGACCTTTATCCCATATTTTTGTACAGTAAAGAATGACAGATTACAGTAAGGCATTAGGCCTAAACAGCCCCAAGTCTCTTGCTTTGACAGGTTGGTGTTTACTGTTATGCCAATAGTTATTCCTTTTTATTAATATGCGATGTGAAATATGCTAGAGAAACATCGGTATGAAAATCCTTTTCTATTTCTATGACCTGTCCTATCAGAGCAGCTTAAAGCACTTTGCAGCAATTAAATAACAATCTGATCTGACTTTCCAAATGAAAAACTCAGGAAACTTTGGTGGCATTATTTTTTTTCCAGTGCTCTCTCACCTAATCCTCACCTTCCAACACTCCTAAGCTGCACTTTGTTTCAATTACTTGTACAATCATGCCATGAAATAGATGAAAGAACTCATAAGGCACAAAAGTTCTGCATGCAAGTATTCCTTAAATTCTTAAATTATTTTTTTAAACCCAAGCCAGTTCACAGTGTAGCAGTTTTTCAGGTACATATAGCAGCACAGAAACAGAAATCAAGTGCAGGAGAGGCAGGAATATCTTAACCCAGTATTGTTCCAACTTTGTAACATGAAACCATGGCCTGACATAACCCGTGAGTAGCAGACTAGCATGTGGAATCACCTCACCAATGTGCCACAGACTCTCTTTGCCCGTAGAAATTACAATAATCTTGTAAGTGAAAACAAGGCTTCAGTTTTCATCCAGGATTACCTTAGTCAGTGAAGCACACATGAATTTCTTTTAGCTACATTCAAGCAAGTAGGTCAGGATTTCACTGTTAATGTGCTGCCTTGTGGTCACACACCAAGTGTGCAGCAGAGCTGAGACTGGAGTTCAGCTTTTATATGTACCCATTTTATTTCTTTATTTACTTGCTGAATGGCACATCCGAGGCAGAAAACAGTAATGGCATGCTGTTATTCTATGTTTTTGCAGATAGAAAAACTGTAATATGATTGAGACTATCCATATAGCTAAATGCTTAACTCACCTTATACAGTATTGAGTCACAGACACAGAAGATGTCAATGATGATGGGATTTTCAAGCAGGGGAAGAAGATGGTCAGGCATTCCTTGCCAAAAATGTAATAGGAAATGCTGAATCTAAAGGAATAGGAATGAAATTCATAGGCATGAGTGCTTTCTTGGCTCCCTGTGCATATACACCAAGAAAGTGCGTGCAAACAATCTTACCTCTTCAAAGTTCCCATTAATTGCATTGTCAAGGACACACTGACAGTGTGTTTTGTACATCATTATAAGAGTATCTACCTGTTTTGGAAGGAAGGAAGAAAGAAAGATAAAACAGAGTTTCTTAGCTCTCTCCTTTGCTGCTATAGTGTTCTAGGTTTCTGTTTTCTGTATCTAGTATTAAACATATAATATAAACTGTATTACAATGCATATTTACAAGTAGGTAGTCTGTATATCCAGAAGTGATGAGGAGATCACTCATCTCTATCAGCATCTTTTGGTCATTATTAGTCAAGCACTATTTAAATCAAGCATTTATACTGTTGTCAGAAATGTAGCATCTGAATATACATACACTGTGAAAATATGGATATTAAAGTAAGGAAATAGCTAGATTAGGCAGTCAGATGGTAAAGTAAATTCACCTTTCTGAAGCTAAGATTAATCCCAAAGAGCAGTGCAAGTTAATCATTAGGCTACTATAGGCGTCTATGAGTGTTCTGAAACATCATCTAGTTGGACAAATGAGAAAATAGCTGCCAGTCATTTGGTCAAAGTTTAATCACTGCCTTACATGAACTGAACTTTAAAAGACAGAACTCCCTTTCATCTCATCAGGCTACTTTATCTGAGTGGAGTGCTCTCTTATCCAAAAAAAAAAAAAACAAACCCAAACCAAAAAAAAGGTAGTCATTTTAAAAATTTGTAGCAAATTATGAGACAAGAAATACACAAACTATTTTAAGGAAAGAAAAATGCCAGCAAAACCATTCTTATGGTTCCAAATCATGGAAGGTTTGTCACAGCCTGTGAACTTCTCCAGCAAAATGCTATCAGATTTCACATGACCTCATACCATCTTACCGCAATAGGTTTAGCACACAGATTTCCCTGAAAACAGGCCTTTCTGTCTTTCAGAGCTGCTTCTGTAACTACGTATCTTTGAAAAACAATGGCAAAGTGTGAGATACAAGAACATTTTAGAGAATTGTTTTTGAAAGGGGTTGCTGGCAGTTTAAAGTTTGGCTAAGTTTTCTTCAGAAACATTAAATGCAGAAATTACCCATCTGTTTTAGTGCAGACTGCTACATTTATGCACTCTTCAGAGATTTCAGTTGAAAGAAATTTCTAGGAGTTTAACACAAGAGTTGAACACCATTTATGGGCTATCTTCAACAGAGTACCTAAATATCTTAGTTTCAATAACCCTTGGTCAGATAAGATGAAGGAGGGAAAAGATGGTAAGGAAAGGAAACAGGAAATAAGAGAATAAGAAAGAGCAGCATAATAAATAAGAGAATAAGGAAAGAGCAGCAAGGAAAGAGAGTGCGATAGACACACAGAAAACTCCTCTCTCTTTCCATGTTCTCCTCATAACTCCATGAGTCTCTTCCCAGACAGTCATGCACAATGCTGCTGACCCAAAAATGAAGAGGAAAAGAGTTGCTATCTTTTCTTCATTTTTGGAGCAGTAAAAATCAGTTTTGTTCACACTGGTGTTCCATCCACAAGGAACTTCAATTGTTCTTCAAATTTAAATGTTATGAGAATGCTGTATGTATGAGAGATGTCAATTCACTGATGGAGGCTGTGCAGCAGGTGATGCACACTGCTGAGTACGCCAGTTCTTGGGCTTTCCTTAGGAACTGTAAGATTTCCAACTAAGACAGCTCCTTTTGTTTAGCTTCTCACTACAGGAATCCTAGGCTTCACTACTTTCACAGAAAAAAACTTAAGAAGGGCTCAAAACCCAAAAATCTTTAAAGCAACATATCTCAAAACAGTCACCATCATGACCTGCACTGGAGGCTAAATTGGAGAATTCACAATGTCTATTAAAAGGTTTCTAGCACAGTTCAGCGATGCAGCAGCCTGTAATGTGACCAGAAACAACCCAGACATAACACAAAGGCAAAGAGTTAAAGACATAAAACATGAGAGTCATACTTCTAACTGAGCAGTTATATATAGGATAAGCAATACTAAGTATTTATTTGAGGAATGATTTTAGTAATTAAAAAAAAGAAATTCCAGTTTTCAGTATCTTTTCAAACAATTAATGAAAGAGGCTAAAGTTTATCTAATTATTTGTTGTGAATTATTTGTTCTGTTCTAATCAGAACAAAATTTACCTTAAATCCAAAGGCATTTGGAAAGAATACAACTCTCAGTTATTTGTTTGTTTTGCTCTCCCTGTCTTACATACCATCAGTTTGTAAAATACTGGGTCGGTTAATAGGTAAATAATTCAACCACCTTTCCAGTGGAAAGCCGGTTAATCGGTGTTAGTAAAGGTTTGCCCCCTCTATAAATCAGTCACCTCTATTTGATTATGGACATTTCTGGCTCTTTCATGTCAATACCTCAAAGGCTAAGACACGAAGAAACACTCTGGCAAATTTTTGATCTCTAAGTCAGAGGAGAAGCAGATCACATTTTACCTTGTCTTTAGAAATGCACCCTTGAAGCAAAAGGTGTTGAGCACTTGGAAACTCTGGGAGGAGTGTTCCAGTCTTGGAACTCAGAGAATATTTACGAGTAAAACCACCCTGAAATGGAAGGGAAAAAGCAAGAACATTGAAATAGCTAATATCAATATAAATGAAACCAATAGTTCATGCTGAAGTTTTATGTTATATCAAGAGACTCTCTGCATCCCAGAATACTTGCCTTCAGATAATCCTTCAAAAATATTGATGCTTATCTGGATACAAGCTCAGGAAGGTTATTAAATATGTGTCTAGATCTAAACTCCACCATGCAGAGTTTTCAGAGTGATGTCACCTTTGAGACACATTACTTTGGATTTAATCTATGTCCAAAAGCTAAAGTAGAACCTCCTCTACAGTGTGGACTGTCATTCAAGGAGACCTTAAGTTTTATTTAATATGTATCTTTCTAGTGCAAGGATCTAGGGTAGTAGAGATATTAGTGCTCTCCCCTGCTTTCTTCCTGCTCTGATAGCACATCAATAGTGGTTTCTGCTCTTTTGCTATGGCAGCCATTATTTTAGTTCATCATGAAGTTTGGTAATAGTTTATGGCGTTATGGCTGTGATGGTATATACAATCTATGGACACTCTTGTACCAAGTATTTATTATTTAGCTTTCTGTGATTGTGGAAGATGTGACATGAAGCCTCAGTCTTAAATCTTAGTAAAATTCCCATTACCAGTAAAACATTCCCATTTTGTTTTATTCCCTTTACTTTGTTGAGACACGGCCAACGTTGACCTGGAGACACTATAAAGTCCTCAGTTCTTAAAGTTCACATATTAAGCCTCCTTAGCTTGTGATATCTGAAATATTGCAGACATATCTTGTACTACTTACAGACTGAGAAAAGGCCTTGAGTACATCCTGTAGTAGTATAGTGTAACTGTGTGAATACTTACAACGCACACCACATTAGGCTTATTAAGCTCTGAAATGCTATAATTAAGGTGAACTTGTCCTCCACAAGAGAAGCAATACAATCTGTATTACGATTCTGTCCTTACAGACTGAACTGTACTTATTCTCATAGGACTACATTCAAATCTAAAGAAGACTATTTGGCTAAATTGTTCCATTTTATGCCCTTATGTCAAGTCAGTGTACAGAGCTACGAGCTGGCCTTCTGCATATTCCTGTGGTAAATCCATTACTTCTGTGCAGATTCCTTCTGTAATAATGGATGGAATTTATATCATGCACAAGACATTTGAATGAAACTTGAAGTGACTTTTACCTACCCTTTGGATACAGTCAGAGTTCACTGAAGTGGAAATAGGAGATATATAGTGCAACATGTAGTTTAAAAGTGTGCAAGGGTGACTAGATATCTGTAAATGTTGACTCATTAATTGGAGGCCATTTTCAGGTGAAATTCTCTCAAATATTGAATTCAGAAAACTATATCTGTAAATTATTTACTCAACATACATATAGTCTTAGTTTCAAAGGGTGATTTGTCTGCCAAAACAGAGAGTAAGAAACAGAAGCATACATTATGTAAACAAATTTTGCTTATGCTATCTACTACTCAAACACACAGAAAGCTCTAAGTCAAAGAAATTGTAGAAATTTAGAAACATTAGTACTTCTTTGTGTCAATACTTTTGCAGTGTTATAATTGCCTATCAGTATAAGGAGGTTCTTTGGTTTGTTTTTTTTTTTTTAGTAACAGAAGCAATCTTAATGATTTTATTATGCAATTACCCATGAAGTATATCAAAAGCTCTGATTAAAAGGGATTCATTCATTTAAAAGAAGCAGAGGTGGGGGTGGGAGGTTTAAGAGAAGATAGTCTGCAATATTTTTTACCTTGCTAATGGACTTATATGACTGTGCCTCAGTTCTAGGCTTAATATTTTAACCTTCTGCCACTTGCCCTTTCAATTTAATGCCATCTGTTTCTAATGGCCATTTAACATTAAGATAATGACAGTAATATTATCTGCCTAATTAACCATGCAGAGTCTAATGGTGCACTAACTGGTTTAGATAAAAGAATTTGTTGATATCTCCCCCTACAGAGAGAATACTAGAAAATGTGATAAAACATACCAGAAGTAAACAGTGTCCCTGGCACTCAATAAGTGTTCATTCAAATGCCATTTACT
The DNA here is from genome assembly GCA_035047865.1 of Dendrocincla tyrannina. NCBI lineage: Eukaryota > Metazoa > Chordata > Aves > Passeriformes > Dendrocolaptidae > Dendrocincla > Dendrocincla tyrannina. Next base: position 65,969,248 of record JAWWMP010000116.1, read on the forward strand.
CAGTGTATTTAGACAATCAGTGCTTCAACATCTTTTCAATGTCTTTATGTTCCTACTGGGAATTAGACCTTTATGTAATCATTGTAAATCTTTCTAGGATACCTAATTGCATGTAGTTTCAAGCAAATGAGTAAGGATATATCTATCATCTGTTCACATTAACGGAAAGTATGATGCCAAATTTTCAGTATGATGAGATTATTATAATTTACTTTTGACCATGAGAGACTTTTTTTCTTTTAAGAACTGCCTGAATAATTTCAGACAACACAGAGCTAGACAACCAAAAATTCATACTAATGTGGTCTTTCTCACTTATTTCCACCACCTTATTTGTGAATGCTTTTTTTCTGGGAGGACAAGGGAACTTTGGGGCAGAAACAAGACAGATTTATGGGATTTTGAATTCCAATGCAGACTGGGAATTACACTTCAGAGATGGAAGAAATATGCATTCATTTATGCCAAGGAAACCAGATACATTCCATCCCAAAACTAAACAAATGAATGCTGCAGTAGTGCTCATGAATATTTTGGGGATATCCCATGGCATAGCACTATCTTGTTTTGATAAGTTAGCTGATTATCCGAACAGGGAAAATGCAGCAGATCTAATCTATCTGAACCTCACTAAAATAGTTGACGTGGTGTCACCCTGGGAAATGATTAGTTATGCTGGTGAGAGTGGGGATTAGTAAAAGAATGTAAAAATGTTTAAGAAGCTGACTCCAGCTGAAATGCTAACAAATTGTGTTGACAGGGAAACTACTGGGTTGAAAAGGGATTGAAGGGAAGATTCTCAGAGATCAGACTTGGGGCTGATCTCACTGAACATTTCATAGCTTAAACTGGTTGACATGAGCTAATGAAATCATCAACAGGAAGATCAAGAGGTCAGGTAGAAAGATCTGGATAGCTTTGAGATAATGGTAATAAAGGGGATGAAAATCAATAGAGCAAAGCTACACTCTTGGGGACCAATAAGAATGTCTGGTATTAACTAGGAGTTGCTTATCTGGAAATGAAAAAGGTGAAAGGCTTGCTATGTATCAGTTGGCCACAGAAGGTATATTTAGTCTAGTAAATTAAATGGTGTCAGGAAATATTCCCAGGCAATATTGGAACAATGTTATTCAGAATGGCTTCTGGCATTCTTTTGTCCCATGCCAACTAGCAGATCCCAAACACTTTCTGGTCATATTTCAACAGGTACTGCAGCTTAGAGACATTTCTCTGTGCAATGTGGCTGGGATGTGCCTATGTTACTTTGCAGGTTCAGGAGTTTAATAATATGGATGCAGGATATTCAAGCCTGCTGAATATCAAAGTGCAATGTCAAAGAAAAATACTGGGTTAAACTCTTAATCCTTAATGTACAATAATACATGATTTTCTAGTATAAATAAGACCGCAATGACAGTGACTATACTATAGTATATAGTTGTAAAAATGTGGACTACTTGGGGTGGGAGGGGGTGCAAAACCCAACAAAACAAGATCCTTTTTAAGGGAACTGTTGAAAGACTTAATGTTTTATTTTTACTCTAAAGATACTCAAATCAGAACAAGTACCATGAAAGGCTGTAAGGCTGATCAGAAATTACTAAAGCTGTTGTTTGTCCCATACAGCAAGCAAAAGCAGCAAAAAGACATATCACTGCAAGATATCATGAAGTGTGAAAAATAAAGAAAGGTAATCCTAACCAGGAGGCAAAAAAATTCAGTTTATTAAAAAAAACCCCAACTTTCTTCTGGGCTTCCAGTCAGACAAATGAGATTCTGAAAAAGCCCTTCTACAAAAGTAACATACACAAAAAATTAAGCAAGAGCTTGATCCTCTGCTTAAAATGGTTTATTATGAACAGCTGTGGTTATGGGGAACTGGATTGCAATAGGAACTGTAGAAGGTGTTTTCCAATCTTATTTTCTTTTGAATATTTAGAGGAGCAAATACTTAGCATAATGAAAAAAGGTTATGTTGTCTAATATTTAATGAAAAATACTGTTGCAATTTTCAAATAAATTAATGTGAAGAAAACCACAGGTCATATAATATTTGGATTAAAACAGAAGTAAAAGGAAACATACTATAGTACTTACCTCATTCTTTAGCTTGCTTCCAGAGAACCTTTGAAAATAACACAGGTGATTATTTTTCCCCTAAGCAGAACATTTGTAGAGGTGAAATACATAGAGGTGTGTGTATATATATATGTATAAAATAGATGTATTAGAAAAATTATCACATTTTTCCAAAAGTAACTATAGTAAAAGTTATGGGCTTTTTAATTTCCACCGCTGATTTGGAAATGACTGAGGTAACCTACTGGTAAGCTACTGGTGTCTCATAAAAAATGAAAATTCAAATCATTGACTAAACAGTAGAGTATAAAACCCAGTTTTGGGTTTTTGTTGGATCTTTGCAACTCCACAAACAGCAAAAGGGTAGCATAGGTGCAAGCCCATAAGGTCTTTATGAAGAAATAGGTACCATTTTTCATAGAGCTGAGTAATACAGAGCAAAAAAGTATATTAGAATTTACATTTCTTGGGAAAAGTAGGAAGTCATAGTGATTTCCTATTCTTTTCACTACAGTACCATTTTGACAAAATGAAATATGTTTCTGAGAACAAAGATTCATTAACTGGCAAAAATGTGATGCAGTATAGTGAATGTCCTATTGAGAGATTCTCAGTGAAGTCATTGAACTATCAGACAACCCTCCAGTGCAGAAACCAGAAAGCACGCTTTAAATTATAACTATTAAAGTGGAGCATGTGTAATAATAGCGATTCTAATGGATCAGTATAATGATAAATGTTGTTTGACTATTGTTATTTCCTGTACTGCTAGCTGCCAACTGATAAGATATTGTGGGCAACATGGAGTCTTATAATTATTAGTGGCAATATCATGGTTTCCTGCTGTTGAGATGCTCTGCTGTCAGGACAAAAAGCCAGAGGCTGAGCAGTTGTGGAATTCCTCCCGCCCAGGCCAGGCACAGGTGCCTGACAGTTCCCATCACATGATGATCCAACATATGTTACCTACAGAGATCCCTTGCCTGTTGATAGATAAGTATAAATGAAGACATTACTCAGCTGATTATATCATGGATCTAATTAACTTCATAGCTAAATATATTTGTTATGGACTCTGGATTTCTGCATGTTCAGCAAAACGTACACAGAACGTACAGCAAAAACATGAGGCAGCATCTGCTAGCAGTGTTCCTCCAGAGCTTTAATTGCTAGCTAAAGCTACCCTTCACACAGTGCTGTGGATACAAACCATTTTCAGTGTTAGGCATGCTCCTTTCACAGTGCAAGGCTTGATATTTAAAGGAATCAGGAGGTCAAATTTACAGTTTAAGGCTTCAATCATCTGCAACCCTGCATTTAAGGACTATTGTACTCAGTTCATTTACCTAAATATCAATACATGAATGCCAATCAAGTTTGAAATTGCAGTGTAGAGGCCTATATTTAGGCAACTAAACTGAGGCCCATTGCCCTGTCTAATCTTTCCACAGCCTGCCAGCTAACATGCAAGCCTTGTGGTAAAGGCCTCCATATGTCTATATTTGTGCATGGGTGTGCTGTGATCTGGTATCATTATCAACTCATGTATTTTTCCTGGCTATTTTTATCCTAAGCTTGATTCAGGAACCATTTTTATAGCTCATCTACCAGAAGAGACATCAGACAAAGGACAGATTTTATGGATCACTGCATGCAGCAGCCAGCAATTGGGAGATTCAGTTTTGAATCCCTACACTGCCTGACTCTTTCTTTACTCAGAAGTTTGTTCTTAACCCCAGGCTACTGCCTCCAGAAAAATCCAATAACAGTGGTGGTCCAGACCATGCAAAATGAGCACCTGAACTCCTGTTCTAAATCAGGGAGGCAATTTGACTGCTGGGCCCTGAAGATTCAACATCTCATTCAGAATGCAACAGGTCCTAACACAATGAAAACATTCTTAATTAGTGGATCTAGTGAGTACTCCTGAAATCTTAAAGCATATCTATGCCATCTTTATGTGAGTGTATGCTGTTGGAAATCCAGTCACGGGAAATTCTGCAAAGCCTCCACTTTCTTTGCATTAATTGTTACTAAGTTATTCAAGGACACAGGTTTACATGGACAGGCACTGCCTGACATAGAACTGAGGAGTTAGAATTATTACATTCCCTTGAATGAAATAACTGTCTTTTAGTCAAAGAAATGGACAATTAGTTCAAGATAATTCTGTATTATGAAAGAATAATACAGTGTGTACCAGCAACATCTCCACAGCTCTGGATAAATACCAGAGAAGGAAATAGCATATTTCAATCTATTGCACCCTAAGTCCTGCAGTGGAGAGAGTCCTCCTTTTAAGCCTGATTGGCAACAATACCCTCAATTTCTACACTTATTCTTTTGTTTGGAAAAGGTCTCTTTGGAAATAACCTAAATCTACAACCAGCTGAATTTTCTGTGTGTGATTATAAACTCATTTCTTCCTTTTCTTTCTCAGAGTCCCACTTACACTGGTATACTGCCATAGACAATGAAAGCCATCATTCAAGCCATATGTGAACAGAGACATTTGTTTTACGAACTATTAATCTTTGGCAAACCAACGGGCAGCTATCGTAACATATTGATCCTACTAGCTGTCCCTTAAATAAATATAATTAGAGCTTCCTGGGTTAGGTTTAAACTGATATTAACCAGTCAAAGGACCTGTAAATATTAATCTACACTGACCCCTCCCTCCTGCCTCACAGGTGCCAGCTTCACACCATTCTCCAGACATTTCATAATGGAAAACTATCCTAGGGAAAGAACTCACAGGGTGACACACAAGCAAACAAAATGAGACAAGTGTTCTGGAAATGGGATTTTGTTGCCTCATACAAACTTTAACAAATGCTCTGCTGTTATAAGTTGATGCAGCTTGAGTGTGGTGGGATCAGACCGGAAGACACTAGCAAAATATCTAGATCAACATCTTAAAACAAACACGGAGATAAGCAGCAATACTAGTTCGGGTAAAAACAAAAATTAGAGTCCCTCAAATACCTTCTAAGGGAAAGTTAAAGTTAGACCTTCACAGATTAAGTATCAAATGTTATTGTACCTGGTTAAGCCTTTTCCAGAATACACAGAATGATAATATGCACTGCTTTCTTTAATGCCAATTCCATAATAGTGGTACCTGTGGACCAGAAGAAAAAAAAATAGGAGTGTTTATGAGTGACATGTCCGGTAAAGCAAGCTGTCAAACTGATTTTAAACCTTTTCTGAAAACTTTTCTAAACATTGTTTAGCAATTCCTTTCACTGACATGGAACAAAATCTGTCCTCATAGAAAACAGTATTGTCATGATTTGATCCAAAATTCAAAGATAGGATCTGCTTAAAATTTAAAATATGTTCTCTCTTACAAGAATGTAGCTGGAACAGAAGATCTAGAAACATGTTACATCTCTTTTCCCTAATATGCGTTGTGTTTTATTTTACTTCATATGTTGAAAGGGTGCTGGGATAGATTTACCAGGTTTATTCTATCTGTTTTACCACTGTTTTATTTAGACAGTCCCTCAGAGTACTTAGTTGAAAATAGCTTGTCAGTGTACCCTATAACTTAGTGTTCAGCTTCCTATGACTAAAAATGTTAACATGTCATTCATTTACACTTCTGAGAGGTTGTAGGCTGACAAACTCTGAATTATTTAGCCTTTTAAGCAGTTCTTATCCACATTTGTTTCTCTTCCTTCTCTCCTGGAGACTACTGCTCCCAAATAGAGCTTGCAGTAGGAAATATGCTCAAGCTTTGCAAGTGATGTCCCCAACAACCTAGTCAAAGACACCAATGATTCTAAAGAGGGGGCTTGGTGTTAAGAAAACTGGCTATATATTAGGCACTCACTGCTTTCAACTGATTTTGCTACAAAATAAGTGACCTTTGGGAGAAGGGCAGGGGAGCAAAGTGAGGGCAGCTCTTTCCTTACTGGTCATTGCAAAGTTTGCTTGAGTTCATCTATCAAAGGTGATAACCCCTGTCTTATAAATTCCACTCAATAGATTTCAAAACTGATCGTGTTAAATCCAATTTATGTAACAATATCATGGGTAGTATACTCGGGTTTGTTTGTTTTTCACTGAAATTGACTTGAAAGTATTATGGCAGCTGGTTTAAGAGAGCTGCTTCAAAGTAACACTTGTAGTTCAAGTACATTACATGTAAACCAACATTAACATAGAGGTACATTGCAATACTTTGCACTGATTTCACTGAAAATTCTCAAAAGCTTGAAGAAATGCACTCAAGACACAAAGCCCCAGCAAATAGCTCACAGAACACATTAACAAAAGTGTTCGTCCCATCCCTGTTGTTCCTGGTGAAGCCCATTAAAAAAACCCAACAAAACAAAAAACACAAAGCAAAACACACACACAAAAAAAACCCCAAACAAACAAAACAAAACCAAAACCGAAAAAACAAAATACAGTATTTTGTTTTTTCTTTTATGGGACTATCACAGGTAATAAAAAAAACATCAAGTGCTTTATATTTACGAAGTTGATTGAAGGCATTAGACACAAATTATATCTAAGAAAATGTTCATTAGCATGATATATTTGCCTAGCCTAGGTAGCTCTGAAAATCTCAGCTGAAATACTCTGTTACGGACAGTCTGTTGTGTGGGTTCAGGATTTTACAGCCAAAAACATGGCTGCTGTCAAACATCACCACTTTCAGTGTTTGCCTGAAACTGATGAGTCTACATAACACTGCTAGATTGCTGTAGTACCTGTTAACCCCTAGGAAAGCCAATTCTCCTGCCTTTCTTTGCTGTTAGTTTTCTTGTCTTGTAAGGGCATCTTTCTGAGGAAAGATGATGTGGTGAACTGACCATTTTTAAGGACCAATTAACAGACAAAAGCTCAGACATAGGACCATGTGACCATAAAACTTCCCTTTTTCTCCATTAAAGTCAGGCTGATCAAAGCAAACTGATACCTCAGTGTGGTTTAGGATGCCAATGGGACCTTTCATTGAATGTCCCAGTGCCGTATTGTTGTCCTCCAGTTCATATACAGTACTGTGTCACCTATGTTGTGAGCTAAAGTCCTGAAGGTGTTCATCCACTATTTTAGATTTAGGAGTATTAAACATATAGACTCAGACTAAAGACTTGGAAATGAAAATTCCTATTATTTGGCAGTGTTCTGATGCAAATGCTAAAGGCATAAACATTTTTAATTCTTTCATGAAAATTCAGTCATTTTAGATGTGACACAAGAGGTATTGAAATTATAGATGTATGGATTCTTTGAAATAACAGCATTTACTTAGTCTCTACATTGCAAAGGTTGTCGACTGACCAGGATGAAAAACAAAATAGAGCTGTGACCACTTCTTTAACAATGTTATGTGTACATTTTTCACTCGCTGTGTAAGCAAGCAGTTGCTTACATCTCTTTCCAATAGCTTAAATCTCCCAATTTCAACCATATGCCATTTTTTAAATTCTAAAAGTAAAACTTTACACTTTCACCACAAATTTTATATTCCCTCCTGCTAAAGGAATGGTACAGAAGCAAGGGAAAGCATTACTTCCTTACAAAGTTAGTATTCAATACCTAGATTATTAAACATCTAACTAGATATTAATATATTTGGACTAAAGACCTGTTGTTTCCAGCGGTAGGCAATATACTTGCTCCTGCTGTACTGCCCAAAAATATCAGAACTTAGCATTGAGACACTTTGTTATGTAGAGCATAAATATTTTCCATACATATTCTGTATGTATTAAAGGCACAGCAGTTATCATTCTTTCTTCAGCAATTTGTGTAGTTGAATTTTTAGTACTAAAAAAAACAGCTTTCCAGTCACGACAGAAACATTTAAAAATAATATAATCTTACTGTTCAAGCTCTGCCTGGCATACTTTATAGAACATGAAGATTATAATTATCCTACAAGTGAAAGTCATTAGTTGAATAGTTTATATTGGGCTCCCTGATGAGAGTAGGATACTTAGTCCCAGACACACTGATAATATCTTTAACCTACATCTTCAAATGCCTTCTTTCTGTCTCTTTATATGCATATTTTTATGGGTATGTACAGTGTATATGTATTTTACTATTTATTTTTCCATTGTATAATTAATAAAATGCAACCAGTCACCATAAGGAACTTGGTCTCAATTTTTGAAACATTTTATAAAAGAAGCTGAACTGCTTTTCTCTTTTAATTTCAGTGGTTTGTTGTAACATATGTTCCTAAGCAACTTGTAGTCCTGATTTTGGCATACACTGACACAAATGATAGCTGATAAGGAAATGATAGGCTTAAGCTGTTCAGGGACTTGCAATAACTTGTTATCTCAGGGCCAGCTGCCATATCAGTTTTATTAACCCACTAAATCACTCCTAATAAATAAGATAATAGTTTTCAGACATGATGCATAAAAGCTAAGATTCATCATTGATCAAAGTCTATAAAGAATTAAATTGTAACTTGAGCTCAAACAGTGCTCTGTGTGTATGGACTGAGCAGTTTATATGTTTTCCCAAATAGCTGCTTCAGGTTGTTCATGTACTGTGAAAGTTATAACTGAATTCTAGCAGTGACCACAGTATAATCAACACTGCCTCTGCAAAAAAAAAGTGGATTCAGGACCTGCTGCACAGACAAGTGTTGCTTATGAAATACTCATCTAAGAGAGCAGTTTGCAGTATGTATGGTGCTGGGTCTTCTTCCACTGAGCAGGAATATAGAAAATTTCCTTTACATTCAGCAATATATAGTGATTAGCAAAATTGTGTCCAATGTGTTGTATCTTCTTGGCCAAATGTTTGAATGAGTGTTTTAGCATTGACACTAAATGGGTTGTTGGATGTAAACACAGAAGAAGAGAGACTAACTTGAATTCTAAGAATCATCAGACCCAGTTTTGAGTTTGTACTTTGTCCAGAACTGAAGATGACAAATGGGATCAGAGGAGGAACTAACATTTGTTTATCTCACACCTTAGAACACCCATTGCAGCAGGAACTCTTTCTCAAATCCCATTGATGCTCATGAGAATGTTAGAAAGAGTATGGCCTTTTTTCAGTTGGGAGAAAAGCAATTTCTGTCACCTTCAAGATGATGGAAAGGAGAACTGATGTTCCTTGCTTTTGTCTGATCACAGCCAGTCTCTACCAATAGGTTATTGTGTATGCATGCAGTGTCCAGTAAGATACCTTTTTCCTGGGGCATTAACTTTCCTTTGTGATATAGGAACAGTGATTCCGTTGGTGAAGAATTATGTTTTTCTTTTCATGCTTTTGCAGCCTCTGACTTAGCAGAGTCCTGAACAATGATCAGATTTCCTAGGCAACACTGTCATAAAAAATACCACTGTCTGGAATAGATAGTACTAGTACTGCTTCTACCAGCATTATATGGTAATAATGATAGCAGTGATAGAAATAACATGATGTAACTACATTACCATGCTTTAAAAATATGATTTAACTGCTAATAAGAACTCTCTTACCAGTCCCAGTAACCAGAAACAGCTTATAACATCTAGAATCCACGCTGTCATAAAAAGAGGGTAACTATTAATTTCCCAAGACTGCTTTAACTTGCTTATTAATTTAGTGGAAATACTTCTGTAAATAATATTTGTGTGACAAACTGCTACCTGGTAAAATCAGAAATTAATTTGCTCCTCAGTGAGTCTGTGGTTAGGAGTGGGATATGGTCCACAACACCAGAGACAGAAAAATAGATAATCAGAGACTGAGAAACTGAGAGAGGGTGGATTTAGATTAGATATTAGGAAGAAATTCTTTTCTTTGAGGGTGATGAGGTATTGGCACAGGTTGCTCAGAGCAGTTGTGGATGCCCCATCCCTGGAAGCGTTCAAGACCAGGTTGGATGGGGCTTTGAGCAACCTGGTCTAATGGAAGGTGTCTCTGCCCATGGCAATGGGGTTGGAACTAGCTGATCTTTGAAGTCCCTTTCAACCCAAACCATTCTACCATTCTATGCCTCTGTGATTCTGATTTATACTGCCACTTCTCTATGACTACGTGCTGCTGTATTCAGTTTCTGAACTGGACATATTGTCATTTGTACTTTTTGTGAGGTTCTTTTTAGCACAACAAGATCAATGTAAATGTATCTTAAGGGGAATGAGAATTGCAGAGAAAAGTCTCTGAGGAAAGCTCTGATCAAAAAAATAAGGAGAAAGAGGTGCCAGATGTTCAAACAAAACCTGCTGATGCTTCATCCATTTGAGGAAATTGTTCAAGAACAGGTAATCCATATGAAAATATGGCACATAATACCACCAAGGTCAGTAGGGATGTGGAATCTGCCAACGAAATGTTGGGCATGAGTTATTTCTATACTAATACCGTTAAATATCTGGGAGAAAATAGGAATATAGTGACAGATGTCCCAACACAATAAATTTTTTAGCTAGATACCCATTTGAAACATAACCATTTACTTTACAAAACTTGTCTCGCTCTGCTTAAATTATGCGGACACATGATACGTTTTGGAAGTTTAGATCCTGACTGGATCTTGTTTATCAATCCATTAGATATGTCAGAAAAAGTATATAATGAGGACGTGGGAGACTTTTCCCTTGTATTATCTCATTTGTTATAACTTGTAAATGATTCTCCAAATATTTTGGATTATGAATCTGAGTAAGAATTCACCAAGACATTGATGAAGGTTGTCAAATATTCCTGCACAGATTGTGAATGCCAAATCCCTTAAAAACTTAAACACAATACCAGAAGTAAAACTATGTCCATCTGTAAAACTATGTCTGAATCATTTTATGCCTGTAACCATAGTTTAAGTTCACCACAGCAGACAATATATAGAATCCCTCTAGTGTCCCAATAAATAACCTTTCTAACTGTTGCTCTTCTCAAAGCCCCTCTATTCAGCATCTATTGGTCATCTACAAAAAGAGAAATGGACTTTAGTTCCAATATTTCTCCATATGATGCAGACTGTGTATTATCTCCTAAAAAAGATCAGTGGATTACAAATTCGTAAATTTGTGATAAAACCATGCAAGAACTGTCCTCTGTTAAAAAAAAAAAAAAAAAAAAAAAAAAAAAAGAAAAGAAAAGAAAAAAATTGTTCTATGAAGGCTTTATTTCCTTTGGATTTTATTTTTATTAAGGGTTGTATAAAATAAACACTTGAGACATACTCAAAAAATAGAACATCTTGGTAAACATTTGGAATTTTAATTCCTGCCCGCATTCTTTTTTTGTGCAACAAAACCTAAAATTCATAAATGACATCTCACATACATTCTTCAGCAAAACTAAGGTGGAATCAACTATCTCTTTGACAGGAAGGAAATCAAATATAACAACATGCAACAACCTCCCCAGAGTTATGAGAGTCAAAAATGCATCTTTCAGATAGTTCTAGTATATTGCAAAGCACTTAGGAAAACCAGTCTTGTAAGGATTTTCTTATCAGTCTCCTGTTGCTTTTAGTTTTGCTTATAAACTACTGAGAGAGCTGAGTAACTTTGTCTTTCAAGGCCAAGTAGTTAAAAATTAAGTTTTCCCAAAAAAACTGACTGTCTAAGTTTCTTCTATTACTACTTTTATTTTTTTTCTACCTTATTCATTAGCAAAATTAATGTGAAGGAATACATTTGTTACCACTGTTCACAACAGATTTACACTAACATTGTCATGGCCAAAAGCATAATGCCACAACCAGAACTAATAAAAATGTCGCCATAGGTGATACAGGATTTTCTGCAATCTATTCCTACAACCTAATATTCCATACAAATAAATTGGATGTAATTTTATTAAATGACTTCACTATAGCTTGTGTACTTTTCAGAGTTTTACGAGATACCCACAACATAGAACAGACGTTTACCTTCTTCTCTATTTGGAACAATGTTTTTTGTAGTGTTATTAAGTGAATCCATACTGTTACACACAGAAAGTTGCTAGGCTTGCTAAAGGGAAATAAAATCACTATTTTTAGAAAGATGAACAGCTGTAAAAAAGGATATATGTATTATATAATGCTTTTCATAGCTAGGATTTTGACATATATTTGCAAGAAATGCACGGATCTATCAATATAATGATAAGATTTAGAAGCGTAATCAGTTTAATTCTAGAAATTATGCCTGCAGTAATGTTTTCAAATTCAAACTCTCAAGTCTGAGTATCATTCTAATGTACACAAAAGTTATCACTTGCAGTGTATCATCTACATAATCAATATCTATCCCAATTAACGTTCATTAAAGAGACATGAAAATACACATCATTCTTCAAATGTGTTCTGTAAGCAGATACACAGGTAATTGTGCCTTACTTTGAATGGCCCCTTGTTCCAAGCCGCCTTGTGGTAAGTAGAGGGAATTTCTGGCGAATGGTCTAAAGAGAAAATAACTGCATTAATTTTTTAACACCGGTATTCTTTCTTAGCAACCTCTTCAAAGAAAAATTGTAGTGTAAATATATGGTCTAATGTTGTTCATTAATAAATATTTGTGACACTTAAGGCACAACATAAACAATCAATCATGTTTCACACTGCAGGGCTTCTTCCACTCTCATCCATCTTGCTGTGCATCTCCAGTCTTCCCACCTGTTCTCCCTTTCTGTTTTCACTTTTACATATTAAAATCTAGTTTTCTTCACTAGGATCCTGTTTTGTTCAAGTTCCTAATGTACAATTTCAGAGATCTAAATAAAACCAGGGAAAATTCTGCCCTCAAGCTCTGTTTTCAAAGACAAACAAGTAGAAATAAATTGATTTTTATTTGAAAATTGCGATCCAAAAAATTAATTCAGTAATAGAAGTAGATCTAATAGATACAGCTAACAGATTACTGTCAAAACAATGTTTAAGTGGAAAGCTATTGTCTTTCTTATTTATTCTGAAACTGTGTAATGAAAATTAGACATACAATTTCTCAGTATATCCAATTCAAGATGAAAAAAATAGGACGTGCACATTTTATAAACTGGATTTTGAATCCATTATTATTATTCAATTAAATTAATGCAATTAGGTATGTATGAACCATTACTAGATGAGTAGTGTTTAAAAAAAGATGATCCTTGAAACATTTTTGGTTTCCTGTTTCACTAAATACTCGGGATTTAATTTGGAGAGTTCACATCTCCCTTTCACTAAATTATTTCAGGATTAATTGTGGGGAAGAGTAGAAATTGTTGAATCCACAATTTTTCATTCAGGTGCTCTTTGTGTTATTAATTTTTATTCCCCTTCTAGCATTCCTTCTACTGTCACATCTTGCTTTACACTGCCTTCAGTATAATTGTGTCTTCCCTGTCAGATCTGTTTTTGTGGAAATAATTAATGTCATCAACAGAAAGAAAAAAAAAAAAAAGGCATGCAGAGAGGAGGCTTTTTTTTTTTTTAAGAAATAACAATAAATCAAAGGGAATTTCAGCTTCAGTCTCCTAAAGGTGATGTTATGAAATCCCTTCATATGAGACAGTGTAGTTGTAGTTAGCCTGATTTTACCTGCATTGACAACAGAAAACGTGTAAATTTCAGAGGGATTTTGACATAAGTGTACGAAATTGTGATTCTATGAAACAATTAATCTGACAAATTATGAACACATTTACTTGTTACCTTCCCAAAAGTTGCAGCACAGGCAGGTTCCAGCTTCTCTTTCCTGCAGAAGTCTAAATAATGTGCATAAAGGATGCATCTTGGTAAACAAACTCCTTCACAGACAATGTAGTTTTCTTCCAGCCTGTGTAAAGAAAGAAACTGTCAGAGCAAGAAGCAATATGCTGTTTCTCCTGATTGTGTTTTCCATTTTTTGATACTGCTATTACTCTGTTATTGTTTTTGTTGGGGGTTTGTTTGTTTGTTCGTTTTTTGTTTGTTTGTGTTTTTTAAATTTTTACTGAAGAATTCCATGTGAGCTTACAGACAAGTTTCATGATGAACAAGACAGACACTACAGACTGACTCTACACCTGGAGGCGGGTCCCTTTTCTCAATGAGTCTTTTTAGTGTCTGAACATTTTTTGTTTTTATAAATAATTAGACTATTATCACCTAAGAGCCAGCCTTGCTCTGAAAATAAGAGCACTAACTAGACTATGAAGACATGAGTTTAAGCCTGTTCACTGAAAGGACTTAAGAGCAGGGACCCAGACTTGCATTTTCTGTTCCACTGTATACTTAACACCTGAGCAAATGTCTCATTTCTTCCTCCTTTTGTTTTTTAATTTCCACTCTTGAACTGAAACTGCTTCTTGACCAAACCACACTGAAAAAAACAAAGAACAGGCTTTTCTGAAGGAGGTCCATTTTTATATAGCTTCCCAATCAGTTTACAGAATGCACATGCTGAGTAATGGTAATTAAAGTAAAATTTTAAAAATCTAAGTAAAAAGCTGGCTGTCTTAATTTGAATGGAACCCTTGGGTATTTAACTGCTGCCCTGTTGCTATTTTCTTTATCATTTGACATTATTCACTACTCCTAGTGTGATGTGAAATAAATTTATTTCTCAAATTGCACCAATCTGTAAGAAAATACTGTGTAGTAAACATGGCATACTGAATAATTTTGCACTGACTCACCAGATTTAGATATTTAAGCTCAGAAGTCAGATGTAAACTAGACTAAGAAACTCAGTAATTTGGATTAGTCTAATTTTTCAATTCGAAGGGAAAAAAAAATCTTTATTTATAGTCTGCTTTTGGTTCCTATTTCATTCAACAGCACTCCTCCCTAACTTTAAGTTCACTTTAATAGAAACATTTGTCAATTAATATCTGCAGAATTTGACCTTCTATTTGGTTAACTTTTTTCCACAAGTAAGATTAAGCAAAGTTACAACTTCCACGGGTGGTAGAATATAATGTAAAATAAACACGTTATAAGACAGTCAAAATTTAACTGTAATAGCCTTAAAGGATAATTAAGGCACCCATTCAGAAACGTAATTCTTCAGTAATATTTCATTACTACATTTTGTTTATATATTTCATCAATAGCCACGTGCTGTGAGAATCTGAGACAGACTTCTGTTAACTGACAAAACTGATAATTTCAAAAATCAGAAATTTAGGGATGGATGGACTGATACTTGTAGATGAGGCTTATCGAAAACAAACAAGCAAACAAAACTCACAAAACTAAAACATCCCAAAACCAACTAACCGAACACTCCACAAAAGACAAATAATTCTAAAAGAACTGTGAGATGCCACCCTCCTTGCCGGCTCAGCTGTTAGAGAAAGGTCCCTCCGAGTCTGACGGCTCGGTGCTGCAGCCGGGCCCGGGGCCACCGGGGCGGGCAGCGGGGGCTCTCCGCCGGAGCCCTACCATTGCAGGGTGAGCTGCGTCTGCTTCTTCTTGTCCTTCATGATCTGCGTGATGCTCTTCTTCGCAGAGGGGCTCCGGTCGGCGGCTGTTAGCGCACCGTCGCGAGGATCGGCATCCTCTTCTTCCGAGGAGAAGGCTTCGCTGCTGAGGTGTGTTTCTGAGCGCCGGGGGAGACAAGAAGAGAAGCCCAGGGCCACCGTTATGGTCCGGCCACACGCCGCCCCCTCCCTCCTGCCGCCCTGGCCGAGGGGCCGGGCCCGGCTGCCGCCCCCGCCGGACCCCGAGCGCCTCGCCCCGGCTGCCCGACCCGCCTCTCACCTGCCTTGATGCCGGCGGGCAGCGCCGGCTCCGGCAGCCCCTCCTGGGCGCAGGGCAGCAAGCCTGGCCGCAGCAGCCCCGTGCAGCACTCCTCCTGAGCGGCGCCGGGCACCGGGAGGTGCAGGAAGGCGTCCTCCTGCTCCGGCCCCTTGGCCATGCTCCTCACCGGCCCCTGCTCTGCCCCATGGGCGGCGGGAGGGGACGGGGCCGGACGGGACGGGGCTGGCGCGGCGGTGGCCTCAGGGCGCGGGGGGAGCCGGCTGAGGCATGGGCCGGGGCTGTGTCACCTCGGAGGGAGACGATGTCAGCCCAGAGCCGACGTGAAGGGCAGGAGGCGATGCGGGAGTGGCAATGGGGCACAGGTGTGCCCTACGGCGCCTTCCAGGGAGTTTGCCTGTCCCCGCTGGGGGCAGGCACCGCCACGCCGGCGTATAGGGTTCCGCCTTGGACGGGGGCGCGGAGGTGGCTGGGGGGAGGCGGTGGGGAGTTCTCTCCGTCCCTGCCTCCCGCTTCCCCTCCCGCCGCGGTGCTCAGGCAGCCCAGAAGTGGACAGGGCACGGCTGAAGGCCCGGGAGGTTCGGAGGAGCCGGCCAGGAGCGGATCTGCTGAGTACTTAATGATTAACTCCCGTCGGCAGTGGCTCCGGCTTGTGTCAGGGAGCTCCACCGCGACGACGAAGGCAAGGCGGGGCCGCGGCGCTCCACTGGTCCCTTCGGGGCAGAAGGCGGCCGCGGATGCTCTCTCCATCCACCCCTCCGGGGGAGGACAAGTGGTGACCGACGGGCGCTTTGCTCTTCACAGCAGCCTCCTGACAGCCGCAAGGCCAAGATGGGGAGCTGGTCGTGGGCACTGTCTGGCACTGTCAGTATTTCCTTAATTCCTGGCGTAGTTTTGTGGGTGATGGAACGAAACTTCTTCAATTCGTACAAAAAAATGACATTCATCTGGCAGATGTCTTTGCTTCGCTCCATTTCAGCATGCTGACTGAGAGATGGGAGGACACAATCACAGAAAGATGGTCCCTGCTTTTTTCAGAGTGCAAAATTATCAGTAGAATGGAAAAAATAGTCTGACCACTGCAAGATTCACTGATTTAATATGTTCTCTTTCAAGCAAAATCTTGAATGTTTTGCTGCTCCAGATAAGGACTGAGAAGGAGCCCTGAAACATTGAATTGGATGAATTGAGAGGCATTCTTCTAGCCATTAAGTACTGTTGGTCTGTCACAGACACAAAGCTTGTGTAGAGGTGTTCTTTCTTCTCTTCCAGTCTTCTGTTGCACATCAAGTCATTGACCCCACCAACACTACAAAGCAGCATATGATCACTTCCACTCCTGCACAGAGCAGCTATCAGCTGTCATCTCTCACATCCATATTTAAGAAAAACCCGGGTGTGATCATATATCTGCCAAACCCCAAAACCTCATTGGAAATAATAAATGAGAGATTTCAGAAATGACGAAGACCTGTGAGAATCTGTCTCAGAATCAAAGATGGCATTTAGCCTGAACTTTCTGCTGTTCTACTTACACCTCTTCCACTGTGTAAAATGTATTTCTTTCCTTGCTGATTTCTCTACTCAAATATTTCTTCACTGTTTCCATGTCCCCACTTCATTTAGTGATGCCTGTATATGACTTTATCTATACCTGTCTGCATTAGTGCATCAATTCTTAATGTAAATCACTGGGACAGTTCAGCTTCTGGTTACAAGTACTTTGTTTTGAGGTTATGGTAAAATCGCATTTGACCCTCTGACTTTTCTGTGACTTCTTGCTGGCCTGAGCACTTCAGAGTTTGATTCACAAGGACCAGTATTTCCATGGGATAATAAACCATCTCACCTACTAATTGTTGTGTTGAATCTTTTGTGAGCAAAATTCAATGTGATATTGTCTTTTGGTATTACGGAGCTAAATGTATCTTTTTGTTCCTTAAGAACAGGATTCTCCTTTGCTCTGATGCCAGAATACCCTCAGTGACATAACGAATTCTAGCCATCGTCAACACTGGGATTAACTGAGTGAGGGGTCCAGCCCTGGGGCCAGCTAGGTTTCACCCTTTGCCACAACAATTTGTAATCCTGCTGAATAAAAAGAGGGACACCAAAAGCTATGACAAGTGAACGATCCTGCTCCACGTTTAAGCTCTCTGCTGCTGGAGTTGACAGTCCACCCAAATGTATGATTTCAGTGCTTGGAAGACAGAAAGGAGAGGGTAGTTATAAAATTGGGCTAACTGGAGCCATAAGTACCGTGGAAATTACAACACTGCTAGTGCCTAGAAATTTTTATTATTATTTTTGTGGTGTATCCAGTGAGAACTGCGATCCTAACAATATTGCTCATTACTGAGTGAAACCTAATTATGAAGCAGAAGTGTTAAAACATATGTCTACATATATTTAGTTTTTTGCAATTTTCCTATTCAAGAATTGCAGGTCGATAGATAAATAGAGAAATAGACAGAGAGATTAGATAGATAGGTAGATTAGATAGATAGATAGATTAGATAGATAGATAGATTAGATAGATTAGATAGATTAGATAGATAGAATTCCCTAACTATGACTCAGATTTCTGTGCCTAATCTGTTCACCTCAGTCTCCCTTTATAGTCAGCGGAGAAGAAGAGGTGTCTCCCGGGAGTATTTCATACCAGGCACATTGCCCAGTGGAACAAGTAATTTTCTCAACAAATTTGTTTCTCTTCTTTGTCTGTACTGAGAGCCTAGGAAGGCTTGATTAGTTTTAGGTGAATTTTGCAATGATGTAATCCCACCAAAATTCAACAGATTCTGTTAAACAGCCTGGAGTAAATATCAGATGCATGTGCTCTGTAGCACAAGAGAATTATTTTTTTCTATATTATACATGTGAAATATCTTTTATATCAGCACTCAGGTATTGCACCATTTCACCTTCCTTTTTCTTGTTGCCAACATAGCACATTGAAACAAAATGTTTTTTAACTTATCAATGTGACTGGCCAGTAACAAAAAAGTGCTTGAGGAGTCCTCTGTTCTGAACTGAGAAATGTTTGGAAGATAAATGCATCAATAGAAATACAATTTATTATTGATCTATTCCTGTGTAACTGCATGATATTTACTTGATTCTTGGAAATTCACTTCATGTCCTCCCCAGACAAATGAACTACACAGAATCTCTGATACAGTGTTGATGTCAGGACTATTTGGTAGATTCTAACACCTATTTCTTTCCAAATATTCTGATAGTACAATAACAGTATGGGATGGCATATGCCAGTATTCTACAAGGAAAAAATAAAGCAGTTTCTCATTATTATCAATGTTTGCCATTTTCTCTGCTTTGGCATGAGACGAATATATTTAGCTCTTTCTGAGGCTCCATTTCTGGTTTTCTCTAACTCATTGCAAGAAACAATTTTAACCAGCACCAATTCAAACAAGACAGCATTCCCATCTATTTTGATCCTTTCCACCTCTCAATGCTTACTTATTGAGAGAATTTTGCTCTTGAAAATGAATTTAAGAAAAAACCCAAACCTCAGTGCACTTAGCTAAAAGCTCCTGCATTTCATGCTGTCACTGGCAACATCTTCTGAAAGGATATAAAACCAAGAATAGATAAGTATCTGCCTCTTAATTAAGGGATCACAGCATTGAAACATCATCCATAATTTAGATTTATTGTTTCCAATAGTTATTGAATTGTTCTTTTTGATATATTAATTGCAATGATGGCTTCAGATCATTGCTTACTAATAGGGAAAAATTCTTTGCTTTTGCATTCTTATTGCAGCTTATTTCTGAGCCCTTCTCAATGTGCTTATACCTCGTCAACTTTTTCTAAATAATTTCTATAAAAACTTTCCTTACTTCTGGTGTATTAAGTCACCAGTTTTGTGAATGCAACCTAGTGAAACCTTAGAGAAAGTAAAGGGAAATAAAGAGAGGGACCCTCACATTTTCGCACGTTTCCATTAGATCTCTCTTCTATCACAGAGGACAATTGTAACACCTGCTGCTGGCCATTTAGTGCTGTGGCTTCTCTGAGGCTTGCAGAAAAAGGAGATGGAGAGAGATGCAATGCATCAGAAAGATGAGATGCATCAGGAAAGGAAAGTGTCATCCTCAGTTGTGGGGCCGGGTGCTTCTGCTCTCAGTCGGGAAGGAAAGGAGCATCCTTCATTGCCCAGCTAGTCCAGCCAAGGAGCTAAAGCAGGGGAGTGCAACTTGCACTGGTGCCTTTTGACCTCACCAAGCTCTTTGAAATCCACTCCCAGTCTTGATGCTGTAAAATCACAAAAAGATGATCTTTACCTGTGCAGCCAAGAGAGTAAAATGTTAATATTTGGAACTATGCAACTGCAGTCAACATGAACTACCCAGGGGGATAATCATGTATTACTGAAAATCTTCTCCCCTCTTGGTATTGAAAAGGTCCACAAACCTTGACTTGCTGATAACTTTACAAGCAGCATCAGGTCTGTGAAAGCAAATGTTTGTCTCTGTATTTGGCAAGTTAATTCAGCATAGAGGCTTATGGTTTCCTTTGTAAGGAACAATTGCTGGCATCCAGCAGATGGTGATGTTTAATAATGTATTTCCTACTCTGTCTCCAGCTGATAAAGCCAAACATCTCTGTCTGTCTCTACACTTGGGTATCTTACTCACTGCCTGTTCCTATTGTCTTTAAAAGAAAACCTACTGTGTTTTGTATAGAAGTGGGCTGTTCTGTATTTCTTCACAAAGAACAAACTTCAAAATAAATAAACCACCTATTACATTAATGCCTTCACAGTTCATATGTCTCTATACTCTACAAACACAGGGAGACTCTACACTCAGTAGGTAGTTGAGGTAAACTGTATAGTCTGAACTTATGTAGCTACATGTAAGTAAAAATTTTCCATGCTTACCTCTCTCTCGAGTTGATGTTAAACGGTTATCTCAGGTTACTTATCTTGATTTTGAAATGCCATTTTTCATTATGTATTCTTTTTTCCTTTGCCAAACTGGGAAAAAAATGTTCATATTTATATAAGTACATGCTCCTACAAGCTTACAGACTGAACAGCCACTTCACTATTCATGTATTTGCACTGTGCTTTGGTGGGCAGTATCCAGGAAAAGAGTAGTAAGGAGGCCAGCCAAGTTTTTCATTGGGCAGCTATACAAACATCTTGGGTTTCTCTATGAATGATCCAAGAGTAGAGCTGAGCTTAGAGAATATGTTCACCCTTGAAGAAGTGGTTTTGAGAGTTTCTGTAGATACTCCAAGCAGCTCTATTAGCAACACTTCTTCTTGTACACCTAGCCTATCTGCAAACAACTGCTAAATAAGTGTTAACAGAAGCAAACCACTAAAGTCAAGGGACTATTCTCTTTATGGAAAGCTGAGGCCTAAAGACTCTACCACCAACTGTGTATAGCTTGCTAAACTGCTGCATTCAGAGACAGCTCACCACTGCCTAAAACAGGTTGTTTTTCCCTTTTGTGTCTCCCAGTCCACCCTATTCCGGGCCACACACTCCTGCTGCTAACATTGTGCCATCTTCAGCACTTCTCATACACTTCTGTGTCAGTTTAATTCACTGAAATAACAAAAAGCAGGACCAGGAGAAAACAATGAAGAGCTTTCTGATATGAGTTAAATCAGCCCAGATGTGTGATTGGAGATAGAATATGGGCAGGATGGTACAGGTGGGACTGAGGGAAAAGGAAGGAGGATGGGATAGGATAGACGAGGGAGAGGGTATGTGAGAATGAGACTCGAAAGAGCAATATTTTCTCACTTTTGTAGCAATAAAATCTGCTTAACTGCTTGTGGAAACATAGACATAGCAGTCATGGGTGATGTGCAAAAGGTGCTTTTTAGATTCATACAACCACCTTTGAACAAATAATCTCTCACAGTTACCGTACAACTTTACAAATCTGTAATGTAGAACTAGCCTCTCCCCTCCTCTCTTCCCCTCCCCACCCCGTCCCTCCCACTCCTCCCCACCCCTATTCTACTTTTTAAGGAATATTGCCAATGTTCTTCCAACTAGGCATGAACAGAAATGTGCTTCACTAGGAATATACAAAGTGCTTTGTATCTGAGTTTGGTGTTCTCTTGCTTTGAATAATTCTGGATTTCACTGCAAAAAATCTTTTTTTTTTCCCTTAGATTAATTAACAACAATCTACACAAAGCCTCAGGGACAGACAGTGCCTTCACTTGGAAGTTGCTCAGGCCCTCAGTTAACCAAGAAACAAGACCACGGGCATAACCCTTTGCATATTCGCATTTGTAGCATATGATCTGCGGTGAGAGGAGTGAGGCTCTTTCCTGGGTAGAGAGAGATTCATGCATTTCTTAGTCTCTGAATTACAACAGTTTCAGGGAGTGTTTTCTAAGGTTAGGAATCAAGTGTTTGCTGTCACTGGTCCCTATTTGTCACTGATGAAATTGTGCTTCCCAGTGAGGGATACATTACAGCCAATTATTTTTAAATTTGGGGAGAGAACTAAAAAAATATGATTTTTTTATTATATATTTGAACAATATCTTTTAAAGCATTTAATATGTACACTATACTTAACAACAGGCAGTGTCAGAGCAATTCAGTGCCTGATCCAGAGGTAATAGTATCCTTTCCCGTGACTTCAATGGGCTCTTGATTAGGTCTTTATTTGCTAAGTAAACACTAGATAAAAGTTCAGTTTTCTGCATGTTTACAGTCAGAGAATATTGTGCTCTAAGTAAAATCATAAGTTCTTGCTGGTAACAGATTCTGGAATCTGCTCTGGTGGAAAATGAATTTCCATATCTGTGTCAGAGAAGTTATGCTGCTTACTGTCAAAGATCTATATTCAACCACAACATGGTCACACTGTTTCCAGAGCTTCTGATAATAAATACTGGCCAAAGACAAGATCCCTGGGATAGCTGGGATAGTGGATAGAAACCCAGCTATGCCCTGGGGAGGGCACAGTATGAAGCCTTGCATGACACAGAGGATCTATATTGATATAAGTTCCTTGGTAAAGAGATACTAGATATGCCCAGGTCATGTTCCTGGTGGTCAGGCTGCTCTCCAAACCACTGGCATTAAATAAGCAAGCTTGCCTATTTCCTGCTCTGTTTAATACACCAAGCAAAAAGAGGCTGAATATCTCCTCAGCTCCAGTGAACCTGAGCTAGTCCTTTCCTTCACCCAGAACACCTTCAACACCACCTGTTCCACCTGCTATATGTTTTCAAAACATCAGAAAGGTCTTTGCTGTGTCTCTTATCAACAGATTAAGAGAACAGAACATTTGTGCAGGATTTAGCAGTACATCCCACTACGATCTGAACGAACACGTGCATAGCATACTGAATGTTAATGGCATACTGAAGTGTTGGGTGGGTTATTATGAGGGGACTCAGTAAAGAGTGCTCTAAAAGACAGATTTTATTGCTTGCTTTTAGCATGTCTGATTTGCCCCTGGAAAAGTCACCTGATCTGTCTGTAAGATGAACCCAGTTCCTTGAGTTCAGTTAGCCTGAAAATCTTTGAGGGGAAGAACTCTTTCTTTTTATGCATAGTATACTGTAGTTGCTTACAGTCTCAAACTTCAGAAGCATTGCAAGTAATAGTATATGCTGATAGATACTGGTGGCTAGACATAGGAACAGGTTGCTCAAAGTTGTCGTGGCTATCCCATCCCTGGAAATAGAAGGCCTTGAACATAAGGCTGGGCTGGATGGGGCTCTAAACAATCTGGTCTAGTGGAGGGGGCCAATGGCAGGGGGATTAGAACTAGATGATCTCTGAAGGTTCCTTCCAATCCAAACCAAATATGGTTATATCATGGTTCTATAGTATTTATTAAAAGGGCAATTACAATTATCTTCGACAGAGCAAAGGAGCTCCTAATATTTTACAGGCACAGTTTTTTTCTTTAGAAGGACTTCACAAAAGATTCTCATAATACTTTTCATAGAATCATAGAACCATAGAACCATTAAGACTGGAAAAGACCTCTAAAATCCTCAAGTCCAACCACTAAACTAACACTGCCAGTTCCATCACTAAGCCATGTCCCTAAGCACCATATCTACATGTTTTTTTAACTCTTCCAGGGACGATGATTCCACCACTTGCCTTAGCAGACAGTAGAATGCTTGGCCACCCTTTCAGTGAAGAAATATTTCCTAACATACAATCTAAACATCCCCTGACACAACTTTGAGGCCATTTCCTCTTGTCCTATCACTTGTTACTTGGGAGAAAAGACTGACTTCCACCTATCTACAACCTCCTTCCAGGTAGTTGTAGAGAGATAAAGTCTCTCCTGAGTCTCCTTTTCTCCAAGCTAAACAACCCCAACTCCCTAAGCTATTCCTCACAGGACTCTTCAGCACTCCAACCCTTCACCAGCTTCATTGGCCTTCTTTGGACTATTTTCATAGAATTATAGAATCATTAAGGTTAGAAAAGATCTCCAAGATCATCAAGTCCAACCTTTGTCTGAGTACTACCATGCCCACTAAAACATATCACATTATTTCAATAGTCAGGGGAATCCTACAAAGAAATTTTCTTGATTACATAATACATTCATTCTATTTGGGGGTGAAGAACGGTAAGATGTGGTAACAAAGATGAGCCTTGGATTTTTATCTAGCTACATTTTTAATTTTTCATATATATATATGCATATAAATTTGCAGAAAATGGACTTGGATCTATCTGCTCATCTAAATTCCAATTAAATGCTACTGCTACACTTCATTGAAAACAAGGCACTTGTGAAATGCACAGTTTACAAAGTGGAAATAACATAAATAAACCAGACTGAATAAGGATTAGGCCTAGTGAGAATGAAAAAGCTCCCATGGGAATGAAAGTCCTCATGAGAAACCCCGGAGATTATGTCGTTTTCAAAGTATTTGTGTTGGAGCAATGAAATTAAGTAATTCTGACCCTAAAATTTGCTTTTCATTTCTTTTCTTTCATACTTCCATGAACATTTATTTCCTAAAAGTGCAATGTGCATGCTACATTGCCATGTATTGAAACTGCTGTCTTCAAAGACCTTGGTACTGAACAGATCACATTGTGATTTGAATTTTAAGGTGTGTTGGAGCATTTCTAAACATAATAGTCTCACACTGAATCTGGAGATCCATCATGTTTCGGTCCTGGAGGGTATAGATCAGTCTTGTATAGCCAAAACATCTCTGCAGAGCTAAGACATAAATTACCCTGTGTAATCCAGAAAATAATTTAGTTTTCTGTTTCCTAATTTCATATTAATGAGATAGGACTAGATGTGGCACCTGTACAGAGACCTTTCTTACTGCCTTGCTTCCTGGAATCATGCTATTATGAATCATCTTTCATTAGCCTACAGGTACATTCACAGACTCTAATGGGAACCATCATCATCTATTATTATCTACTTACCATCATCATCATGATTATCATTATCATGTTTTTATTGTGCCTGGTTTATGATGTATGAATGCTCATATGTGGAAATAATGTCATTACCTTTTAAAATCAAAATATTGTCTCAAAAACAACAAGAAAATATTTGCAGCCTTTTAGTACATAAAGAGGACCTACAAGAAAGACGACTTTTTGCCAAGTCCTGCAGGGACAGGACAAGGGGAAATTACTTGAACTTGAGAGGGGGTCAATTTACTTTGTATATAAGGTAGACATTGTTTTACAATGAGAGTGGTGAGACACTGAAACAGGTCACCCAGGGAAGTTGTCCCATCCGTGGAAGTGTTTGAGGCCAGGTTGGATGGGGCTCTGAGCAGCCTGTTCTAGTGGAAGGTGTCCTTGCCCATGGCAGAGGGGTTGGAACAGGATGATCTTTAGTGGTCCCTTTCAGATGGAACCATTCTATATGTCCAAGAATCTTCTGCCAACATACAACTTCTTAGAAAAATGAATGTCAAAGAATTCTGCATCCACATAAGAACAGTAGTATCTGCATTTCATTGCAGTATCTGCATTTCCATGTATTTGAGTTAGAGGAAGGATTTGAAAAAGTTATACTAGGTGCCTCACACGTATGATTTTTCTTATCACTAGGAATGATGTGAAAACAAAGCTTTCCCAGTGAGTGGTGGGAATTTACATAAAGAAACTGATGTGTGAAAAGAAGGAAACCATTCTGATTTAAAAACAAAACAAACCAACAAAACAAACAAACAAAAAATCCAAAGCTACAGATGGCAAAACACTATATGCATTGGACTCAAACTCCTGAAATTCCAGATAATAAAGATGATATAAAACACTTCTACTGTTGGAAGAAGTGGAATCTTTAGAGCAACCTGTTGTACAAGGTTTTCAAAATGGCTCCATCTAACAGAAAACACTGGCAAATATATCTATCTTTTAAACACAGGGATATTTAAATATACCTTTAAGAAAATATTTTTTTTCATTTTTCAAATAAAACTTCCTTGCTTTTCTATGAAATCATAAAATTTCTGCCTGCCAGTGTGGCAATAATCATTTCATCTATATAGGCAATAGTTGGAGTACCATAAAATTGCAGAAAACTGAATGCCTGAAAATCTACTGGAGAAAATACCTGAAAATCTTTGGAGAGATGTAAAAAAAACCCCAAAAACTTCACATAGGTAATGTATTTTAAGGGCTGAGTCATTGCAAAGAGAACTAATACCAAACTTAGGATCAATCATGGTTTTATATACTGTTAGCTACTTTGGATTGTATTTCTAAAAGATGTGTAAAAGCAGAATGTTTGCAGAAGCAACTGCAGATTAATGGTTTTATCCATCCTTGAGGTAGACAATTCAAAAACAACTTCTTGTCAGGGAACCAAAATGACTTACAGCAAGGTCTTCTTTCCTATTTTCTTGTTAGCCAGAGTCAGTAATGCAGTATTTTTGTGTATGTAAGCTTTCCTTAACCAACAGTGCATGATATTCTGTAGGAAGTGTGTAGAATGTTATGGTAATTTACAAGATTTTATGGATGACCTTTTTAGCAAGAAACACTCACAATGATTTTAATATGTGGATTTTTTTTTCTCAGTCTTTAACTCTGAAGATTGAAATCAGCCTCCAGAATGACTCCTGTGGATTTGCTGTTTTGGGTTCTTTTCCTTATCTGAAAGGAATCTTTAAGAGTGTCACCTGTTCTGCCTGTACTCTCTTTGCAGATGTATGTTTACTTTTATAACACAATCAGTTAAACCTTGTAAGGTGAACTGAGATCTGTTAAGTTCTCAAAAGGAAACCAAAGTAAATCAAAAAGTCCAGAATAAGTGTGACAGCAACAACCTTGAGTCAATAAGCGTAAAACCTTAACTGAGTTGACTAAGGCACAAACCCTATCTCCCTTAAGGAATCAGCTGTGTAAGGAGCTCCTAGCCTAGTTTATATCCTGTACAAATGTATGGAGATTCAGGTTCTCAGAAACAGAGTTCCCCAAGTCTGAGAGTTCCTGCTGTCTGAGCTCAGGACTGCCTACAGTAGTTTGTCCTGAGCAAACCCTCCAATCCCACTTGGATCTTCTATAGTTTGGCATCTGTGGACACTTAGACCTCCAGAACACTACTGAAAGTAGCATTACCAAAGAATCACACAATAGCTTGGGTTGGAAGGGACCTCTGGAAATCCTCTAATCCAATCCCAAGGTATCTTTCTTTGTGTTAAGTAACTCAGTGTTTAGGGAGAAGGTAAACAGCTTTGTACTAGCTCATGGTGGTTTCAAGACAGTGACAAGATGGGGACTTATATGAAATCAGAACAAGTGAAGGCCATCTCTTTTCCTGGCATGTCATTCTAGATACTGTCAGCCAGAACATTCAGGAGAAATGGACTTGATTTCCTCCTCTGTCTGAAGAGTCTTTAATCCGTGGGTTCCAAAAGTGTTCTTGATAAAGTAGGATGAGGTAGGGAAGCAAATGAATTCTCACTTTTTTATGCTGATATTTGCAGAGTAATTGAACATTTCGATGAGTATTTTCATGACATATTTTAGTGATTAAGGCATTCCCTTAAAATACGTTCCACCTGATTTTCAGCCCACACTTTCAAGACCTTTTTTCATTTCTCTTATTCGAATTACTGTTTAACACTATGAGTTCTGTTTTATATCCAAAAGGTCTGAAGAAAAGTGCTCATATTTTTTAAGGAGTTTATGTGAGACAAGCAGTGTAAGAGTTAAAAAGTCACTAAGTGCTGTTTTCAAAAATGATTTAATGAGAGTAAGTACAAGATCACCAAGATTGCTATCGCTATTTCACAGAATCACAGAATATGCCAAGTTGGAAGAGACCCATAAGGATCATCTAGTCCAGCTCCTGGCCCTGCACAGGACCATCCCCAAGAGTCACACTGTGTGCCTTAGAGGATTGTCCAAATGCTTCTTGAACTCTCTCAGGCTTGGTGCTGTGACCACTTCCCTGGGGAGCCTCTTCCAGTGCCCAACCACCCTCTGGGTGAAGAATCTTTTTCTAATGTACAACCTAAATCTTCCCTGACACAACCTCAGGCCATTCCTTCATAGCCTGTCACTGGTCACCACAGAGAGGAGATCAGTGCCTGTCCCTCCTCTTCCCCTCATGAGGGAGTTGTAGACTTTGATGAGTCCCCCCTCAATTTCCTCTTCTCCAGGCTGAAAAGGCCAAGCGATCTCAGTTGATTTAGGTAGTTATTGATCCCTTTAACAACCTGTATTCAAACCTAACACACTCAGATCCTCCACAATCCATTCCTTTGGAGATGTCTAAAAATTGTAACCGCTTATATTTTTAAATCCCTATAAACCTAATTTTATTTTAAGGTGGGTTCATGATTAACAAGGCTGAAAGGCTTAACACCAGCTTCATACCTACTTGCCATTAGCATTTTCATGTGAGAAATTGCCAGCCTGACTTTCTTGCAGACAGGCATTTCCAAAACATGCCAAATATACTAGCAAATACTCTTCCCAGAATTTCTGAGTATACTGAGTCTCTGAGGAGGGTTCTTTATGCTCAGGCCAGAAGGGCTTTCTCAAATTGTCAATGACATTCCAGTGAGTAGAGGGCAGTGGGAGAAAAAAGATTTGAGCCCCCTCCTTTATGTAGGAAAGATGTCACTGTAGGATATTTTATGGCAGAAGGAGCCCTGGCCTTCAGCCCCTCAGGAGAAAGCACAAATACCTGAGTTAGAGGTTTTCTTTCCCTCTGGGTGACCCTTTCACTACAGGCTGGGAAAAAAATATTTGCATTGTCAACAGATAAATGATATTTTTGCCCTCCTGTTTTTCGATTAAGAAAGGAGGAGATGGATCAAAGAAAAGAAAAAAAAACCTGGTTAAAAATTGTGAAAATGGCATCTCAGTAAGCTAGGTCATGTCTTCTGTGCTGGCTCTTATGAAAAATTGTCCTCTATCCAACCTATGCAGCTGATTATAGTGGCTGAGTGGTAGCCTTGGTGGATTATTTAAAAAAAAAGCCTGAGTTAATTTAAAGGTAAATTCAACTTTGGAATGGCTAAAAACATTTGTCATCAACATCAGAAAATTCAAATCCTCTTGATTTTTTGTGTCAAAATCATATTTGACTTGAAATTTAATATGTGTATTAAAAGATCAGAGAAAGAAGCTAAGTGAAAAAAACCCAACCTTTAACTCTGATCGAAACTAAAAAAAAAAAAAATAAAATGTAGAAATTACCTGTATTTTCGCTTTCACAATTCTGGTTTAATTTCTTATATTTTCTGCATAAATAGCAGAGGTGTACTGAATATGCACAACATGAACTATTATCTAAAACACTTTTTGAAAAAGAAATTACTGTGAGGCTGCCCAGGATGGCCCTGACAAGACCAGGGAGGAGACTGAAGGTACTGTTATAGCCCTTCTCTGTGCAGACGATCCAGCATCTCAATTTTCCACCAGAAGTACTCCAACAAAGTCATTTACACTGGGGGAAATTCAACTTTCAAGGAACATCAGGAGGCACATTACAGTATTGTGACCTGATAAAGAAAAACATTTGTCCTTCCCATGGTGCAGCTCAGCTGACACCCTCTAGAGGACAAACCCAATGAACTTGAAAATTGAGTTAGCTTGTATCTCAGGAATTAATGTGACCATTGGCTTCCATCCAAATTCCGTTTCACTGTTGATGTGTTTTTAATTTTTATGTTTGTTTGGTTTTATAACTTACCACATATCAAAATAATGGGTATTTATCTTCCCATTTTTAAATTTTAATATTTAACATTAAGCTAAATAGGGTCCCGATAAACACAAGAATTTTTAAAAGGTACTTGAAATTAAGTAATGAAATATCTGCTGCCTTTTCTTTTAATTGTTTAAACTTCCTTAAAAGAAACTCAGTTAATCAAAATCATTGGGGTAAATGCAGTGGTTCTATTGATCTAGAAAGCTGGCAATCCTGACCAGTATTTAATCTTCTTAAAACAAATGATGGTATTTTGTTTGAATGCTGCTGGGTTCTCCAAACTGGGAGATTGTGTCAGCATAGGTCCTGTCTGAGTGAGGAGGAATTGCCCTACTCTTTTGAATAATGGTGAGAATATCCAAATTTTTTCTTTCCTTTCTTAACTGTTGTGCATGCCTGGCAGAGGATTTAACTGTC
The DNA here is from genome assembly GCA_035047865.1 of Dendrocincla tyrannina. Lineage (NCBI taxonomy): Eukaryota > Metazoa > Chordata > Aves > Passeriformes > Dendrocolaptidae > Dendrocincla > Dendrocincla tyrannina. The sequence goes on from JAWWMP010000116.1 coordinate 65,999,560, forward strand.
TGTTGTATGTTGGTTTGGAAATAGCACAATTAAAACCAGTTTAAAATAGAAAGAAATGAAAAATGCCTTTCTCCTTTAACAGTATCTGATCTGGATGGCCTCCAGAGAGAAGATATTCCTGTTGGAATCTAAGCCATTAATTATTCCATGAGAAACAACAGCTAGGACAAAGAAGTCCAGCCAAAATGTTGGTGTTTCTTTCCTGCACAGGATAGTGTCTCTTTGCTTGACCAAGATACTGTGAGTTGCAAAACTTCTTTCTGCACAGAAGGCATAATATGCTCAGGTCTAGAGGCTGCAAAGACAGGATGGACAGGTGGCCCATTTACAGGTATTGGCTGCTTTAAGGGTACACTCAGCTTGTCTTGCTCAAGTCCCCCTGGCTTCTCTTGTATGTTTTGGATTGTGGATCCTTTCAACAGGTATGGCACTGTTGTCAAAAATTTGTTAGTTGTAAAATTGCAAGCAAACTCCTTCAAGATTAGTGCTGAGCTTCACAGGGCCATCCAAACGCCACCAGTTCTGGTCTCCTCAAAGTGAAGCTGAATTACAGGGGGGAGAAGTAACCAGTAACCATTTTGGCATGGCAATGAGAAACCTTGGGCCATATAGAGATATTAACAAAGAGCCTTTGTCTCCCAGCAGATCCTCCAGAGCCTCTTAGAATTTCCCTGTGGCTCTCAGAGTAGTTTTGCGACTGTTAGGTCCTGTTTACCATGTTTGCATAGCCTGTTAAAGTCTGCATTCTAGAGATTACGGTTCTTCAAGATCCTTATGATTGATTCTACCTGCCAGGAAATACTCCTATGCAGACAACTGTGAAAGTCTAGTGTTGTGGCAGTGATATGTCACTCAACTAGAAGCAAGGAACATTTTGTACTATGCATTTATTTCTATTGTGTTTAAGTGCAAAAGAAAAAGGATATTTGCAAACAATTCCAGTCAATTCTGCAGTACTAGATTAGGCTGAGCTATCTCAGTAAGACATCTAAGTACTTCTCATCACGAGTAGCAAGTATGAGATATAGGTCTTGAAAACAAACAAAACAATAAACCCCCTTTCTTTTGAAAATACTGTACACTGTGACATAAACTCTATGTAGTTGAATTGGAAGCACACCTCATTTTCTGGTGTTTTTACAAATAACATGAAATTATGTACCAATTATATGTGATGTTTGTTTTGCCAACTTCCACTTTCCAAAGTGGCCAAGTAAGGTATTTTACCCACCTGTAGGTAAAATCCTCTTATATAGAAAATAATAGGTTTTTAGAGACTGACTAAAGTTCCCTTTCTGCTTCTAATCATAAATAATAACAAATCTGAAGTTTCAAATGATCAGTACTGTATTTCCATTGAGTCCTTAATGCAATACTTAGTGTTAAGCCCTTAAAAGTTACATTTTATTCTAAGGGCATATGGCTGAATATTTCTGGTGGCTTACTTAAGGAAACTGCTGGCTCCAGTCTTCTGCCTTAGCTACATCTAAGTATACACAAGTTTTCTACACAAAGTTATATGCAAGGTAAAGGAAGCACTAGAATATGTGGAACGAGGCTTTGATGTGCATTACATGGCTGGTGAGGAATGAGTACATGAATACTTGCAAGTGAATGCCTCATAACTCAGAGCCACTGTGTGACTATACTGCTATAAGTCAGGAGGAAAACTTTCAGAATAGCTGAAGTTTTTGCATGTCAGTGCAGAAGCAGAATAAACTAGTATGAACATCTGCCCATAAATGTACGTAATCAGATACATTAAAGAGAACACAGGCAGCTGTTTACTATATACACTGACCCAGAAGTGAGAATGCCACATGGAAAGAAAGAAGGCAGATGAAAGAAACACAAACTGTTATGTTATAATGAAGAGGCCAAATGCTGACTTAACATTTTCATTTGCAAGTAATATGCCCGTTGTATTTGCATTTACAAGAAATATCTCTTTTGTAAATGGATACTCTAACTACAAAGAGAAGAGTGAGAAAACAAGCAAAATAGAATAATTCAAATAATTTATATGGTATGCATTATGCTTATCAGAAAGAATACATAACAGACATCCCTTTTTTCTTTTTGCTTGCCAAGAAGTAATCCTTGACTCAAGTTTTCTATGTAAAACCCAGCTTTTATACTGCCATAGAAAATAAACACTAAGACTGAACCTGTTCTTTTCAGAGAGTTTTGGCATACTACCAAAAGAAGCAGTCTGAAGAAGCCATTAAAAGAAAACAGAGAAATAAACCAATGTCAAGATCAGAGGGGGATTATTGTCAGATCGTGTCAGTTACGTGAATTGGTATTGTTTACTAGCTTAAGTCACGTTTCTGCCCTAAAGAGGTTCACTTTGGTGCTTATGGTTGGAATTTATGAAAGCCAAGGGTCCAGTCTCTGCTTCCCTTTTTCCCCAGTTCCCTTCTGGCACAGCGCCTGATTCCTGTGAATCTGAGGGGAATGGTGACAGTGAGAACAGCTACTTCCCATTTCTCCCACAGCACAGGAGCTGCTGCTGGTGTCCTCAGTCAGAGGGGGAAGAAAGCAAAAACTAGGACTAATATTTTTTCCCACTGTTCTGTGTTTATTGCGTCAACCAGCAGCAGACTTGGCCTGGTTTGTAAACACAGAACCTGATCCAAAGCCCACTGAAGTCCCTAAGAGACAGGAGAGCATCAGAACCATGAATATTAACTTAATCAAACCACTTTTATACAAAGATTTTAAAACATATAGAAAAGGGTTGAAAAAAACCCAGTAGCTCGGGATTGGGGTTTTTTTGGACCAGAGTCTGACCTAAAGGATACTGTGGCAGTGGGGTCTTTTCTCAGTGCTCTTAAAAACAGCACTGAGCTCTTGTCACAGCAGTATCACTACTGTATTACATGATTGCTTCTTTGCACCTTGCACTCAGTTGGAAGGCATCCAAAACAAGCCCACATTTATACCAAAATATTTGCCATGTGTTTCAGATAATATATAATATACTTTGAACACAGCAAAACAGATTTAATGGCCAGCATTTCCTTTTAAACTCATTTATCTTTCTCCCTCCCACCTCACTCTCACACCCCTGCACACTCACATTGTTTGTGACAGCATTGTTTAGTACCTTCAATAAAACAGCCTCAGCTGGTGAAGGAAATACAAGCACCTTGTGAGGTGTGACTAACTTTTGAGTGCAGCCTTTGTCCTTTGCTGCTCTTTACAGATGACACAGGGGCCCTTGTTGGCCCTGCAGTTGGCTTAATTGACTTAAAGCTGGGAATGAAGGAGTGAAACAGAAACATGGCATTTATTAACTTTTTGATCCCCTGCTTTGTAATAGGCACTGATATGGCTTCCTCTTGCCAGAATGCTGACGACTTTGTGGGTGCCAGTTCTCCAGGGGACATTGTTATTGGAGGCTTGTTTGCAGTTCATAGTGAAATGCTGCATCCAAAAGAAGATCCCGTCCCCATCAAGCCAGTAATTCAGAATTGTGCTGGGTGAGTAGTATTGGAAATTACATATATATCAAAGAAGAGATCACTAAAAATAGGCATGTAACTCTTACATTAGGGACAACAAATTCTGGTTCTTTTGCTTTTCTTAGTCTTTAAAAATGCCTTGGACATCAGATAAATTTCACATAAATTAATATAGGATGCCAAATTATGGGAAAGTTACAGTAAAAAATACTGTGACTGCCCAAGGAAGGGAATGAGCATTTGATTCTATTTCAATCTTCATACATAATCAAATAACCTTGGACGTTTGTGCTAAACAAACATTTAATTTCCATGGAAATGCTAATTTGCTTTGCAGCTGATCATTATTTGTTATGAAGCCGAATGTATATGATTTAAACATAGGCAAACTATTCCATTTTACCAAAGTCCATAGTGAAGTATGCCTCCTACCTCACGGGGTAGCTCAGTTAAAATCTATGACAGTACCATTGTAATAATTTTTATAGTTACTGAAATTATGACACTTTTAATTATAATCATGGCATTGCGTTATAGGATAGACTACATATAAACACCATGTCACGTATTCATTCAGGTTCAGAGTGTGCATCAGAATATTTATTTTGCTGGCTCCCAATTCTACTGTGCTTGAAAAATCATTTTTCTGGAATACATGAAAAGGAAACCTGGTGAAGAACTTCATTTTAAGTACATAATAAAGCTTTCCTGAGCCCAGGAATCCCAAATATGCATTTTTAGTTTAAATACAGGTGCAAATACTCAGATTTTATTTGAATTTTACATGCAACTAAATCTCACATCTGAACTTAATAATCAGATAGGCATGAAGGTGTCCACTTGGATTTATATCAAAATGTTGATAAAGTTGATATTTTTGTGACTCTTCTATTATTTGACTGTGGAGTCATAAATTGTCTCAGGTCCATCTGAAGTTTAATTTAGTTCAAAAGGTTTGTAAACTTTAGAGAAACTTCCCTAAGAGAAGAATTGGTTGTATTGCAGACATTGTTGTGCTAACACAGTTCTGATTAAGTATCTGTTATTACATCCACTGGAGGTGAGGAAAATAGCTGTATTCATTTCTTCAGGTCTAAAGAGGACTTTAGAAACATCAATGCAACCATTAGAGACTTAAACCTCTGAAATACTTTCTTCTATTACGAAATATTTAGTACTTCCTTTTCTTTGCTTCATGCTTTTGATGAAAGTAAATACATGTTTTTAAAAGCTTACTGGATAGATGTAGTAAATTGGAATATTGTCACTGACATTGACAAATATTCCTGAAGATATCTTGCATATTGTCATGTAGCATGAAAATTAAATTTTTAGTCCCTTTTTCTTTCAGAAGAATACTTTTTTGGAGGTATATTTTAACTTTCGTGTTCATTTTACTTCTCCCATTAGGTGAGACAAAAATAAATTGTTTATAATCTTTTGCACACTAAAATCCAAGACAATCATGCAAAACTTACTATCCATCATTTATTCTCAGTAGTTGTCAAATTCTAAGAGATATGCTCAAAACAGACTTCTCTTCAGCCTTGTTTCTAGCAATGTTTTTCTAAAAGATACCTACTCTATTTCCTGGTAGCTTTGAAATTCAAGTTTTTCTTCAGACACTTGCAATGATACATGCTATTGAAACGATCAACAATTCAACACTGTTATCTGGAGTTACTCTGGGCTATGAAATCTACGACACGTGTGCAGAAGTTACAAAAGCCATGGCGTCTGCTCTGAGGTTTCTGTCGAAATTCAATTCTTCTGAGGATGCTGTAGAGTTCAAGTGTAACTACTCAGACTATATCCCGAGAATTAAGGCAGTCACAGGAGCCAGCTACTCGGAGGTGTCAATGGCAGTTTCAAGGCTGTTGGCTTTGCAGCTGATCCCACAGGTAGGTTTCAGGGAATTATATTATTTTGGACAGAGGTTCAAATTTACTTTACAATAAAGGTGCAGTTCTGATCTTAGGAATTGCAAAAGTCACGTATTTATTACAGGGCAGGATTTGGCTCAATCTAAGGAGATCAGGAGGGGTGGACCTCAGTTCCAAATGGAGGGCTTCATCCACTTAAACAAAAGCAGTAAGAGATATTTTATATGCCCAAGTCATATGCATCCAAGTGCTCTTTCAGGGTGATGCTGGGCTCTTGTCTGCCTGGCTGTGCCATTCGTCAGTCCTGGTTGCGCAGTTATGCCAATGTACCTTGGATGACATTCAAGGACTTTGTTCAGGCAACGAAGTTGCAGCCATCAAGTCTAGTCTGATAGGTGGTGGATATGACAATATTCAAGCTGAAAAAAAGAAGGAGAACAAATCAAATCTGGACAAAAATTTGGGGATTCTCTTCTGCCCAAGGGAAATTAAGCATTAGAGTCAGTTAAAACTATGGACAAGAAAGTGAGGAAGATTGCCCTAACCCCCCCAAATTTACTCCTGTTACTCTTCAAGCAGTTGTAGAACAGAAAGATCCACACAGGTTCTTCCTAGAGCATCCTTTATTTCTGCTAGGATATTCTTTTATATTCTGCTAGGACTAGTACAGTCCCACACTTGTTTCTTGGCCAGTGCTTATGTTCCTACTTTAACCATTGTAAAAGAGTAAGGGTCAAGGCTGGGACCAACAAGGAAAAAGCAAGTAACTTTCACACTATCCTGTCTTGCACTTCGGTTCTGGCAATTGATATAAAATAACTCTGCAAAGTAGCAACATAGTAGCCAAATATGTGGAAAAGACATAAAATCGGAACTAAAGATAACTTCTAAATGAATCTTCTCCTTTGCAATGGTAGGAAGTAATTCTGACCTCCAACGCCACCACAGGAGCTATAGTAAGTATGAAAACTAAAATACCACACTTGAACATAATCAAAAGGCAAGTGATATGAAACAAACCTTCCATCTATGTGTTAGATGGAAAATGGGACCTGGCAGATTTTTCTTATCAACAGCATCTGCAATCTTCTGACACCAGTAAGATTTGGTATCCCCTCCAGACAGATGACTCTCATTTTGGAAAGCTTAGATTTATTTTTTTTAAGAATTTTCAAGCAATGTAGGGGAAAAAAAACTTACAACAAACAAATAGAGAAGGATTTAAACTAACAAGATTTAAATAGCAATGTTCTGTTTATTTTTTCTAGCTACATTCACAATAAAGAGATAACAAATATTTTGTATGGAAAAATTAGAGCATTCTGTGCTATTAGTTACTGGGGGGTTTTTGTTGTTTTGTCATTTTTTGGTTGTTTGGTTTTGGTGTTTTTTTTTTTTTTTTCCTGGGAATTTCTAACAGATTTAATGATCCTTTCGATATATAATAATTAAATCTTGGAAAGAAAGAATACATATATGGGTGAATCATACTAATACACTCAGTGATAGAAAAGCACTGCAAAATATAGGAGTACTAGAAATTTGAATAGTGACTCAAAAAATAGGTAGTGCTTCCAATGTTTTAAACATTATTTTGAATAGCACATTGATAGTATATGAACTGAGTAATCCAAAATCTTTACACCATCATAACTGCTATATCCATTTTGAAAGGTTTTGTTCTCTGCCTTCACTGAATTATGAGGATGAAAAAGAAAGTGGAACTGGTACTGGGCATGAGTCTGCATCCTAAGAGCAGGAGGAGGGAACTTGCCCCATTTGGCTGCAGCTGGTTTATCTTGCTCACAGGAGGAGGGAGGCTGGGTCAGGTTGGAAGAAAGAGCAATTGTGGCAGCTCCAGATCGCTTGATGTACTTTGGAGACCAACTCCATAACTGAATTGTTTGCTCTTCCTAGGTCAGTCCTGCATCATCAGCTGAAATCCTCAGTGACAAAATCAGATTTCCTTCTTTCTTCAGGACTATCCCCAGTGATTTTCATCAGACAAGAGCAATGACCCACTTGATCTGTGAATCTGGGTGGAACTGGATTGGAGTAATAGCCACTGACGATGACAATGGGCGGTTCGCTCTAGAGAGCTTTGGTGTCCAGGCCATGGCGAACAATGTCTGCATAGCTTTTAAAGAAATGCTGCCAGCCTATCTCTCTGACAGCACCTTTCACACCAAAGTTGATCGTGCAGTTGAGAAGATTGTCAAGGAAACAAGAGTAAATGTTATTGTTGTCTTTATGAGACAGTTCCATGTGTTCAAACTATTTAAGAAGGCAATTGAAAGGAATGTTAATAAAATCTGGATTGCAAGTGATAACTGGTCAGCTGCAGTCAAAATCAGTACGATTCCCAATATCCAACAGCTGGGAACCATTGTGGGATTTGGATTTAAAAGTGGAGATATCTCTTCATTCCAAGATTTTCTGAGAAACCTTCATGAAAAGCCCACTGAAAACAACAAGTTTTTACGTGAATATATTATGCTTATGTCAGTCTGTGCACACCTGGAACATCATGATTTTCAAACATGCATTTCAAACCAGTCCCAGGACGATCTACTAGAAAACACTGAGAATAAACATCAGGTCTGGAGACATGATTTTTTGAATGCTAACATTGAACCAGGATTTATCCAAAGTACTAGACTTGCAGTCTATGCAATAGCTCATGCCATTAAAAGGCAATGTAAAGACAGAAACTGCAAGAATCCCTCTGCCTTCACTCCGTGGGAGGTATGATGTCAATTTTTTCAGGTCTCGTTCTCTCTGCCTAGTTTTCATCTCCTTTTTACTCCCACATTCCTGAATTTACTACCTTGGTCCTTTTACTAATTAACATTTTATTCCTCTTCCTGCTTCTCTGCACGTACCGAAATCACAGGATATGTGCCAGAGCAGCAGTATCTAACTGCTGCAGTGATAACTACACTCCAGTTTTGTCTCACTTTCTTTGGCCCATGTGTTCTGCTGCAGATACAGATAGCTAGAAGATGGTGGTAACTGCATAACTACCATTTCCTGCTTAATGGGTGCAACAGCAATGGCTGTAAACATGTGATTCCACAGGTGTAGAATGAATCTTTAGCTTCTGGACTTCATTAGCTAGCCTAACACTTCCCCCCTCACGTTCAAAGAGCACAGAGACTAGGCACCAGCTTGAATGAAGGCCTCATTCTGTAGGTTCCTTGCTGGAATGTCTTGTTAGCTACTCATGTAGGATAAAATAAAATGTGTAGACAATCTACATTTGACTTATCAGATACTCAACTACTAATGGTTGGTCCTGTTGCTGTAAACCACTGTAATACACATCTGTGAGTGCTCTTGAGAGATGGGGATACTGCAGGATAGGAGCATTAACCAAAGAGTTTCAGTTTTCCATTCTCTCTCTCACCATTGTATCTGTTTTGTCTTAATTCAAGTATTTTCCTCTATTATGAATCTCTGTTTTGAAACTGAAAATACAATACATTTTTCCTCTGTCTGATATTGATTTATACTGAAGTGACTGGCAGGAAAATTAGACATAATCTTTAAGATAGGTGAGATACTCATTATCACACTCTACTGGGTGGGAAAAGAAGAGTTAAATTCAGACAAGTAAACCTGACCTGACCTTTTACCCAAGAACCTGCTCAGGAGTATTCACTTTTACACACTTTTACTCAGAGGATTAAACAAATGTTCATCCAAAAGTCAAACAACCACTCTGGCTTGCTCTGACCTCTTATCCTAGGTCAAGGCAGGTCAAACCAAGATAGGGAATTTGAAAAAAAAAAAAAAAAAAAAAAAAGGCAAACCAAAAAAAACCCAACCAAACAACGAATAATCCAATAATAATCAGACTCTTACCTGAATTTGTAAATGTAAATGGGACAAAATCAGGTCTGCTCTGTAGGAATGCAACTTTATGGAGCTGTACGTACATCGTTGTTGAACTAAATCCCAAATCATCAAAATTAAAAGTCCTTTTAAGCTGTTAAGCACTCATGTGAAGAAAACTGAAAGTGATCATTATTTCCCCTATACTGTTTCTGTAACATGTTTCTTCTACGCTAAATTTAAACCCTCTAGAAAGGAATATATATATATATATATAGACACAAAGCTTAGGATCCAAATAATCTATATCACAGATCTCCCTATACAGAGAAACAACAGAGTCATTGTTGAGACTTCACCAAAATAACCATCAGTTACATTAAAATGTTGCTAAACTTTAGCCCTTTCTGTCTGAAGCTGTAGATGTATTCAAAAAGCTCTTGTATCCTCATATTGTTAGAGAAATTGGAAAAGTGGAGAAGAGAAATATTAAAAGACTAGTCTGAGTATATACAACAAAAATAAATCCTATTCAGATCCACACAACTATGAAGCATCCAAATCAAAGGCACTACTGGTTAGAAATGCACTGGTTCTTAATAAATAATATGAAATTTCAAAAAAAAATTACATTATGCATGAAAAAATGGCATATTGTATAGACCATATGTGTTGCATATATTTGACAAAGCCTATTGAGGTAGTATACCTGTCAGCATGTTTCTTAAATGTTACAAATATCACAAATGGATCCATGTAAGAATGTGCCTTTCAAACGCAGTTGAACTTAGCCTTTCACCAAAATATTGAATTTTTTTCCTTGTCAGTTAATCCCTGTTGTCAAAAAATCACTAGGCCCCCAAAACAATGAAGCCTTTGCTTTAATTAAGAACCAGAGTGGCTGATGGAAGTCCTATAACCTCCCCATGGATTGGGGGTGAGTTATATCTGCCTTAACCTGTCCTTTTCCACATTCACACAGACCTTTTAGATCTGACTGTTTGTGGTGAGGGAGGCAGAAATTTTCCCCTGTTGAACAGAATGGATTGCAATATGAAGCTGGACAGTTGCCTTATCTGCCTTATCTTGTTTTGGTATTTCCTATGACCTATCAAATACAGCCTTGTACTTTATTGACACTTGTGTCATTGATCCCTTCATCTGAGCAAACTGGCATGTATTATTTAACAGTTTTCAGTCTCACCTTGCCATACAAAATTTCAGTTAGAGTTACAGCTGAGAACGATGCTGGATATTTTCAAACATGCAGGGGGAATGGACTCTAGAATAAAATGCTGCCCAGATTGAGTCTGATAACAGGAAAGTAACAACAGGAACACCACTTACTGTTGGTCTTTACAAGCAGGGGAATGCCAAAAGACCATTAGTTCTTACAAGCAAAAGTATTTTCTCCAAATATCATATCAAAATTTCCAAGGCTGGGAAGAAGTACTAATACAACTATTTGTACACACTGCATAGAGTTAAGAAATTAGGATTTTTTATTAATAGATTTTTAATGTCAACAGGATTTTCTATATAATGTAATTCTGTAAACAGTTATAAAGATTAATTTAGATTTGACTATTTCTCTTACTCCTAAAAACATTTCTTTTTTACTTGATTTTATCATATAGATGTTAAACTACTCAGTTTGTCACACTGACATGATACTGATGTATGTAATCATTCCTTATACTTATGTACAGCTTCTTGAAGAACTAAAAAAAGTGATAATCATTGATGATAATAAAGAATTCAAGTTTGACTCTAATGGAGATATGAGTACCAGTTATGATGTACTTCTGTGGAAAGAAATTGATGGCCACATGGAAATCGCTACTATGGCAGAATATGATGCAGAGAAAGGGGTTTTTATGTTTGAGGATGAAGAGAAAAAAAGATATTTTCTGGATTTAAAGGTAATTTTTAATTTATTGATATAACACTTGAAATTTGTTTCATATGATTTCTTCACCCTCCAGCATTTGCAACTGAAGAATGTGTCAGCTGGAAATCTCTCTTGTAGTTGAACATTCTCCTTTAAGACCAAAGAAACCTTTCTGAGTATATTTGATAACTGCCGTGCACTCTGAGATGCATGTTAGCCTGTGAGCATCAATTTAAAATTGATTTATTTCCCCAGAATGCTCCTAGAAGGTTTCTTAAAATGAGAAGTTTTGTCTGTCCTAAGGACTCTACTCCTGAATGTCTCCACTTGCTTGTGAGCACCGTCTTGGAGGGAGAAGAAATTGCAGTGTGTTTCAGGACAGATTCTTTGTTTTACAAAACACTGCCTTTGGGAAGAGGTCCTGAGCCCAGAACTCAAGAGAATGCCCTGATCACACACCAGGAGTGGTGCTTCATGACTCAGGGATGAGCTATTGAGGGTCAGAAATGTCAGAGCTGCAATACAGAGCACCTTCAAAGTGTCTCCCCCCCAGGCCAAAGTGTCTCTCCTGAGCTCAGAGTAGCTGAGTAGGATTTTGGGATCTCATTTGTGAAGCAGTTTACTCAAAAACCCCATCAGATGCTTTGGGGCATTCTTTGAAGCTGATCCTCTGCAGTCTAAATTCAGGTTCAAAGCTAAACAACAGACTTTGATCTAGATTTTAAAGGTACATATAAATGCAGTGATTGGCATTCAGGGCCAAAAAATAAAATTACCATAATGTCAAATGGGTAGATAATTCTATTGCTTGTTGACATTCTCTTATTCTATTGCTTGTTGACAGTGTTGAGAAAATACAAGAAATATGGACCCTACCATGCCTTTTTTTCAATGTTATTTTCAGATTGTCTTAAAATATGTATGATACCAAAAACACTGGGTACAAATTGCAGAATTACTGAAGGTTTATATTAATGTTCCTTAGTGATTTTTTTGCTTGTTTTTTGTTCTCTGCACACTGTAGAAGGTTCAGTCAACATGCTCCCAGCACTGCAGACCAGGCCAGATGAAAAAGGTTACAGAAAGTCCACATACATGCTGCTATGAGTGTGTTTACTGCCCGGAAAACCATTACAGCAATCAAACAGGTAAAGAATTGTGATCCAAACAAATGTTTATTTAGAGATCAATACAATTGTTTTGTTTGGATATAATGTGCCTTGGTAACCTTGGGTTTAACTTTGGAATGGGATTTAAATATTTGTTTATATTCAGTTTCCCATAAAACTTGATATAAATGCTTCTTAGAAGACCAAATTTAAAGTAATTAGATGTAATTAGCTGACTAGCATTATCCTTTGTTAGGGTGGAAATTATGGCTGATTTATCAGTGAGATTGACTCTCATCAAAATAAAGCCTTGCCTCCTTGTCTTTCCATAGTATACCCAATCCTAAAAAGGAAGAATTTCTTGACTGTGAGGGTGGTGAGACAGTGGAAGAGGTTACCCAGAGAAGTTGTTGTGGATGCCCCATCCTTGTAAGTGTTCAAGGCCAGGTTGGATGGAGCTCTGGTCAACTCAGTTTAGTGGAAGTTGGCCCTTGCCCTGGCAGGGGGGTGGGAACCTGATGATCTTTAAGGTCCCTTCCAACACAAACCATTCTATAAGAATTATGAATCTATGAAGTACAAGGTTATGTATTTTGCTTACCAGAATATTTTTTGTCTTACCACAGAGTACCATGCAGTTTGATATAACTATACAGTAATATTTTCTAGTATCAAATCTGATGTGTACTTTACCGGTGGTTCATATATAGGTTTAAGAAAACATTTTTAAAGTGGAAAATTAAACAAGGAGGAGAGAGATGGAATTAAGAAAATTGTGGCACCATGTACTTTTAATATCCTGAGAGCAGAAGAAAATTAATTTTATCTTCTTATTCAATTAATTGTGAAATTTCTCCATATCAGAGGATAGGAATTTCAAAGCAAAAGTACCTTTCAAATAATAATCTAAAGCAATGTTTGTTCTTGCTATTGTATTTCCAAAGTGATTTGTAATGAGACTGTTGGGGTGTTTCCTTGCAAAAATAGACAAATAAAAGAAAAATATTTCAGATTTCTGTGAGAATTGATTATTCCTGAGTCCTTGTTCAGGTTTTAGTTAAAGTTTGCCTGTCCAGAGCTCTGGCCTGGTCACATATCTCTGGTCAGTGGTGACTAGGACAGTTTTAGAACCCTGATCATTCTCGCTGTCCTCTCCCTGGCCCTGGCTGCAGGCAATCCTTGCTCGCAGCTGGCAGGCCTTTGTCCTTCACTGGTTCTGCCAGTGCCACTGCAGCGGCCGCAGCCCTGCAGCTCCTCCATCTGGATGGCGACAGCAGAAGTCAGATGCAGTCAGACACGTCTTTTCCCCTTAGCATCCCTTCCCACATTGCTGCTGTATCTCAAGCCCCGACAATCCACTTAGCAGTTCGTTTATTTTGGGTTTCTAAGTTATCTTCCTTTTCTTCTGCTTCCAGATATGGATTACTGCTACCGATGTAACAACAAAACCTACTGGGCTCCCATCAATAGTACCACATGCTACAGAAAGACAATCTACTTCCTTGCCTGGACCAACTGGTTTGCTGTTTTCCTTCTCCTTCTGTCTGCTTTTGGAGTTGTGTTGGTTTTGTCAATTTGTGTAATATTTACTAAAAACCTGAACACACCAGTTGTAAAGGCATCTGGTGGTCTGACTGTCTGCTATATTATTCTCTTCTCCCACTTCTTAATTTTTTTAAGCACCGTTTTCTTCATAGATGTACCCACAGATTTCAAATGTAAAACTAGGCAAGCACTCTTTGGCATAAGTTTTACACTCTGCATTTCATGTATTTTAATAAAGTCACTAAAAATTTTACTAGCCTTCAGCTTTGATCCCAAGCTTCAGAATTTCCTAAAATGTGTGTACAAGCCTATTCCCATTGTGGTTGCCTGCACTGGAATTCAAGTTATCATTTGCACCTTCTGGCTAATATTTAGGACACCTTTTGTAAATCAAAATTTCTCAATCCCAAAAGCAATAATTCTGGAGTGCAATGAGGGGTCTGTTGTAGCTTTTGGGATTATGCTGGGCTACATTGCTGCCCTAGCCTTTATTTGCTTCATATTTGCCTTTAAAGGTAGGAAGTTGCCAGAGAACTACAATGAAGCTAAATTCATCACTTTTGGAATGTTAATTTACTTTATAGCATGGATTGTATTTATCCCTGTCCATGCAACCACATTTGGCAAATACTTGCCAGCAGTGGAAATCATTGTTGTTTTAATATCCAATTATGGAATCCTCTGCTGCACTTTTCTTCCAAAGTGCTATATCATCATTTACAAGCAAGAAACAAACACAAAATCTGCCTTTCTCAAAATGGTTTACACATATTCATCTAAGAGTGCAGGCAGTGTTGCTGTTAGTCAGGTTTCTTTGGATTCAAAGTCTTCCAGCTTCCGAGCTACTGTCTCAGACTCAAGTAAAACTGAGAAAAACTCTGTGAATGGAAACTACCATTTCCAAGTGCCTGGGCAGCCGCTAATTCAAGGCAAGGTTTTTCCTAAAAATGCTGTGAGAACTATGGCCAGGAAAAGAGTCTCCAGCATATGACTGGCCAGAGTTAAAGTACTGAAAGATAAAAAGCCATCTTAGGGAGCCATTTATCTTTCAGATCTCTTTTCTTTTGGCATCCCCAAGGAGAGCAGGCCATGTGAAACACCTTCTCCTGTACTTAAGCAGTTATCCATTACCAGATCTGAGTGGCTTTTCTAGCTCTGAGAGTCCAGCCCTTTCTTCTACAGGCTCCAAGACCTGCAGTCCCCTTCAGCAGCTCCCCTTCTTCCACAGCCCGCTCAGACAGAACTGTGGGAACCTGTTCTGTAATCTCCCTTTTAGTGAGGCAGAAGCATCACAAAATTATTATTTCTTAAAGTCATGTATGTGGGACCACATGAGTTTACTCCACTTCTTTTGCCTCTTTGATCCCCAATTGTTTAAGGAGCTATTCTTCTCATCTGGCCCCATTTCACAGATCAAAGAGAGCCTTGTCCCAGCCTTTGTTTGCTAGGATAAACAAGCAGAGTCCTTTAGTCTCCACTTTTAAGATAGGCTTTTCCATTCTCCTCAACTTCCAAAAGTAACCCTTTTCACCCGATATCAGTGAATCTCTTTTTTTTCCTCCCCAAAATTGCACACCTTATTCCAGATGAGTGCTGCAGGTCTTTGTATTTACCAGGATGTTAATGAACTAGAGACAGGTCCATAAGAAAATGAAAGAATTTCTTTGGAGCTCTGTAGTTATACATGTGTTCATCTAGCTTTTCCCTCCATACCCAGAAGAAATTCACTGATTCACCTCATGCACCTCCTCTGAT
Source organism: Dendrocincla tyrannina (assembly GCA_035047865.1). Classification (NCBI taxonomy): domain Eukaryota; kingdom Metazoa; phylum Chordata; class Aves; order Passeriformes; family Dendrocolaptidae; genus Dendrocincla; species Dendrocincla tyrannina. Next base: position 66,015,044 of record JAWWMP010000116.1, read on the forward strand.
GCACAAGGAGAGAGAGCTTACTGTGTTTGCCCCCAGATGTCCTCTTAGTTGAGAGTGTAAGGACAATGTGTAATGTCAAAACTTACAACCACAAATCAATTCCTGTCATTCGCATAAATAATGTTATGACCAGTATCAGCATGGGTGCATGCTGAAAATTTTTTTAGGGGGTTTGATAGATACTGAAAAATCTGATTTTCATTAAGAACATGCCAACGCACAGTTCTGGTGCATAGAAATAGCACAACAACGAATGGCATGACCTGCATTGGCTGAACATCATCTCTGTAGCTCCATGAGCACAGCTGTGTTGTGCCTTCCGTACCAGAGGTAAAAGGCACGTTCAGAGAAGGAGTAATTTTTCTGTCAGGGTAATGGTACCACGGAGCTTTTTAGACCCTAAACAGCAGAGCTACACTGTCAGTCCAGGACCAGGAAAAATATTTTTCCATATTCCGAAAGCCTGGAATACAGAAACTTTGCTATTTTCACTTCTGTGCCAGGTTACTGTGAAGTAATACTAAATTCCTTGAGTTTTGCCCATGCTTCTGTTTTGATCTGGAATAACTGCATGTTGTAGCAGGCCAAAATAAAGTTCAGTAGATTGTATCACTGTTATGTAAAATATATCTATTTTTTATAAAATTTCATAATCCATATTTTTGTATTCATATTTTATTAAAAATAGCTATAAATCATATTTCAAAAATGTACACAGGGAATGAAATTATGACACGTAAACTGCATATGTACTATGTATCTATGAAGACATTTTAAAGGTATTTGAAAGGCAAGAGTGCAATTTACTTACAGCCTTGTGTAATTGCATACATTCTGTTGCTGATTGAAGGAATGAAGGTTTATGCATATATGTTTATATGAGGAAAATTGTTCATACCTCAGTTGTTGCAAATACTTTTCTGGATATGAAGTTATGTGTGATACTGGATATGAAGTTATGTGTGATAAGGTTACAATTCCTGCAATTTGACTGCCAATGTAGCAAGAATTGTCCCCTTAAAGAGAGAAGCAAAGTTTACATTGCACAATTGTCAGCAATGAGCTGGTTAGAAAAGTTAATTTGGCTCACATGTCCTACCTGTATTTATTGTTTCTGAAAGTGTTGAGTGTAGCATGCCTTGAAGCTATTTGAAAGGGAATTATTAAAGCCATATTCTTATTTAAATTTGAGTTTGCTTACTTAATTTCCTTACCTCTCCACTTGATCTTCTGTTTGGCCTTGTACAACGGCAATATGGACACCTGTAAGGTATTATTTCCACTGTAGATCTCAGTCTGCATCTTAGAAACATCCTTTAGATTGGAAGCTGTGTGTGGTAGGGCATTCCTCCTGCAGGAGAATGAGGAAAGTCTAGAGGAACAGGGCCTGATTTCAGCAATGTGAAGGTCTCCACTGAGATATTCTTAAAGAAAGAAACCACATATGGCAGAATTTCAAAGGAGTCCTACCCACTCCATTTAATTCTCCAGCTACTCAGGTCTTGTTCAAAGCACAGTCAACAGTGGAGCTAAGAGGATATAGCAGATTTGCTGGCTAGGCTTGACAGAAATAAAGGACCCTACACCCATCTGTGTTACGTCTTTTTAAATGTCTTGTCTGCAAGAAACGACTGATCATATGTAGGTATAACATAAAGGGATTGTGCTACAGAGGATATGATAAAGTTTGAAATAGGAGTTCATTATGCTAGAGTGCATTCACTTGCCCAGAACAGTTAGTATTCCACCAATCTAACTATTCCTGTTACCAGTCAAGGGATATGAAGTGAGCCTAAAACAGATTTTCATCCCCAGAGCACAGAACAGCAATCACCTTCTAGAGTCAGAGGAAAGTCTCATCATGGTGCTCTCAGAGCCATAGGTCAGGTCATGCAGGGCCAAAGGGGTCAGCTTCCTTTTTTTTGGCTCACAGCACAATCTCCTTGCTTATTTTGGAAAGATCCTGAAACCAATTATCAAAACACTAACATCTCACCAGCACATTTTCCATCTCTGAGAGCAATAGAGAGAACAAATGTCCCCAAATACACTGCTGTCCACAGAGAAATCAAATGTGATAATGCCATTAGTTAAGGTCAGCAGGAGGCTGCCCTGGATGTAAATATCATTTAACACTTTTTGGGTCTCAGACATTGTTAATAAGGCTAAATGATGTATTCTGATGTCACTATCACACAATGTACAATATCTTCAGGGAGACTGAAGACTATAAAGGCCACCAAATATTTCAAATCCTCTTCTCAAGGGCATAAATCCCTCAAGATTTCAGTAGCCCTGGTTGTGAAAATGCTTTTCAGTTGCCCAGAATCTTTAGAGCAGTTCTTTGCCAAGTGCTGAAAACTATTTATGTAAGGTCCAGGCTTCCTCCCATCAGCTCTGCTGATGGCAACTGGAACTACAGTGACTTTAAATGTCTGGGTTATCATTACAAGTAGCAGTAATAGTAGTATTTGGGATGCTGCTCATAATGTATGATGCTGAGCTGCCCAGGCCAGATGTGCTGATTCTTCCCAGCTGTGTCTCTGGGGACAAGGAGCACTGCTTAACACAACACCATTCTCTTTCAGCAGGAAGAAAGCAAAGTATCACCCTCTAGGTCATTTCTAATGATGTGTCTTCATCTCCTTGACAACATTCTGGAAGCGGACAGAGCTGCTTGGGGAGCATATATGAAGGACATGGGAAGTTGGTGTAGGGCTTTGATTCAGAAAGCTAGATTCTTCTGTTTAGAGAAGCAAACAGAAATTATGTTCTGAAATAGAATGGGGGAAGATTGATTTTTGAATTTTTTTTTTTTTAACTTGGTATAAGTTAAATGGCTCGGAATGGCTTTGATGTTTTATCAACTATAAGGACATGTTGTTACTTAAATGATTTTGGCATAAAAACTGCACATGTATGAATAAGAAAACATCAAGATGGGACTAATTACTGGGGAAAAAAAAGTACCTTTTTTTGTATCTTTCCAGAATAAAATGTTCAAATGGCATTTTTTAGAGTTCTAATATAAAGGATGCTAGAACTCACTTTGGTGACTAGTTTCTCATTTCCTCTACCCAATAATTTGCTTTCAGAAAAAGATGCTTTTGGCTACAGCTTTATAATCTTTCAGAAAAAGGTTTTTGCTACAAACAGTTCAAGACTCATTTGTGCTGTCATGTTGAGCACAGGACTTCAGCTGTTGCTGGGCAGTGATGCATCCCTGGGGAGCAAGACTTCCTCTGCTCATCAGCAGTCATTCTGGCTTTGGTTGATGCACATAAAATCTTCCACTATTTGGTGCATCAGATGCAATTCTGTTGAGATATTGTCTTACACTGACCCCAGTATCATACTGACATGGGCTGTTGCTTACTAAATATGTATTCTGTGCTGACTGAATCTTTTCTTTCAGTGATATGTTCATACTGAAAGTAATTTGTTTTTTTTTCTTTGTGTTGTTTTGACTTGGGTTTTTCTAATAAGGGCTTTATCTGTCCAGGACGTGAAAGGAAAAAAAAAAAGGTTTTCAGTTGAAGTAAATGGAAAAGTATATGATGAGATTCATTATGTTTGAACCTTCTGAAAGCAGTAAAATTAGAGAAACAGGGTTGTGGGCATGTCTGTGTTACAGAACTGGAATTCATCTTGCACTGAAACACAGAATCGTAGAATGGTTTGCATTGGAAGAGACCTTAAAGATCATCTAGCTCCAACAGTCCCTTGCCATGGGCAGAGATAACTTTTACTAGACCAGGTTGCTGAATTCTGTCCAACCTGCCAGGGTCAGGCCACGCACAACTTTGCTGGGCAACCTGTGCCAGTGTCTCAGCAACCTCACAGGAAAGAATTTCTTCCTAATCTAAACCCACTTTGTTTCAATTTAAAGCCATTACTTCTTGTAGTAGGTGTACAGTAATCACTACCTGCCCTTGTAAAAAACCTCTCTCCAGCTCTCCTGTGGGCCCCTTTACTGGAAGGCTCCTGTCAGGTCTCCCTGGAACCTTCTCTTCTCCAGGATGAACAACACCAGCTCTCTCACCCTGCCTGCACTGGAGAGGTGCTCAGCCCTCTGGTCATCTTTGTGTCCCTTCTCTGGACTTGCTCCCGCAGGTGCACGTCCTGACACGAAGCTGAACTTCCGCGGCTCTTTCTTCAGCCGAGTTTTGACTTGAACGCTGGGGTCGCAGTCCTTGAGTGTGGCAGGCGGGCAAGGATGCCTTCTCCGGAGGGCCCATTTCCCCCCCGTGCCGGCGGCCGTCCCGTCTCGCCTCGCCTCTCCTCCGGGCGCGGCTGGAATGGTCCGCGGGGCGGGGCGGGGGCGGGCGGGGCCGGGATCGGGATCGGAACCGGGACCGGGGCTGCTCTCCCCGCGACAGA
>JAWWMP010000116.1:66019523-66041600 GCA_035047865.1 Dendrocincla tyrannina
GGCCGCGGAGCCCGCCCGGAGCCCGGGCACCGCCCGCGGTAAGGGGATGCCCCGCGGGGGACGGGGAGCTCTGCGGTGCGGGGTGGAGCGGGGCAGAGCTGCCCCGGCGGGGCGGCCTGAGAGTAGCAGGGCGGCTCGGGAGGTCCCGGGTGTTCTCCTCTCCTGCTGGCCTGGGTACCCACGCCCGCAGGCGGTGGCGAGGTGGAACCAGACCCGCGGGGACACTCGCTGCACGCAGAGGTGCTCCAGAGACGCGAGGAGGTCACTGCGTAGGCGAGACCTGGAGGTCTGATCCCTGACTTAGTCTTCCCCTTCCACCGATACTGCTACTGCACTCAGCTCACGGTTTCACGATGTTTTTTTTTCCTAATCCTTAAGCTGAGCAGGCTCACAAGGTGGTTGCAAGTTACAAACCTTCGAAGTTTGACAAAAAAATCCTTCTCTGGACTGGGCGTTTCAAGACAGAAGAAGAGATTCCTCTGAGGATCCCGTAAGTGCGCTGCCCTTGTCAAAGGGGTTCATGGAGCTGAAGGGAAACCAGTGCCGTGATTCTGATCTAAAGCTTTTCCACAGAGTTTAAAACAGTCAGTTTTTCAACACTGAATGCTTGGAAACAAACTAGAGGGCAAGAGAATTTCCTGTCCTGGTTAGAGGTTAAGATGAGAAAATGTTCCTTGCTGGAGTCCCCAGAGCCTGGGATTAAGAACTAGACCCATCTGAGTAGACAGCCTTGGTTACATTTATGTACTGGCTTGTTTGTTTTGCTTACTCCTAATGTGCAATTGGAGAAGGATGTTATTGGTAAACAATATTTTCTGTTTATAGCTCCCATAAAGAGTTCTGAGGGAGCCGATTGTCACTGAATGATTACATCCAAAAAATTGTTTATTATATATTTGACGAAAAAATAGAGAAGGAATTTATGAGATGAGCATCGCACACCAAGGAAAACCAAGTACTTGACGTAGCCTTAACCTTGCATTCTTGTTGACCCACTGGAGTAGATGATCTTTGAAGGTCCCTTCCCACCCAAACCACACTGACTCTGTGGTTCTCTGACTCGACGAAAGTTAGGCATTCCCCACTAAACACGTGAAACCCCTCTAATGACAACTGCTGCCTTTTCTTAGGATGTTAGCATGTTAGATGTCTTTCTCCAGAACACTCCTTTTTATCATCACAGTATATCCCTGTCTTGGCTGACAAATTCAGAATAAGATGCATGCAGAGCTGTGTAAACCAACAGGTAGATCCTCTGCCTGTTCCTGTTGGTTCCTGACAGTTTCACTGTTGTTTGCTGAGCTGGCCAGTGGCTTTCTGAACAGTCTAACCTCTCTTGCACTGTGTCAGTCTCACCATTTTTCCCCAGAAAACAGTTCAGACAAGGTCTCAGAAGCTGTAAATGCTATTCAAGTCATTGAAAGGAGTATATAAAGACACTTCGGATTTGCCAGTCCATATACATACATGCACACTTATCACTCATTTCTGCGCAGTAGCTAGCCTGGCAAGGTGTCACCACCTTGTGCTTTTTGGGTGAGCAAAGTCATATTATTAACTGTGAGATCATAAAAAGGAATATACCAGAAGTAGCTAATTGTGATACACTGAAGCTGAACCATGACACTGTTTGACTGTCATTTAAAAAAAAAGCAACAAAAAAGGAATTGCAAGATGTTGCTACCTGTGAACATAATCTAGCTGCTGAAGATAGTTTGCACTAAAGGACAAATTTGCAGTCTTTATTCAAGGTTGTTATGGTTTGTTTGGTTTTGTTTTCTAAAATAGCTGTCACTGGCTTCAGCAGAGATTTACCTCGAGTCTTGATTAAGGATTGAGAAGCAAAGGCTGTCATGTGCAATTAGGGAAGAAAATTGTCAGGCCTGTTTTCCTTAAAGCAGAGGAAGTGAAAATCTGCTTCAGAAGAGCTTCAATTAGTGCATTGTGAAATATGATTAGGCTAATATGCTACACTAATAACATTTATGGTTTTGCTTTTCTTGCTACAAATGGATTATTGGATTAATAATTTTACATGCTAGTTCTGATGTGTGGTTTGCTTTGAAGATGATTTTTACCATTGTAAAAACCAGAAGCAGTTATTCAGAACTGCAGGCATTGTCAGTCCCCTGCAAGGAACACGGTGTGTGCAACACGTGCTCCTGTGTGTCTTGGCAAGGAAAGGGGTAGTACAGCATTGCCAGTCATAGGATTTGCCCTGTTCCATTGCATTAAGCCTTAGAGACAAGGACTGCAGCCCTCAGCCTTGGTACAGGCTTTCATGGGCAGAACTTCCACGATAAAAACTCCAGCTCTGCCCCATCCCACCACATTACTCTTTAAAGTAAAGCTAAAGGTCCTTTGGGGGAAAATAGGTCATTACATGATCTTTACTTACAACACAAAATGAATTCTTTATGAAACTATCTTTTTTACATACATAATTGTGGTTTTATACATACATACATATAAAATACATATTTATATTCTTTATCTCATATATATATATATAAAAGCATTCCCATGATGATTCATGAAAGGAAAACAGTGCACAGCCAACATTATAATTAACATCTTAAAAACTGTACTTCCATGCAACTGTACACATCTGGCTTGGAAAAAGTGAGCTGAAAATTTTGGGACAATTTTCATGATTTCCTTTACTGCTGGTTCTGAGCAGCCTGCTCAGAACAGAGGAGGGTGGAAATGGGAGTGGCACCAACACAGGTTGTGGGGCCATACACCACCTCTCCTGCAGAAACGATGGCCAAAGGGAGGGCAGAAGTTCTCACTATTTTGCCTTTGATGACCAGCAAAAAATAATTATGTGGATTGTTCTTGTTCAGGTGTGTATTCCTGTAATAGTAAGGTGGCTGACATCAGCTGCCCGCTTTCTCTGAGGCTGCGAATTTAATAAAGAACTAAAGCCTCTGACTCATAGCAGTACAAACTGCTTTAACCCAATCCATGTATTTAAAGTCTCTAGTCTACAGGACACCATCTAAACAGCTTAGATATGACAGCAATTGATTTCTAAATTTTTAATAAAAGGAACTTGCTTTCATCCCATCTGGTTGACACCACATTTACTTCTCCATCTGTTTAAAATAGATAAAACCCCTTAATTTTCACGATGTGTAAATAGAGCATAAGGTACAGTTTCTGGTGTATTTACCCCAAGCATTTAAATGCAAGTATTTATTGCCTGAGCAATTTCTTCATTTCTTAAAAAAAAAATAAATATCAGCCTAAATCATTAAATGTTGCTTTTCCAAGGGAAATGGATTAGGATCAGAAAATGGGCGGTACATAACCAACCACAGCAAGCTGAAGACGCTTGTTTCAGAAGCTATTTTTATTTTTCAATTGTGATGTCTGCGATGCTTTGAAGAAGAGATACTTTACTCTTTTGTAATGATTCAATTCAACAATGTTAATTGCAGGCCAGAGATGCTAGACAAGGCAAGAAACAAAGCTCGAGTGAAAGCTTGTTACATCATGATTGGGCTCTCAATTGTTGCCTGCTTTGCGGTGATTGCTTCAGCTAAAAAGGTGAGTATACCCTTGTAACATACCTTAGAAATTATGGAATTCTGTGAAAAGTAGACAAACCTAAACCAGAAGCAGCAGCTTACACCTGCCCACGTTTTAGCTAATACAATCTCCGTCTGTTAGTAGCTGCTGCCAGTTCCCCAGGTTGGGTAGTTTTCCCTGGGGTGCATCTTTACTCCTACTATGTTACTCTTCAGGAGACATTTTACTTCCACAGGCTGCTGCACGTCATGAGTCCTTAACAAGCTGGAACTTGGCAAAGAAGGCCAAGTGGCGGGAGGAGGCTGCGCTAGCTGCAGAGTCAAAGGCAAAGTAACTTCGTATGAAATGCCAAATGTAGGAGCAAAATTAACTGTTGCTGAGAGCAATTAATGAGTTTCACCCATAAATGGACTACAGTATTCACACAGTTGAGCCAATTAGGGTAGTTAAAGCATCACAAAAAGAAAGGAAGGGTCTCTTTCATTAGAGAGATATTCGGTGTACTTGCTGCAAATAATTAAAATTAGTTAGAATGTTTTGCATATGATTAAAAGTAGTAATTAATTTTAAATGAGATGAGGTAGTTTTGTAAGAATATTGGGTATATTTGGTTAGATAATTACAAAATACTTAAACCCAAAAAGTTTTCTAATGACAGTGCCTAGTTTTTCAGCATACAAATCAGCCAGTTTGAACTCATTTGCATCAATGCTGTATTCAAAATGGCATTTACATCTTCTAGTTTAATAATCCACACTTACTGAACCGCTAAATAAATACAATAAACATCTGTAAAATAGGTTTTATTGGTTTCTGTATGGTATTTGGAGATTCAACATTCCATAATATTGCATACTACTAATACGTGTTCTGTTACAGTAAATGAGCCTTTGGCCTGGATTTAAAGATGCATTATTACTATCTGAAGTTAATATAGGTAATGCAGTTTCCACACATTATATAAAGACATTGTGCCGTAAGTAACTGAAATTTCTCATTCCAGACTTCAGTGAACTCTTGAGGTCACAGTTCAAGTTCACATATCCATTTGTAGACCTATTACAAAAATCCTCAGTTGTAAAATTTAATAAATTTAAACCAACTGAGAATTAACTATACAGGAATGGCAATAGTGCATCTTTACTATTTTCTTAAAGACAGGCCCAACAATAAATAGTCTCCAGTTGCAAACTTGTTCTACAGCTAACATTTCTGTGCCAACATTATTACTATTTTCTGATTGCTGCTAGCAACAGTGTTTAAAGCAAATATTAGAAAATTAAAAAGCTGTATGAACCAGTCCTTGGACAAAAGTGCAACGATGAAGAAATGAGATATGATTCAGTGTAACGAGGAGGGAACTGCTAAAAAATCTTATGCTCTGCATAGTTGCATAGATTAGCTAGTTAGTATTCACATTTAAGCAGAACAAATGGTACCCTTTTAATTAAAACCAAACCCCTGTACTTTTACATAGTCTTCATAACTGATAGGTTACTTCAGATTCCATATTAAATATCAAACTTTAAGGGATTTTCACATCACAGTTTTATTTTGTTTTTCTCTCTCCATATTGGTTTCATCTGTTTTGGCAACATCATCATAATCATGCCCCTACCCACAAATGAGTACAACAGAGGTGACCTTAAGTAACAATCTCTGGTTTTATATTGTTCATTGATGTGCTTTTAACAAAGTATGATGTAAACCCAGTGATAAAATAGGAGAGGCCATCCTGTATATTTGTCCTTTAAAGAATTTTTGTTATTATTTTTTAACAATTAACAATTTTCTAACAATTCTTTACCATTTTTAACAATTCAAACCAAATGTTGAGTTTAAATAATGATTTTCATTATCCAAAGTCCACCAATTTTAGTTCCCTTTTAAACTGTTCCATTTAAATGTATCAGAGGCATGAAATATAGTTTATCTAAATGTGTAAAGTGCAGTCACTAACCGTTCACACATATAGAATAATATATCCACACAACTGAAGACATTCATTTGAAACAAATAGAATACTTCAAATGTCCCCTCTTTTCTTCATTTTCAAGTCTTTCAAACAAAATTTTCATAGTTCGGATTTGGTTTAAATTAGGGAGGCTTATAAATGTAGTTTTTACAGGGTTCTTCAAATAAAAAGCAGGCACAGCTGGTTGTTATCAAAACAAGGTTGTTAGAAACAAAGGAATACCCTGTTACCTGAATAATTTCCTTACACTAGAATAATATTGAAATTCAGCATTTGCTACTAATCTTGGTAGATTTCCATGAATGTTACCCTGTACTTTGATAGATGGGAGGTGAGAGGGGAGCACGATGAAGGTCGGTGTATGAAAACATCAAACTATGAGAGTAAAAAGGGCGTAAGTACAATCACCTCACGTTATATGAAAATTTGGCAGCTGTACTCAATATTATCACACTATTCAAAACTGTTGTATGCTGTATAAATCTAGGTTTAAAGTGTCATTTGCTAAAATATCTCGTTATTCAGAGTTCATAAAGTAACAGCACTCCTATATACACTTCTTACACTTCTATCTTCCACTAGAAAGACTTCAAAGGGAGGTTTCTTCCCTCCCAGTTACATCTTAGTCAAAACTGACCATTAATCTTAGAAAATCCACTTCAAGTCCCACATTCACTTACAATATAGAATATATTGCTGTAACATCAAAGTGAAATATCTTAGAATCTTAACTTGCATGTAAAAAAAATTCTAAATATAAATGGTACTGTAAATGATACCACCTTTAACCTGTATTTTTCAGTGCATTAAAATATTGTTTAGTGATAAGCACAGTGCCATGGGTGAGTGATTTGAAATTTAAACTGCAGCTTTTTATGAAGCATGAAATGCTCTCATATGTCAAGGATTTCACTTAACCCAGGAGTTTGATGTTAATACATTAATTACAGGTAGTAGAAAATAGCAATACTTCAGAGATAACCCAAAGTATTAATTTCTCCAAATGAGATATACTACTAATACACCAGAAACATTACTTATATGCAAGTTGAAGCAGAGCGTACATTTTTCTGTATTCAAAACTATTAACGTAAATATTAGAATTCTACTTCTTTTAGTGTTTAACAGCAAACACTGTATATTGTAGAGCCTAAATATTTAGATGACAATAACTTCTAGTTAGTTTTGGTGTCCATATATTTAATGCTATTTACAGTCCAACAAACTTTTCCTTTAATTGGAAAGAAGTATTTCTATTGTCTTATCAAAAGAAAACTGAATTCATTAACTTAAGGAACAATTCAAGTGGCGGTAGCATATTTGGTCAAAAAACAACACCTACTGTCTAAACTTTCAAGAAGCTACTGTACTAGAAAGGCAAACATTGTAATGTTTCTCAAACTAAAGTGGCGTTACCACATTTTGACAGAAGACAGGTGTAAACCATCTGCTTGGTGATTTCTGCAAATCACCATCTCTGTCATTCATAATTGCAGCATTCTTGTGGTAACTACAGCAACTGTTTCCACTGCAAAGTACTGCAGTTGTGGCTGACCTGTAATGCCATTTAGCAGCTTTCATTACAGAGCCAGCATCAAATGACCAGCAAGCTCTCTGCTGATTCCAATTTGAAAACTTCTGAAATAGTCTTCTTCCACATAATTCAGAAAAAGTTTTTTCATATATTCAATATTATATTAGCTAATTAGCATTATATACGTATATCTATTATGTCTTTAAATACATTTTATAAATAAATTCCAACAGTGTGTTGTAAAGTAAGTAATGCATAAAAGTTTCACAATTTAAATAAATATTTTTCACATTCCAATTCAGCTTCTTACAAGCTCTTATTTCATGCCTTCGTTTTGAAGCAATGTTTTTTGCTTCAATACAAGAGGTAGATTTGATACGAGACTGGGCAAGTCAAGCTTACTGCCAAAAACGCAACTGTCAGTAACTGTATTGCTGATATGAAGTTTGAGACTACACAAAAAATTCAGAACCACGACCTAAAATTCTACCAAGTCTTAGCTTAACAGTTCTTATTAAATCACATTTAATGCCTTTAGACATGATTACTCACAGTTGTTTCCTGTACATAGGAGATAATGCAAAACACAAATACAAAACAGAACAGTTGTCTCTAACGCAATATATAAAAGTGCATGAGCTGCTTCTTCATCTATTTCTTCAAAACATATTCAGCTTTTCCTCTAACTTCGGCCATGAAGAAAAGACCTCTGAGAAAAAAACCAACCAAACAACCAAAACCCAAACCGTACAAGTATTTAAATTTTACACTTGTATTCACTTCAGTAGCTTAGAGCTGGAAACCCTCCATCGGAGCCTCCTGCTGTTGAAACACAAACTGCTGCTGACTTTCATCCACCTGAGGTGCAATACTAGAGTCCTCTTCTTCAACACCAAAATAATGTTCTATGAGTTCAAAAGCCTTTTGGTATATCTCTTGGTTTTCATGCCTCTGAAGAAATTCAATTTTATCAAGTCCTAAATTCAAAATAGAACATTTTCAAAAATCAAGTTGCTTACATGAATGATGAATTCAAAAGAAAACACCTTGTAGTACAGTGGTACTTCTTGGTTAAAAAAACGCAACCCCAAATCACCTCAATTCATTCAATATAATTGATTGTTAATTTACTAACCCATGTATTTCTACTTCGTCATTTTCTGCTGTCAAATGAATTCTAAAGCTACGCTAAAAGCAGATCAATTAAACTAAGGAGGAGGCTGTAGTACCTCCAAAGAAATATGCCACGCCTACAAAGATACTGAATCTGTATAGAATTAGGATAGTATAAAGCTGGTTGCTATAGCAATTTTTCATATCCCAATTTCTTTTCTTTAACTCTTTCAGTCTTCCCCACCTCTAAATTCTATCTTCTATTATGGAGCTGTCACTGGGCACAGTGTGGTAATCTTTTTCCAAATTTAACTGTGAGATTTGAAGATACTATCTTTCCAAAGGGTTATTGTTTGCAAGCTAGAGGATGTAACATCTCCTCTGTTGGCTGAATTAAGTGTTTGGCAGTCAGTTAGGTTGACAGTAAACTCCAATTCAGTTTCACTTAAGTTGGATTAGGAAGAGGTCATATGAACCCTTCTGGTGACTGCAGAGGCCAAAGTAAAGAGGGTGATATAATTAGCTGTTTTCCCTTCTTGGAATTACTCTGCAGCTTCAGCAGTCTATACTTAAGTGGTAAAGGAAAAAAGAGAACCCGGACATTCAATAATCTGGAAGAGAAGAAATGCCACTGAAGTATTCAGTACTTATTCCTCTTGCACATTAAATTGCAAAGTTCTTCAAGTATGCACTTGATTTTAGAAATTAAACTCTGTAAACAAGCTATTCAGATTTAAAAATGCTTTACAAGAAGTCAGTACCATCTAATCAGGCATAATGTGGTCCACTAGAACTGTTACTAGCAGTTCCTGAAATACAAATGTCTGCCAATTTTGTTATTCAGAGCTACAAAAAAGGTAACTGTCCAAAAGTAATGTCTATTTCATTATAAGCCAATTTTAACACTCATTTTGGTAAATCAAAAGCTTCCAGTCCTGAAACTCCACAAATTAGTTTTGATAGTCTGCCTTTAAAACATGGTTTAATTCAATAACTCTTATAAGAAGCAGCAAAACAAAATACTTCTGCAAAGAAAAGCTTGGGTTTATGATCTGAAGTTGATTTTTCTGTTACTGGTATTTACTATGCCAAAAGTGATTAAGCTTTGGGAATCAGCAAAGCAAACACTTATCTTGCATCTTTGTTGGTAATGGAACTGTACCACACAGGACTATGTACTGAAGTACTGAAAAATATATTTATGAATGGCTGATAAACTTAGGCAAAGCATGGCTCCAATAGACTGTGTTAAATACTTCTGAGAATGTTTCTCTAGAGGGACATTTCATAAACTGACCACAGATAAACACCCAGATGTTTTCTTTATTTAATCACTTTACCTACCATGTTACATTTCTTATTTTATGATACTTTATGTCTGCTTACGCTTGAATTCTTATATTAAATTTATCTACAAATTTCAAAATGACTCACAATGATTTCTTTTAACAGTCTGGAATAAAGAAGTTCAGGTATGTAGTTTTACAAGAATATTTTCTTACCATATGCTTCCTCTATAAGGGCACAATAAGGATTAATGCCCATTCCATTTTGCTTTGACTCTTGTTCTCCAAGACGCAGAATATTTTCAAGTCCATTTAAAGCCACCTGTACTATCTTTGAATCCATCACAGTCAGGAGGTCACAAAGAGGCTTGGTACAACCTAGTGCTACCAAATACCTTTGTAACAGAAAAACAACAGAGGGAGGGGGAAAGAAGAAGTGATAATCCAGCATGTTTATTCTGACAGGCTAGTCTACTGCTATTGGTACTTACTTTTGCTGTAAAAAGTCTCTCCACAAATATACAATCCCACTGCACATGGTTTCTAAACAACTTTCCCAAAGCTTTATGTTTTCAAACACTGAAACTGTTCGTTAACTGTTCCAGTTGTGTTTGACAATGTAATATCAGCTCTGGGAGATAACTCCGGGAAAGCCTTAAGTGTAATACCACTGAAACAACACAGTATCAATCAATTTATTAAATTTGTGGCATCTATCTCTCTGATTTTTCTGAATTTCTATGTTTAGTCCTTGTACACTTCCAAGGAATTGAGGCTATGTTTAGGACTTTGTTGCTGTGACTGTCAAGATTCAAACGCAGAAATCCTAGAAGATACTTAGGCAGAGAAAATTGTAACATACACAGGCTTACCTTATCTGTTCAGGGGTTCCTCCTGATGTTGCATTGGTTATGGCCCATGCTGCTTCTTTTCTGGTGCGAAATTCAGCTTTTTGAAGAATTTCAATCAATATTGGAAAAATATTTGCATCTATAACAGCCTAAGGGATGAAATAGTAGTATTTTACAATAATTAATAAAGATTTCGGAACACTAATTAACTACAAGAGTTAGTGATCCCTGCTGATATAAAAGACGAGGATATTTTCTTAGAAGGTACCACACAAACTATAAACACTAAACTGAAATTCAGAACTATTCCAACACTGCACTGCAGGAGCCATCAGGATACCTTCTTTTTCGACTTCCCCGTTCCTCATGGACAGAACAGTGCTTACTGGATTGGCCCACTTAAAAATCGTAAAACACATCCTGAGTTTTTGACCTGAAGATCAAGCCTCAGAACAAAATTTCACTTTGAGTTTTGTGGTCTCCATAGGGAGACTACATCTGTAATTGGAGACTTCATTATGTATTTTAAATTAAATCAAGAAGTGACATTTTCATCTCTGATTGAAGTAGAAGGGGAACAAATCATATTGAAACATGTCCCCTGATTCAGAATTCTCATTTTTATCAATCAGAACCTTTTTTAGGTAGCTCCAGACACTTTAAACAGTAGTCAGGATTTAAAAATTTCCACAAAAATACAACTAAGCATTGATGAAAGAACACAGAGGTTTTTTTATCCAAGAAAAATGTCCAACATTTCCACTTTTCCCTGGACAAGTTTGTGCAAGTTAGTGAAGTTTTTGCTTCAACTTCTAAAAAAGGAAAGTTTCTTATTATTTTAATACATATATTACAGTGCAGAACAAAATTATGAAGAATGTAGATGTAGATTATGCTCCCACAAGGAAAAAATATAAGTCTTCATATCAGATCTAAGAGAAGTATCCTTTTGTTTGTTTCATAAGCATTGATCAAATCCCTTTGAGAGAAATGTACCGTCTTCTCTAGTACAAATCATGACAGTTATTTTTATTTAAAACAGTATTTCAAAAATTAGAAGAAAACTTTTAAGTTAGGTAAAATTATAGACTAAAACACAACTAAAATAAATAATGCAGAGTCAGTGCAGTATCTGCTTATTTGTCTTTGTGAAGGAAAATCAAGTGAGGTAGTAAAATGAAAACAAAACCAACCAAGTAACAAATTTCACAGGCTTTACCTGAATCTGAGCTCTGTTTCCTGCAGTTATATTAGAAACAGTCCAGCATGCTTCTTTTCTAATAGATTCCTTGGGACTACTAAGCAAGTGCAAGAGACAGGGCAATGCGGAGCAGTTTAGAATCACCTAAAATAATTTGAGAATTGAAAATTAGGTTGCACAATATACCTATATATTGACTTGTGCAATATACATATATATATATAAATATGTGTATTTTACAAATTACTTCAAAAGATTTCGCAACACATTTATATTATACAAAATACCATAGGCAACATCCTGCAAAATTTAAGTGTTCAATGCTCTTGTGTGTGAACAGACAAACCAGCAACTTCAAATAATCTGCCTTCAAATAAATAAGACCAAAAGACTGACAAGAGCAAGATTACATAAGGCTGCTTAAGGCTAAAATATGAATAAATCAAAATACCAGAGAAGTGTACATCTAATTTTTTTTAAGAGACAAAGGTTTTCTATTTAATTCCTTAGCTCTAAAAGGGAGGATTTTGCTCACAAATTATGTAATTAACCTTTTTCCCTGTTTTCCTTTTACACTAATTCTGTTGGCCTTTTAGACACAATTCTTTTTAAAGCAGGACCTGTCCTGATATTTCCTGCATTGCTTCAAACTCAATTACATTGCATAAAATTAAGAAAACAAATCTTTAGAAAAATTACATCAGTAAGACTATCACATACTTGATTTGTCTATAAATTTGTATCACTGTTGCTTACATGTGAAAACTTTGACTGCCTTTGAAGATTGAAAAAGGGGAACCATAATAACTAATTGAACCCCCAGTAAGTAAGGCCGGGGGGAAAGGGAAGCAATAGTCAAAGTACTATATAGGAATAAAGCAACCCACTACCTACAATGATGTAAAAGAAATGCTCAGTCTTGAATTAAGTTAATATTTAAAACAGCAGCCCAAACTGTCAGATTAACAATAGAGTGTGTTTCAGTGACATACGCAGATAACTGTACTGGACATGCATTTTGTCATAGTTTTTACAAAATTCTGTCTTGACAAATATTTTTTTTTAAATCAACTAATCTTACCTGTGTTTGGATATCATCCCCAGTAACAATATTTCCAACTGCTCTTAACGCAGGGGACACCACTTTGTAATCGTTATGCCTGGAGACAAAAATTAAATTACTTGATATTAGTATGCGTTAAAGCATAATTTTGCATTTACAGTGAACAATGGTTTCCTTCAGTTGCTAAATTTTTAGTTACAGAAAATACCACATTAGTTATTACACTTCCCCCTATTTAGCCAAATTTTACTACTGCAAGCCCACAACTGGATTGCAGATCCAAGGAAAGGGCATTTCTATGGAACAACACAACTCAGAGCAATTTATCTGCCCAGCAGATCCATTTTACCCAGCTCAAGTATTACAATACTGGAACATGCATCATTCAATACCCACAGAAACAAAAGGTATACACTACAGTTTAATAGCCCCTCTTTGTAAGCATACTTTCCCCTTTTGTAAGTCAATGGTCCTAGAAGCCAGTACACATGAAACCCATATTCAGTTGCCTGAGGTGTGGGGGAAGGAAATTACTCAGTTGTCCTAGAGCTTCTACAGAAGAGAAAGCAACCTCACCTCTCCTGACAAATGAGCTTTTCATAGGGAACTGTGCCGAGTTGTCCATGTTGGGAAAAACTATCCCTGACCTACTCTGAAGTCCCATGTGAACACACAGATTTAGTCTTTCTAGGAAAATAATGAACCATAAACCACATATACTGGAACAGTCCAAAAGTGGCTCAAGCCTGCCTCTGGACTTCGCTGAGTCCAAGAACTGTCTGTACTGGAATTTTATACCCTAGAAAGGAAAGTACAACAGTGAAATTAAAACGAAAATGAGAAATTAATTTACAATTCACTGTGGTCTTCAGTCTTTACCCTTCTATATGTCTATGACATCTATAGGTATAAGAAATCCTACATTAAATGTTAAAATATATAAAGAAATACTTTGAAGAAAACCATTTTTTCACTGTCAATCTCAGGAATAATCCCAGGAGGCAAGCAACCTAACAAGAATCTTAAAAGGTTTCAGACTGAATTCATGTTCGTCACTTCTCACAAAAATAAATTAAGACTTGGGAAGAGAAAACACAACTCAATTCTAACAGTACTGTAAAGGGATCTATTTGGTGAAGGAAAGACTTACATAAGCAGCTCTACCAATCTTCGACACACTCCAGAATCAATAACAGCTTGAATTTTATCATTGGGACCATCTGAAAGGTAGGAGAGGGCCCAGCAAGCATCTGCTAATACATCTGGGTCACTGCTGAACAACAGTCTTGATAAAACGTTTAAGCAAGGAGCAACCTAGGTTAAAGAAAAATAATGCATAAAATTAGGTGTTCCATATTTTTCATGTTTCAGAAAACACTCTGCAAAGGCATAAATGTGCAAAACTATTTACTGCCAAAGTACACAAGCACATTAATGAATCAGGACCTAGGGGGAACACTTTCTGATTAAACTAGATATCCAATTCAAACTGGCAAATTGGATTATTTAGCCTGTTTATTTAGATACTATATTAAGTATATAATTGCTCATCTTAAACAAAAACCATCTGCTTTTAGAGGTAACCAGATGATCAGGAATTACTGATGCTTTTTTAAATCACTCACGGAACAGAATCTCAAAGAAATAAAATTGTTTTTTTTATTGCTGTCTTTGCAGGAGTAATGGCAGTTATTTGTAATAACCAACCTAGAGTAGTTCACAGAGGACCCAACACTCACCAAATCAATCAAACAAGCAATGTCTGATTTCAGTTCTCCCTGCAGCTCTACCCTCTGGCCTTAATCTCTGGTAACTTTCACACAGACAAAGCCAAATAAACTAGATCATCTTAACACCATTTGGAACTTGACAGGTTTCTGCTGTACAGCCTGGGAACTGCATATTCGTTGAAGAACTTAATGCTTCACCTTACGTGGGTTATGCAAATTCAGCCTACATTACACGTCCAACTGGTGCTATTGCAAAGGGCAAAAAGCAAAGGACCTATTATTAGCAACTGCCTAGAGGGCATCCTTTTCCTCTCAAGTTTTGTGTTCAAGCAGCAAAAAATCATGTTGGTTTTTCACTACCAGAACAAAACACAACTAAAAGATTAACTTAAGCAGAGCAATTGTGAGATAATTATATCTGTTCAAGAATTATTAAGTAGTAATGACAGTAATTACTAACTTATGATGTAAACTCTCTCCAGATTAACTTTAATGATTATTTAACCTCTCTTTTACCAGAATATCCAATGTTCAGCTTTTTCATGTCATTAACCTTCTCAAGAATTAACTTCATAATGAAAATGAGAAGCCAGAACTCCTACTAGCCTCTAAGTGATCCTGTCTTTATAACCACATACTAGTGAGAAGAGGAAAAAAGGGGAGAGTATAAAGGCAAATCACCTGTCATCATACTCTGATTTAACTGCATCTGACAGAGCAGAAAACTCAAAATGTTATTCATGCAGTATGCACTCACAATCATAAAATAAAAAAAATTAAAGAAGCTTCAATTATAATTCACATCCTCTGAAAAGTTTCTGAAGAAAAAACAGCCCCAAAGAGTTTAGTGCTGAATATATAACTTGTCCATCATTTCACACCAGTGAATGACTATTTGCATTTGAGTAACAGTAGTCTCAATTTTTTAAGTGATGTGATTTTATTGTTGGTAGGTGTCAAAGTAAATGACCCAACAGATGGACAAAACTGTGTGAGGACATTAAAAACATAAAATTGTATCTATATCCAGATTCAAAGATTCTGTTTGTTATAAAATATTACTAACACAGATATTCTCTAGCTTTCTGATTTCTCAAAACAACTTTATTATACCTTACTGAAGTCTGGAGGTGGGTTCTTTCCTCTACAAAGATTTGACAGAGCCCAGACTGCATTTCTAGTTGTTGTAAGGCGATTTGAATTTGTTAACAGTCTGTAAAAGAGAGACAATAATAAATGGTAATTTCTTGTTAAAAAGTTAAGTAATTTCATGTCTATTATTACCAACAAGACCTAAAAGCAGGGACAGCAATCCTATTACTGGGCACTAGTTTAAATTTATTTCTCTTCATAGCTTACATGCTGCAAGTATTTTCTTAAAATCAACTGAATTTGAACAGGTTATTTTGCATGGACATCTCATTCTATCAGCATATAAAGTAAAGACTGTTTATATGAAAAATCATTTAATTAATTTTTCTGAGAATTTTTAGAAGGGGCTAGGAGATGCAACCCTCCCTTGAATGAATTTTGATGGTTTCATTCTGAGAATGCAATTAATAAAAATAGTCCCATTAAAAAGTTAGACTTGAAAGACCTTCTAAAAAAATTAACACTTTAATGTTTTTGTCAAATAGAACATGAAAGATTCAACACTTTAAAAATCAGGTTCACTTTCAGATACAGACCAAAATGTCTAAAACTGTTAATCCTTTAAACTCTCAATGAAGGTAATCATGTTCTCCGCTGCTATTTTAAGCTATTTTACAAATGTTCTAAACAGTTGTATTACTTTAAGAGGTAATAAACTGGACAAAATTTGTGTAGTGCGAATTTTTTTCCCTGTGATAAAGCTACCTTACATATTATCATAAGCCTAAGTAAATGCTGGAATGATATTCCTAATGAAATCTTCCACTGGAACACAGCTCATATAACAACTACTCTCTCAGCTCATCTCAACAAGCAAATGGATAAATAGGAAGACTGGAGCTCGGAGCTACTGGACAAAGGTGGGGAAACCAGCCTATTTCCCAGCGAACTGGAAACATAAAAGTGTGAATTAAAATCATCTCTCCCACCCTATATATCCAGGAATCTGGCAACACAGAGTTCTGCACAACACAGAAATTTTATCCGATAAAATAACACCTCTCTCCTTTTGCAAACATTGGAAAGCTTCTAGTCATGGACTAATTAATTAAAGATATGCATGAATCTCATGCAATCCAAATTACTAGATTCAAAGCAACATAGTAAAAAAAGGAAGCATTTTCAATTTTAAAAAAAAAGCTTATCTTCTTTTCAATTTTAAGTTGAAGTTTACAGTTATCTATACACGTACACTATAGTTAATAGTATTAGTTTACAATACTTACTCCAAGAGGGGTGGCAATATTCCACAGTTCAAAACAAAGTCTCTGCATTCTGCATTATCACCAGCAATGTTCCCAAGAGCCCACACTGCCTTAAAAAGCAAAGCATCCAAGTGAATTTATACGTGCTTGCAAATCAACTTTTACAGACAATCTATACTTTTTACAGTAAATGTTATAGAATAGAAAAAAATCCATGAGAGAAAAAAACACAGTATATTTTACCTTCCTGAAGACAGATCGACAAACTAGTAAGCAAATGAGGCTCAAAGCCTCTCTAACCTCACACACCCCAAAAAAGACAAAACATAAATGAATTATAAAAAACCCTCAAGAAGACAGTTACCTGCTCCTGTACATCTTCATGTTCTGAACTAAGCAACTTAATAAAAATAGGAACAGCTCCGGTTTCAATTACAACTTTGGTGTGTAAGAAAGTTCCAGATGCTATGTTTGTCAAAGCCCAAGCTGCTTCAAACTGTTGAGGAGCACAAAGACAATCATGTTAAACCACTCACCAGTAAAACTTAAATTCATGAAATATAGTTTGACATAAGAGTTACAGAGGTTAATTTCCCAACATTTTTCATATGACACTGGAACACAATTACTGTTGGAGTACTTCCTATTCAATAAAATACTTGGCATTTACAAAATGCCTATTTAATAAGAACCTTAGTAGCTATACTATTTTTATGTTTTGGATTACAACACAAACTGTAAGAAAGATGTCAAATCACTACTAACTAGTAAAAATCCCTTCTGTTTACACTATATTAAGTTAATTCTTCTAGTACAAATGTCCATGAGGCCTAAGTGCCATTCCCATGGGCAAGCAGACAGAACTCGTTATGCCCACCATTAATGAGATATTTTGTGAAGATTTTTTAAAAGGGTTTCAATAAAACCTTTCCATTCCCTGTATTTTTTATTATCTTTTAAGATTTCAGCTGAAAAGTACTACAATATATTCAACACAAACAAAACAGATTTTGCTCACACATCAGTGCTAATGATCTTAATATACCACTCTGTAAATACTCTTGAACACCTTCTGTTTTCAACACCCAAGTATATGTTCAGATGAATACATCACTCTAGACTACTATGAAATTCACATGAGTCAGGTCACAATTTTAGCGGCAATAACTAAAATGTATGCCTTCAGTGGTTAAAAATAATTAAATAATAATGAATTTTAAATCGTTAAATTATTAAAACACCCCACCAAAACAACACGTGCTTTCCAAAGTTCTTCTGGAAGGTTTCTAATCCCATTCCAAACCCCCAATCAGTACCAGTCAAACTCACTTGCAAAGTGTAATTCTCACTCCTCTCTAGAAATTTCACAAATCTCTGTACTACTCCTGGTTTTTGTATGACTTCATCTATAGGTGGATTAGGCTCTAGGGAAATAAAAACAAACATATCTGTGTAAAAAGACCAAATAAATTACTTTTTCAGTATGACATAAAACATGAATACAATTGCAGTTCTTATGATAATTTCATTCAATCATTTTATTTTCAAATGAAGGAGTTACAAACTTTTGACTTGAGAAGACTGCACGGTCATCTCTATGCAGTGCTACAATTTAGTAAACAACCTATTATGTATAATAACAGTAACACATACTATTATCCATTGGCATGTTAGTGACACTGTTCCTTCAACCCATAGCTCAGGTCAGTGGAAAAACAATTATGACTAGATACTATTTTAAATGACCAAGTACACCTTTACCTCTCAAGCTACACAAATTACCAGGATCAACTCAAGACTGCATGTATTACAGTCCCAACAAAAACAAGTTACAACTGCTATTTAGCAGCCACGCAATTTTTCTCCCCTGGATTACAGAGTGAGAAACTGAATCACTGCAACAATTACTGTAAGTATGTTACTGTGCAGTTAGTTACTGGACACCTCAATCAAAACATCCTTGTTTTTGTTACTTTGTCTGAAAGACTTAGCATTAGAATAATGAAGCTTTCTGTATTCAGCCATTAGGTCGGAAGAGATTTGGCACAGTTTCTCTATAAACAGAACGAGAAGTTTCTGCAAGCTCTATTTTAAAGTAAAACATAACTAAAGGTTAACTGACTGTAAGTACAACTTATAATAACACAGAAGGAAGCAAATGGAAAAATCAAGCAATATTTCCCTACCTTTAGATAGTAATTTTCTGAATTTCTGAGTTGCTGTGAGCTGTTGATCAGGATCATCCGAAAAAATCATCTGTACCATATCTATTGTAATAACTTCTTCCTAAAAATGCAAGAAGGATTTCTTATGTCTAGTACTATGCACATTAATAGGTAACATTCTAAATACACTCTAAAATATTTACCTCTGGAATAGGTACAGTAGAGCTGACATCAGGATCCTGAATTGGACTTTCTACCATAGATTCTTCATTTCCCGGGAGAGAAACATTTCGGCGTTTAAATAGCTAAAGGAAGGAGAAATTTTTGGGAGACATTACAACTTACCAGAGTGGGTACTGATAACATACACCTGAAGAAATGCTTTCACCAATACTAGTCAAAGAATTTTAACTACTCACCTTCCTACTCAGCCATGCAAGTGGAATCATGTATGAAAGTTTAAATAACATACAGGAGAAAAACACTATCTGTATCTTGACAAACTGCCCAGGAACACTTCAGACAGTTCTTAGTAGTTATCAAATAGCAAAACTTTGACCCAAACTCTAGAAAAGAATGCAAGGTTTCAAGTCCTTACTGGAAATAAGAGTATTCCTTCAGTCTAGTCTCACAGTTTAAACCTAGACGATTTAAGTCACAGGTCTCTCCTCTGTGTGCCCTAGTGACTTAAAAAGGCTTCTGTTCACTTTGTTATAATGCTATTGGGGGGTGCCTGGTGCTTCCCAAGACTGCAAAGAAAACTGATGTTCAGCGTGGAGCTCTGGATTCTACTCCACACAAGGAGTCTGCTCAACTGACTCCTGATATCTGAATACACCTTCACGGACAATGAACAATTAACAGCTCACCTAGATACTTACCTGCTCTTCTCTTTTTTGTTTCCGAAGCTGGATTCCTTCCTCCTCTCTTCGCCTGCGCATTTCTTGGGGATTAAGTGCATTATTCTTGTAGCTTTTCATTCTGAAGTTATCTTTACCCGGGCTTGCCATGTTGTCTATCAAAAAAACCAAAGAAAAATTACTCCAAAAAGCCAAACCTTGCAAGACAAACCTGCCATCTCTTGTACTAAAAAAGTAACTACAGCGGCAGCTATATATTCCTGCATCTGCTTGCAATACTCAGTTCATCAACAAAAAACTTTTAAGGTAGAAATCACAGAAAAATCTTTGCCTAGACAGGCGTTTCTAAACTGCAGATTAAACTACAGTGCATCTCAAGGATCAGATATGTCATTAAAGGGCATAAGCTACTGTAAAGTGAAATTATGGGTCTTAAGAGCAAACTGCAAAACAAAAATTTTGATTCTGTCAGCAAGTAAAGAAATTTGCTTCCTCCTCTCATAAAGATGGCATTAAATGTATTACAAATAAGGACAAACCCAAGAAGAAAACCTGCAGTAATTACTGCTGCATTTAATACCTTATGGCATCGTTTCTTTATTTTCGCTGTCTTGCAAACACAACAGGATCTAAAGGTAATGCTGCATTTCCTTCTAAACCGTCCACAGAAAACTAATTTAAGGGTCAGTAGCACCCAGATAGGCTACTCTTTTCCATTTCAAACTAACAAAATTATTGACTCGCTCTAATTAACAACTCTTTTATTAGATAAGAGGATTAGGATCTGACTGTCATTTCAGGCGTATCCATTGTAAAAAGATAAAAGTAATAGTTCATGATTCTGTCACTGGAATGATCAAACTGAGTAAAAAGGGTTGCTAATAGCACAGCGTTTTTTCAAAGCTAAAACTGTAGCCTTCATCTGAGAAACAACTGTCAAAAATATGAGTCAAGTCTCTACACAATCACTTGTAAAGAATTCTAAAAGGAGAAAACATGCAAACTACAGCTCTCAAGCTATGCACACTTCTGTATCAACTTCCATGATGAGACAATTTGGTTTTGGTTCGCTCGTTTGGTTTGGATATTTTTTATATCAGCAGTACCAAGGACGGCTGAGCAATAAACACAAGCTGTGTGAGGAAAACAGACTGCAGACTTAGGCTGGCATCAACAATACACCCCAAGGACTCAGCTGCCTGTTTCACCCAAATGTATTTGCTTCATGAGAACCTAAGTAAACTACTGCCATCTCTAGACCACAATGCTAAGTGTGGCACCGTCCAAAGCAAATTTCTAGCAATAGCCGTGTAACTTTTGAGGTATAATTACAAAAGATAACTTTTCCAACAATGCTACTGGCTTAACTAGTCCTAGAACACCATCCCTTTCTTCATCACTCATGTCTTGCTAATTCAACTGTACCAATAAAACTGTGAAGCAAGGCATACATTCAAATAACCCAGTCATCAGCTAGCTCTATAAATTAGTTACAGAAGGTCAACTGAAAGGAAGGTCTCATTAAAACTGCTTTTAAAGAGAAAAACTTAGGAATTTATAGCTTCATTCCCCCCACAAAGGTTTTGGTATAGACACCATAAGGGCAAGAAGACTGGCAGTCCCTGGTTTCACACCTTCTGCATCTAGATCCAAGCAAGCCTGCACTTCTGTGCTGCAAAACTACACCCGTTTTAACAGCAAATCCCTCCACCCACCACATGCTGCATCTCGCCCACTTGCTGTGCCTAGACTAAGACCCATCACGCTACCTTTTTCCCCCTGCCTGCCTCCCCAAGGCTCCCCGAACACCGCGCCCCGCACGGACGCTGCTCACGGGCTTCGCTCCGGCCTGGACCGCCGGGGCTGACCAGTCCGGGCCCGCTGCCTGATGAGCGACCTGTCAGTCCGGCAGGACGGACGGACGGACACTCACCCACCCCGGCTACACGCGGCGAGCAGCGAAGCGCTGCACCCACGTCCCCTGAATGAGGGGTGGGAAAAGTCCACTCCACGAGCAGCAGGGCAGGAAAGCGGGATGACGGCAGAGCCCTCTTGGCTGAGTGAGCGCAGAACAGCGCGGGACGGCTCCGGACCAGCCCCGACGGAGCCGCCGTGCGGGCAATGCCCGGCCGGAGCCAGCGGGAGCCCGGCCTGCGCCGGGGAGCCCGACTGCACCGAGCACCGCACCGCTTGATGGGACGGGGTGCGGTGCTGCCCCTGCCCGCCGGCCCTCGGCGCAGTTCCGCCCTTACCCATCGCAGCGGGGCCGCCCTCCGAGCGAAACACCGCCCGCCCCGCCGCGCCGCGCCCGGCGCCGACACCGCTCCCCGGCGCAAGATGGCGGACACCGCCCCGCCGCGCGCCGCGCTGCCCGGGAGGGGCGGGGCCCGCCGCTCCCAGCAGGCTCT
>JAWWMP010000116.1:66041700-66069726 GCA_035047865.1 Dendrocincla tyrannina
AATACTTGAATTTGAAGTGCTCCTAACATTTTCAGTTGTGCACATTTTTATGTGGTTTGTGTGTGAACTGTTATCAGTGACCATTTAGTAAATACTGAGCTGTGCTGACTGCAAAATATCCAGGAGCTAGCAGTTCTGGATGAGGACTTGGGGAAAGTCTTTATTTTTCATCCCCCTGCCCATCTAAGTTGATGCAGTGAACTGTGAATCTACATAAATGGAAGCAGGTGGTGAGAGATTCAGGAAATGCCTTTATTCCATGATCCTTTGGGATTCCAGTGACATGGGCAACATCCTAGGAGGGAAAAGCCCTATTTTGTTGGCCACAGAAAATAAGGCAGTAGGTAACAGCATCCACTTGGAAAACAATGCATAAATACTTGGCTACATGAATTTCCAGGTAAATGTAGGATCTAATGCAGGCTGGTAATTAATCTTCCTACAAAATTCCTGTTCAATTGTAGTGCAAAGGGATCATCCCAGTTCCTGTGAAGGAAGCAGGGATGGCCCTGACTCCTGACAGCTGCTACCTGCCAAAACAATTAATTTGGAAATAGATGGAGCTCAAAGTTTCTCAATTAAACAGAAGTATTTCTTAATTGCTTATCCTTCTGGCAGCAATTACTAATACCAAATTAATTCCAGTATTCCTGAGGCCAGTGATAAAGATTGATTGGATTGTTGAGAAATTAAATGGTGATTCATGGTTTGTTTTTCCTGTTTTGCTACATCAACTCTCCAGCAGTCCATCCTCTGCCTTCCTTTGGCTCCCTAAAGCCTTCTCCAGTCTCAGCTGTTTGCACCAGGAAGGAGATGTTGGAGATAAGAGCCACAGTGTGAAATGTCATGCACAATAAAAATGTTAAACTAAGTTGTTGTTAGAGAGGGACTGTCAAAAATTCACCTGAGCAGCTGCAGTGGCATTGCCAGGGCTGCTCTGTGATTGTCATCCAGCTGCCTCAGGGATTCTGGAGGGATTGAGTTGAAAAATAACCTTTAAAACACCATCCATAAAGGGCTGCCCTCTTGTGTGGGTAAATGTAGTAAAAGAGAATTACCTGATTGGTTTTGTCTACATGTGGGGAGCAGCAGAGGAGTGGAGAGTCACTGGGGCTGCTGGAAACAATTCTGCTTACCTTCTCTTCTGGAGTGCATTTTACTAATCCTCAGTTTTAGATTTTTGCCAAGTGCTGAGCAGTCCTGGAGCTCATCCTGAGGGTGAACTGGAGTTGTTCTGGGCTGTGTCTTGAAAAGCATCTCTTACTCACCTGAGGGGTTAGACTGACTGATGGAGCTGTGTGTGCATCTGAGTCTTCAACACATTATGTTTAAATAATAACTGTCACTTGCCTTACACCAATGGCGTGCAGAGTAATGTGGCCTTGAAATTTGCTTTTGAAGGACTTGCTGAGTAACCAGGGATTTCTTCACAATTAAATCTTTAATAAGGTCATAATTCATATCTTCAGGGCACTGCATAAACACTAATTTTCATAATCCCCCCACGGATGGGGAGAGCAAGTGTTGTCCCCGTTTTCCTCTTGGTAGGACTGAGAATGAGGCAGAAACACTTCTCTGAGGCTGCAGAAGGGATGAGTAGCTGAAAGGGAGGGTCAGAGTTTAGGAAGTCCCTGGTCCTCAGGACATCATTAAACAGCTTCTGCCCGACAGAATGTGCTTCCTGGGGTGGGGCTGGAGCGAAGCAGAGGCAGTAAAATGTTCCTTTGCAGAGCAAAGAGCGGCTGGTTTTAGAACAGCTCTGACACTGCACCTCTCTGTGGGCAGTGGGGACACCTGCCCTGATGAGCTTGTCCATGTCCTGATAAGCTGGTTATGCAGTAACTGAGAACTCGGGATGTAGCAAGGGTCAGAAGGCCCTTCCTGCTGTTTGGCCACCTGATGGTGTGTGAGATCTTCAGAGGGCAGTGCAGGTGCCTGGGTGAGTGTCTGAAGGAGGGAAGCCATGTCTGCGTGTTGCAAATGTCAGGGCAGAGGCTGCAGGCACTCCCCACGTTCCCAGCAGGAGCCTGCAGATCCCTCAGTGTCCTACAGAGCAGCTCAGATCCCCAGCCCGATCTTCTGCCTCAACAGGGAGAAAAGTTCTGGCCTGGGATTTTTCTGCCTCTGATGAGGTTGAGAGAGATGCTGTGACACAGTCTCCACCCCAGAGGACAGTGTCTGGCCCTGGAAGTGTCCTCCAAGGGCAGGTTGGACGGGGCTTGGAGCAACCTGGTCTATGGAAGGTGTCCCTGCCTGTGGCAGGGGGTGGTACAAGATGATCTTTGAGGTGCCCTCCAGCTCAAACCATTCCATGATTCTGACTCTATTTATACCTAAACATTTCCTTTCCTTTTCCCTCAGCTTCCAGAAGATGACCCGTGGCCACGCCTGAACTCTGCCGAGCCCCTTCCTCCCCTGCTGCACAGCACCATGCTCACCGAGAAGTACCCGGAGCTGCCAAACGAGCTTGCCAAGAGCGCCGCGCCTGCCTCGGGAGGGACCCCGAAGGATTGCGGCCCCGCGGAGGAGAAGGGCAGCAAAGCTCTGGCTCTGAGGCTACACGAATCCTACAGCAACGGCCTGTCGCTCAGCCTCTCCCCTTCCAACTCCAACAACTCAGGCACGGACCAAAAAGGCTTCAAGGTGTCCTCTCCCGGCCAAACCAAAGCCCAGGAGGCGGAGAGGACGCCCGGGGCGAACTTTAAGAGGACACTGGAGGAGTCCAACTCGGGGCCGGCGGCGCTGAAGAAGCCGCGGCGGGGGCTGGCGCCGGCCCGCAGGACGCCGGCCAAGCTGGCCATGCGGCGCAGCCTGCGCGGCCAGAAGAAGCTCAGCGCCAGCCTCTTCCACCCGCCCAGGAAAGCCGTGTGCGTGTGCTGAGGAGGGCAGGGCACGCGAGAGTTTGAAGCTCTTCCCGTTTTATCTCTTTTTTTTTAAAAGTAGAAACTTTTTTTGGTATCCGACAGCTTTATCCCCAGCCTTGTACTTGCTTGTATTATAACTGTGAATTTTGTAGATGTGTAGGGTATAAGTCACTGTAAAATGTGTGTAAATTTGTATTCCTTCATATAAATGTAGTCTCTTTTCTTCCTTGTATAATTGTTACAGCGGGGGCTAAGCCTTGTTTAAAAAAAAAATGAAAAAACAAAACACAAAAAGTAAAATAATCCTTTTTGTTAATTTACTAAAGTCATCGATTTGTATACGCTTCTTGTGAGGAGAATTTCACAACTTTTTAACTAAAGTAAATTATTAAACAGAATGGAAGATATGTATTTTCGTAGTCCGATATGTTCCACCTAAGGTGTGTCTTTTAGAGAATACACTAGGTCTATATTTTGGTTTTAAATTTTAGATTTCTCTACTCAGAAATGAAAAGTTTGTGGAAGCAGAGATTTGAGTCTAGCTTTACACACCTCCATGTCGATTTTATGTTAATTAAAATACTATGCAGTATCTTATTTAGTTGTATTTTTTGTAACAATAATCGTCAAAGTATTTAGCAAAAAAAGTGTGTTTTAAAACTCCCAACTCCTCAGAGCATCCAACAAAGCCATTCCCATCCCCTGTTCCAGATGATGGCATTTTATCCAGGCAGAACTGCCCTATGGAGATGTGTTTTCTGGTATTCCAATACTGATGGTGCTGCTAATACCTTCAACACAAGTTCTTAAATTATTTTATGACAGTTTTCATTGACTATGTGGACCATGTGTATGTTCACCTCAATAAAACACATGAAAATTTGATGGGGATGCTTTTCATTTTTTAATTTTATCTCAAGTTCTGTTAAACAGTAAAATGCAAACTTATTATTACAAGAATAATGAATACAAAATAGATA
Organism: Dendrocincla tyrannina; assembly: GCA_035047865.1. NCBI lineage: Eukaryota > Metazoa > Chordata > Aves > Passeriformes > Dendrocolaptidae > Dendrocincla > Dendrocincla tyrannina. The sequence goes on from JAWWMP010000116.1 coordinate 66,045,545, forward strand.
TTAATTAATAATCTGAATACACTCTCCCCTTTCCACTCTGGCTTAGGCAACAAGATCCCATGTGGGTTTATCATGGAACTGATCTTGGCACTTTTAACTGGTGCAATATTTAACTTTTTCAAATTTTGTTTTAATGGGGAAGTAAAAGGCCAGTACTTTATGCCAAGGGCCAGGCTGGTTATTTATAGAACCCAATTCTTTACTGCTGGAACAATAAAACACGGGTTGGAAGCAGGCCTGCCATCTACATCTGTTACCATGGCTACAGCAATCCCAGGGGATTTTATTCCTGAAAATGTCTAATTCTCATTCATCCATGCTGGGAATGCAGCAGTGTTTTAGGAGATGAAAGGAACAGTCTGTCCAAATTGGATCCTGCAAGAATTTATTTCTGTGGGATGAAACTTGGTTAAGAAAGTTTTGCAGAGTGTTGAAATTCTCCACGAGGGTGGGGGAAGGACGTGGAGGCCACAGCAACTGTGTGTGCTTACCTGGCTACAGCCTTTGCAAGAAACTCAGGTAATAATTGTCAGTTCTTACTTTAACCTCATGACACTGAACCTTTTAGAGGGAGTGTAACACCTTGGTTAGATGACTCTCAGTACTGCTGCTTATAAAGGGAAATAACCAAAAGAAAAGAAATTGTAGCAAATTTCCCAGCTTTTTTGCTCTATATGGAAGCAGAATTTAAGTGTTCATCAAATTCTGCTGCATTTCCTCACACCAGTTCTAGACTTGGGCTTCTCCATCTTTGGGGCTTTTTTCATTCTTAATAAACTGAACAAAACCTACAATTTTTGCTGGGAAAGGTGCTGGATTATGGTCAGTAATAAACACCCAAATCTCCCCTGCACTGCACATAAACTGCTGATGTAAACTAGCAACAGTTTACTCCTGTGTGTGCTTTGCCCACCTATTTATCATTTGCCTTCCCTGAAATTAATATGCAAAGCTGAGACAGGGAGGTGTGGGGATTTACACCTAACACTTGAACACAGGCTCCTTTGGTAAAATCACATGTGGGTTACACCTCCTTTTTGTCTCTTGAGAAATAAAGCTCCACTGTGTGCACACCCACCAAGAGGTGCTCTGAATGTTTGCTGGGTTACTCTTCAGCAGAGGATTCATTCCTTTGGCGTGTAGATGCTGACGTGGCTGCACAGCTGGGTGGGTTCCTGGGGCTGCTGATGGAAACCTGACCGTGCGTGTGTCACCCTGAGGGGCCTGGGCAGCGCTGGCCACCTGCAAACATAAATCACAGCCTGGCGTGGGCTGCAAGGGAACTTAAAGGTCACCCATGGGCAGGGACACCTCCCACCAGCCCAGGTTGCTCCAAGCCCTGTCCAACCTGGCTTTGGACACTTCCAGGGATGGGGCAGCCACAGCTTCCCTGGGAAACCTGTGCCAGGGCCTGCCCACCCTCCCAGGGAAGGATTCCTTCCCAATATCCCATCTAAATCCACCCTGTGTCAGCGTGATTCCATTCCCTTATCCTGCCACTCCAGGCCCTTTCCCAAGCCCCTCTCCAGCTCTCCTGGAGCACCTTTAGGCCCTGCGAGGGGCTCTGAGCTGTGCCCGGAGCCCTCTCCCTGCAGCACCGCTGTGCTGTGGGCAGCGCTGCCACAACACCCCCTCGCTGTGCCCGTTCCCCACGCTCGCCTCACCGCGCTCCTCTACCCCCGGCCCCGCCGAGCCTCCCCCGGCCGGAGGGACCCCCGAGAGACCCCCCAGAGACCGCCCAGAGACCCCCGAGGGACCCTCGAGAGACCCCCCAGAGACCCCCCAGGAACCTCCCAGAGACCCCGAGGGATCCCTCTGAGGAACCCCCGAGGGACCCCCCAGAGACCCCCCCACAGACCCCCGAGGAATCCCCAATGGCCCCTCCCGGCCCGGCCGCCATCACACCACCCTCACGACTCTGGCCACGCCCCATGACGTCATTCCGATATAGGCGTGGTCTCACCCCGCCAATCAGGCGCGGTCCCGCCTCACCGCCTCCCCTCAGCCCCCGCCCCCGGCGCGAGCCCGCTCTCGCGAGACCCGCGATGTAAACAAAGCGGCGGGGGCGGGGGCAGCGCGCGCCTCGTCCCTGCCGGGCCCCGCCCACCGCCGCCCGGCGCGGCCGTCGATTGGCTGAGGCCGCGGAGAGGCCCGCCCCCGCGGCGCGCTGATTGGCCGCGCTCGCCGTGCGCTGGGTGTCATTGCCCGGGGGGTCCCAAACAGTGTCAGTGGCGGCCGGAGCGGCGGCAGGTGAGGGACCCTCCTGCCGGGCCGGCGGGCAGGGCAGCACAGGATAGCACAGCCGTCAGTCGGCTTTGTGGGCCGCTCTGAGCCCGCTCCCACAGCCGGGGCCGCCGGGTTCCCCCCGCCCCGAGGCGCCGCCCGAGTGCCCGTTCTGCGGGGAGGCGGCGGGGCGGGAGCTGGAGGAGCACGTCCGGGAGCGGCACGGGCACCTGCTGGGCGCCCCGGGCACCGGTGAGCGGCGGCGGGGAGGAGGAGGCAGGGACCGGAGGGACCGCAGGGGAGAAGCGGCCCGGGGTGAGCGCACCGCGCCGGGATGAGATGCTCCCGCAGCGCCGGCTCCGCTGGGCTGGCATCCCCGAGAGCGCCGAGGCGCCGGTGGGTGTAGAGGCGGGGCAGCGACCGAGGGAAAGCCGCAGGGAAGGGGGAAGGGAGTGCCTGAAGGCGGGAGGGTGCCGCTTGAGGCGTCCGCTCCGGAGCTGAGCCGGGAACAGCAGTGCGGACGAGCCCGCCGTGCTCTGTGCCCCCAGTGAGCCGCGTCGGGGAAAGCAGATCGTAAAGCTTTTGTGTGGTGGGGAGGGGTTTTTTTACCGCTTTGACTTGTGTTTGGTTGCGAAGGTTTGAGTTTGCCTCTTGGAGACTCGTCTTTGACGAGCTGCGTTAGGTGTTAGAGACAGGGAGTTTTGGCTTTGAAGTAGAGACTCGGGAAAGATCCAGCACCGAAGTATTCTGAAGTGATAAACATTGTTTTGGACAGAGATATTTTCGGGGATAAAGTTGGAGCAAGGGAAATAGTTATATTTTTAAAAATACTGTTATTTTAGGCGTGATCGGAGTTTTATTTGGACTAACTGGTCCAGAATTGCTGGTAGCTGTGCCAGAAACAGCAGTGGCATCTTTGCCAGTGGGTAACTACCATAGGAGACTAGCATTCATGATGTAACAAACTATATATACTGACGAAATAAACAGTTGATGATTAGGATGCAGAATGTGGCACTATAATCAACCACTTTCCATAATGTGTGATTAAAATGTTAATAAGAACAACTACAAAAAAACCCAGGTCTTAGTATTGAAGAACATCTTTCTTCTATGGATGCAAATAATGCAGAGCTTGAATAAATAACTTAGTTGCCCACATGGCAATTTCTACTTCAAAAACAGGTTTTTTTAAGGGTGGTTTGGGTTTTTACATACATAGTGTGTTTCAGAAAACTGTGTGCTTGCAGTGTTATGTAAAATGCCGGTGGTGAATTTAGGTTGTTATATCACCAGGTTTCGTTCCAGCCAGTCATGAACATTTAGCTTGAGCAAATGCTTTCCAGAAACAGCTACCCTAGAATATTAACTACTGTGTTTTGTGGCCCTGGGAAGGGACGAGTAAGATCTAGGGACTCAAAAGGAGAACAATAGAGTCAGGCACTTGTCTTTGGATCTCAGTGACAGGAAATAAGTCAAAATGCAAAGAATGCCATTTAAATGCAAGAACTCGGGTTTTTTTTAACTGTGAGAGTGGTCAAACACTGGAATATGTTGCCTGGGGAGCTTGTAGAGTGTCTATCCCTGAAATTCAAAAACTGACTGGAAAAGGCCCTATGTAACCTAACCAGTTTAAATTTGACTCTGCTACCACGTGAGGGGACTACGTGATCTCCAGAAATCTTTTGAACCTTACCTGTTTTATGTGGTACTCTCAGTAATAATACTAAAACTGCAGAAAGAATATTTATTTAAGGAGATGCAGGAAAACTGCATCTCCTTACTAAGGAGAACTAAGTAAGAATGGCAGCACACTTTATTCTTTTAGCCTACCAACTGCTGTGTTATCACACAGAATATTAAATTTTTCTAAGCAAGTGTTCTCCTGTTAGCAGATCTTTTTATTAATGGTTTGATATTTAAGACTAAGCATTTCTTAATAGAAGTATTATCATAGCAAATTGTGATCTGTAAGTTAAATGGGGCAAAACTTAATTGAAAGAAGGAAAATATGTTTTAAAATTCTTGTGTAGATAGATACAGACTTAAGTGGTTAAGAGGGTAACAACTGTTTATAATTTGCTACCTTTCACTGGGGAATTTCATTGGCAATGCAAACTTTATAACTCTATTTATGTTTGACTGTTTAACAATTAGGATGATGATTCTCACAAGAAAACCCAGGAACTGCATTAATCAAGAAACTGCATTTATTTTTCAGACACAGGAAATGATGAACAGCTATATGAATGTCCTATGTGTAGTCTTACCTGTACAAACATTCAGATTCTTGAGGAACATGTGGATTTACACTTGGAGGAACACAGCTTTTCAGAAGGTACATGAAAGGATACTGGCTTGATAATACTTGAAAGCATTTTCAAGTATTTGCATGTTGGAGAATAGAATCTCACAGAAAATATAAAATAAATATTTCTGTATTTAAAAAGAGAACTGGATATATATATTATAAAGTTAACATAGTTAATTGCAGGGTCCCAGCACTTGCTCAAGTGCTCTACTTAATTACACATGGTAAAAGAAATCTTTGTCTGTACATGCTTGTTGAGTAAATGAACTGCATGTTAGCCAAAAGTAAAACTTAAATAAAAAAATGTTTAAAAGACATCAGTATTATATGTTTGTTTTTCTAGCTCTGTAGAACGCCTATATAAAATTTACAGTGACACATTCCAGTGTGATGAGCTGAAAATTTATAGCTTATGAAAACCTCTTTTCTCAATTCTTTTCTGTAAATGCTTGTTCCGATTCATTAATCGTATTGTTAAAGTATGGGAGTAAAAGTGAATTTTGTTTATTAGCATGGCTAATGGAACCTTAGAGATTCCCTATCCAGTTCTCTGATCCTAAATTCAGTTTTGTCACTTCTTTATGAGACTGCTGGCAATGGTCCTAGAAACTAGTAAGTGTGTGGTATTCAGGAAACTGGGACTTCTTGCTAGCAATGGAGTGAAACATAGTAAACAAAAGCTGTCTTCTTAGTTGTAGAGTTACATGCATTATTTGCCAAGTAATGGCTCCAGAAACTGCATGAACTTTGTCCAAGTCAAGAGTCTGAGTCTTGGTAGACTGAATGCAGTCCTTCCTGTTCAGTGTTAGTTCTTAATAGCTCAAAATAATGTAAGATGCGTTTACTAAAATTAATGCCTGGTTGTGTTTACATATGTCTGCTTAGAAAGGAATCTTTGAAAGTTAAATAAATGATCCATGAAAGCATTATTAACCTTCTGATCAAGCCACCTCTCCTTGTAATGTTATCCTGGAATAGGTGGAAACATAAGAGATCTGGAACTGGCTCGGCAGCTTCAGACTGAAGAAGATAAATGGCAGAGGTCAGAAGAAGAGAAGCGAGAGAGGGAAGAATTTAAAAAGCTGCAGGTACACTAGTGTTTCTAAATGGTAAACTTATGAATGGTTGTGCCATTAGAAATGGAGTATCTTGGAACTGTGATGTCATAGAATGGCCATACCAGGTCAGACCTGTGCAAGTCACACTGTGTTGAAGTAATGGTGCAGGAGTGGGTTGGAAGCAAATGCAAGCTCTTGGTAAGCCTGTTGCTGGCACAGATGCTGGACTTGCCTGCCTTTAGCTACTTGGCTTTACTGCCTTGAGTGGTACTTGCTCAGGATGTGTGTGCCACACTGCTCTCACCAGCACACCAGCTGGTCATGCTCCACCCAGGTCTAGTGCTCTGCCTTGCAGTGCAGTGTGGAACATATTCCGTGTTAGAGTGCCCAAGGCCCTGTGCATCCTGACTGTATTCCTCTGGAATACCATTGCCTGCTCCAGGTCCTGCTTCCCTCTGCCTCCCACCTCACAGCCCTGGTAACTCATTTCCCACTCTCACTACCTCCTTGCCTGACTGCCTCTATGCCAGTGGCTCTGCCAAGAAGGAGACGAGGCATGTGCCAGCTTTTCCAGGTGAAGTGTGCATTTTACAGAACCACAGTCATATTCAGGAATGAAGCTTGGCCTACAGCTCTAAAGTAATTCTGAAGGTTTTGTGTCTGTTTTTTGAAGTTAATGATAGTGATTTTGAAAAGCTGCATGCACAGCTGGTGAATTTTAAAATTGTGGTTTAAATCATGCACATTCTATCCCTAACAGAAACAGTATGGCTTGGATAATTCTGGTGGCTACAAGCGGCAATTTCTAAAGAATATGGAAAGAGAAGTTGATAGAGGAAGGATGCAGCCCTTAGAATATCACAAGAGAAAAGCTGAGATGATGGAAAGTTTGGCTTTTGGTATAGATGATGGGAAAACAAAGACCTCAGGTAAAAATGCTGAAATTATACAATTAAGACTGTATTTTCTAGACCTAGATTGTAGTGACCAAATGGTCTTTAACAAAACATATAATTGTTTTTTTAGGACTGGTTGCATCCTAGTTCTAATCCTTATTTTCTAGATCAATCTATACTGTTATAGTCCTAAGCTAATCAGGAAAGTAAAGTTTGGAACATTCCTAATTTGTATTCTAACCTGCAGGTTGTTTTTTTTTTACTTGTTTTTTTTTACTTTTTGTTCTTTTTTTTCCTTTTGTTTTTCTTTTCACACCCCCACCCCCCACACCCCAGAACCTTGGGACCAAGTTGTCTGGTTAAGAGCACAAATGCAGTACGTGTCAAAAGATGTAACTGTCTTATTACAAGCTGGTTGCCCTTGACTGTATGCTTGTTTACTCCTTAGTACCTCATTGGTTCCTAATCTAGTGTAGCTGTTCAAATTTACAGTACTTTTTATCTTGTGTTGCAGTTAATTGTAATATCATATAAGCTTGTTGCAGGTACTCACAGTGTTTACCTGATTACAAAGTCCTAGAGAGTACTGGGAGGAGTAGACATCTACTGGATACATGTTGTTTTAAATGTTTTATAGCTGGTACAAAAATACTGTACAGGTGGATTTCTGTGTCCCTTTCAAAAGGGTCCTGTGTCTTTACTTTCCAAGACCACAGTTCAAAGATCTTTTAGCTTATTGCTAGTGGTTCTAGCTTGTAAAGTTTCCATTTGGTTCCTGACAGATAAAATAAAATTTCTTCCATAAAATGTATTGCTTGGAAATAACACATTTAAAGTTTACATTCGTGGTAATGATTTGGATTTCAGAAAGGCATTCAGAAAATACTGTGGTGGCTATGGAGTAATTGTCTTCACAATAGTATGGCAACAAAAGGCTTTTGAGAATTTGCATATGGAGACTGAAGGGAACATTCCCAAGCATGTTCTTTCATGTTATAAAGGAGGATTTAGAATATCCTGTGAGGGGATTATTTTAAAGTATTTAGAGTAATTCTGAAGTTCTGTGCAATTCATTTTTTTTCTCTTTATTTCTCCAGGAAAAATAATTGTGGGAAATGAAAGCTTTACGTAGTATGCATAAAGTATTGCCATGTTTTTTAAGAGGATGTTGTACGGGATGTGGCAGGGGCATAGGAATGCATTATTGGTGACATACTTTTTTTATATCACTGTAATAGTTTCTGTGACTATCACAGTTTATAATGTAGTTCAAGCTGTCTAATTTAAAATACTTACAACAGTGAAAAAATAATTTTAATTTGAAAGCTTCATAGTACATAAATCCATCAAAGACCATTGAAATTAAGTAGATGCAATGTCCACTGTTTTTGTGATTTGGGTTCTAAATGTAATGTAGGATCATTAAGAAGTTTTAAAATAAATTGTATTGATCTGTATCTGTTTCAAGTTGTAGAAAGAATCTTCTGGCAAATTTTGTAGTTAATTTTAGACATAAACTTTATATTTTGTCTTCTTTTAGGAGTCATTGAAGCATTGTGCGAGTACTATCAGAATGAGAGCAAAGATGTGAAGCGTGTATGGCTTTCAGCAGGAGTAGATCACTTCCACTCATCTCTGGGTGACAGAGGCTGGGGTTGTGGTTACAGGAATTTCCAAATGCTCCTTTCTTCACTGTTGCAGAACAGCTTGTATAGAGACTGCTTGAGAGGTATTAAACAAAATGTTGTTTTATTTCACATACCTTAGATGACAGCCTGCTGACTGATGTTTTGCCTTTTCATTTACACAGCAAGTCCTATGAAGTAAATGATACTTATTAAATGGTTGTTATACCACTAGAACTTACTGTGGAAAGAGTCAGAGGTCAATATTGGCAAGACATGATGTGGTTGAAATTTACCTTCAGGTTTTTTTGGTGCATCCTTGTAACATCAACTGCCTCTTATAAAAGAAGCTCAATATTTTTAATTAATAGACTATTTCAATAACTGTTACAACAATTCAAAAGCTTTTCTGTTCCAGATACTACACTAATTCCTAGTATACCAAAGATTCAGTCCATGATTGAAGATGCCTGGAGAGAAGGTTTTGATCCTCATGGGGCATCTCACTTCAACAACAGATTACATGATTCCAAAGCATGGATAGGAGCATGTGAAATTTATTCACTGTTAACCAGTCTCAGGATAAAGTAAATATTGGTTTTTTGTTGTTATTTTTAAGTGCTGATTTAAGTGCTGTACCTTTAAAGGTTAGAATTCCTAAATGTGTGATGACAAAGCCACCTTACTGACTTTAAATTTAACGAATCTGTAAACAGATCTCATTGAGTGCAGCATGAAGCTATATAACTACTTACAGAGGTACCTAAACCGAGTAACTATTTAGATCATTGAGACTTGGTGCAAAATTATGCCACTTATGCATAAATTCAAACATTGATTAAAAGCTTAATTTCTCTAAAAGTTTCTTCTCAAGAAAAATCTGAACTTCAGCAATTTTCTATTATAGCTTTTAATTGGATGCTTTAGTTTACATGTATCACATACAAAAATCTAAGATTAATTTTTGCAAGCTTCACAACTTTTTGTTAGTGCAGAGCATTTCTTTGTTATGTAGTAAATCTTCCAGTTTGAAACAGTATATATTACATTGCTTTGTAATTATGTATCCTCTACTCCTGTATTTAAAAAAGAAAAAAGGTGGTAAGGACCACTTGGTGCCTTAAATTGCTGTATTTATAAAACATACTCGGTGCGGGAGGAAGGGACCAAGAGGTGAAAAAAAATTTCTAACAACCAACCTGCTTGAAATTTTATTGTTGTTTTAATTCTCTGTGTTTTGTAGGTGCCAAATCATTGACTTTCACAAACCAACAGGCGCTATGGGTACACACCCTCGTCTGTTTGAGTGGGTTTTGCATTACTATTCTACAGATAATGAAGGTGGTACAAAGGTGACGTGTACTTCCAAACCACCCATCTACTTGCAACATCAAGGTCAGTATCACTATGTGCTGGTTTCTTACTATTCTCTATCTCTCTTTATATATGCTGCAATTCAGAGCAGCATTTTGTAGTCCTTAATTGAATTGAAGCTGTGGCTTTATTTCATATAATTTTTTTTATTTAGTAAGAGCAACATTAAAGTTTGTATTTTTATTGGATGGATGAACTGAATGTGATTGGGATCTCAACTTCTTGACATGTACTCTTTACTTATATCTATCTTATTAAATTTCAAATAATGCCTTCCTTGATCTGAAAAGCAGTAGTATGCTACAGGAAGTCAGTAGGATTTGTATGTGTTTTTAAAATACTGAAACTCTATTTTGATACTAGGTCATAGTCGTACTATTGTTGGAATAGAAGAGAAGAAAAACAAAAGCTTATGTTTGCTACTGTTTGACCCGGGATGTTCTTCCCAAGAAATGCAGAAACTGCTGAAACAAAACAGTGATGGAACTAATCTCAAACTACTTCGAAAGTTTGTGGGTAGCCTAAAAGAAAAGCAATACCAGATAGTGGCTGTAGACGGGGTGCTCTCTTTGGAAGAGAAAGCTGTAAGTATTTCAGAAAATAGTTTCTGTCCAAGAAAATTTAAGACAATCTGCATCTCTTCTTTAATACTCAAGTGCACATTCATGTGTGGTTGTGTGGTGGATTTTTTTTCATCTCTTCACTTTCCTTTTCTTTTTTCTCTGCTACTTTCTGCTTATATAGTCCCAGGATATCAAAATTGAAAATATTTTGCATATAAATGAATGCCACCTTGATGCAACTGACAACTTAGTATTGTATGAAGCTTGCACTGTTTGCAATTAGGCTTTTTTTAACTTTTCATTTTCTTATAATGTTTTCTTGTGAATAACTAATTGTGAGCATGTAAGTTACTTACATTTATAGTGAAAACTTATGTTCAGAGGTTTTTGTAAAGCTGCGTGGTGTCTTTCAGCCTTTGATAGTTGAAGAACAAAGGTGCACGGAGACTGAGGCCTAACCATCCAATGTCTCCTCAGCTGGACATTACAGCTAGTGCATTCAGCTTTCTAAATGTATTTAGAAACACAGGTCTGAGAAACTTACATGTTTAAGCTGTTGGAATTTTTATAAATTCTTTCCACATGCTTGACTTTGGGCATTTTAACTTTTTTAAGACCTGAGAAGTTTTCAGCTGATGTCAAATGTATTTCTTGTTTTTTAAGGTTTCTCTTTCCTACAGTAACAAATTGATTCTGAGGACCAGGGTTTCAATTCTGTGGTGTCTTATGTTCAAGCTTCAGGACAGACTTTTATTTAAGCTCTGAAATAATTTGTGACTGAATTACTTGCTCAGCTGTATTTAACATGTTTATGTTGAACTGAAGTATTGTCTTACATGTTTTCTGGCCCTGAACATGTCAGAAGTATTAGTGAAATATGGCTGTCCTCTCCTTCTACTGATAAACGTTTTAAAATTCAGGACACATTAAAAAGTAGTGTCATTTGGGATTGAGGAGGGATAGGTGTGTTTTTAGTTTAGTGCATTTTTTTCTTTTCAAAGATTTGATTTATATTTTAAAGTACCAGTTGTTTAGAATGTCATCTTGAAAGCTCCCTTTTAATTAAGATGAAATATAACCCCTTATACTCCTTAAACTTACTAAACTGCTAATTTGGAAAAAAGCTCTTTAAAGTGGTGTTTTTGTTCATTAAAGTATTCTCTTTTTCTCTCACCCCACATATTTTTAGGCTCGCTGCCGTGCTTCTCAGGTCTTAACATCAGAGAAGATTCCTTAAAGGATACCTTTATTACCTATTTGTGGAATTTGCTGGATGCGAAACATTAAACTTCTCGACTGTGACTCAACAATTTCTAGAACTAAACTATGTCTCTGTAAATGCCTGGGGGGCTCTGGAGAAGCACAACACTGGAGTAAACCTATAGTTTTGCTGTTCAGTCAAAACTCTGCCATTCCAGTATACCTGTAATTGAAGTACTGCGGCCTTTGTCTTACTGGAAAATTAGTTATTTTCTTAGTTGCTTAACTGAGCAACATGGGCTGTCTTGTAACAAACTATGCACTGTTAATAAGCAGGAGATAAAGATACTATGGAAATACTTTATTGGAGCTCCTGGTCATGGTTTCTCTCTTTAAATATATTTCATCTGCCTCTGTGCCCAGTCCTGTATTTCTTCAAGGTACGGTCTGTTCCACCAGGGATTCGTTTACTACTGAGCTTCCTTTCAGTTAGCTGGCTTCTGTATATGTAGCACTTCTAAATGTGAACACAGAAGTGGATCAGTGTTGGCATTGGCTGTGAGGCCTAAGAAAGCGCTGTCCAGAGTAGAGTGTGTGTTTTTGAGATGCTGTGTAAGACAATCCCTTGGGGTACAGGAAGCAAGTATTCCTTTTGTACCATGGATAAATAAAATTAATATATTTTTTACAAGTGCTTATTTAATTTCATCCTTTTTACAATTTCTGGTTTTGTATGTGTTTTATATCATATATCCTCTAGGTCTCAAAGGTGTCTCAAAAGGATATCTGAACTGCCTTTTGACTAGTGGCTCTGCTGTGCAAGATTAATGCCATTTAAAGAGACTGTGGACCTACCTGCTGAAACAAGTATCTTGGGTGTTTGAGGCACCTTACTGTATGTAAGACATGCTTCTCTGACTGAATGTAAGAGCCGTGCCTCTCCAGGAGAGCAGCTGGAGGCTGGGAGGGATGGTTGAGTGTGTTGCAGGTAGCACTGGATGTCTGCTTAAGCAACTGCATCACATTACATCCAGTTACTAGAAATGGAGCTTAGATATGTCCTGTTCATTTAGACTCTATGTTGACACCCCGATAGGGATCTAAGAACCTTACCATTAGCCTGTTTCTCTCATGTGCTCTGGCAATTTTTGGTAGTGAAACACATAAGCATGAAAGATACTACAGGCTGTAAATCACTGATTTTTCTGAAATATGCATGAAAGTAAAAGGAATTATGACAATGCATTCATTTCAGTAGGTATGTAGAAGTGGTCTATAAGCTGTGAAAGGTTTAGATACTTAGGACAACATAGGGGCTGAGACTTGGAACAGTTCCTGGGAATTGGGTCACAGTGCAGTGTTGCAACTCAATATTGCCTCCCTACATGCATCACAGCATACGCTTTGGACTTAGGCAGTTAAAAGCAAGATCCAAGAAAGGTTGTCAGTGCCATGATTTCAAATTACTATAATTCTGTAGAGGTTTATCAATGGGATTTTATTCCATCAATAAAAATTAGACTTCAATCTAATCCAAAGTGCATAAACAAATTTAAATATCCCACCTAAACTTCTTCCACCAAAAAACCCTTACCTCAGTCCACTTCAGCAAACTAAGACACACACACATAGCCAAGCTTACTCTCAGTCATATTCCCTTTTATTTCACAGATGTTAATTGCTAACAAAGCTAAACAAATCTGCAGTTCAGATTGAGTCACTGAAACTTGTTCCAAAGACTTGGAGGAACAGTCTTCATCCAATTCTTTTGTCATTTTCAACCCTTATTGTTTCCTCTGCTTTAACATACAACAGAGAAAGCATATTTTCACATTTTAACTTGGTTTACAAAATTTTAACATTTTTAAGCTATACATCCTCTGCATGAAAATCAATAAATATGTTAGTGTGAAAACGGACTAGAAAATTTAATTAATCTACAAATAGCATTAATGAGAAATTTTCGTATGTAGATGGTTCTTGTCAGTGACCAACTTGGAAAATTTTTTGATTACTGCATTTTGCACAGACTACACAGCATTCTTGGATTCAATCTAAATTTAAAGAGAACTAATTTTCTCCTTTATGAAAAAAATGCCCGTTCTAGACATACATAGCTGAAAATGGAAAGCAGCCTTAGGAATTCCTACTTTTTTATGCAGCTGAATTAAGACATACCAGAAGTAAATTAGGTTCAGTACTGAAGAGCAGTTTAAAGTATTCTAGCAATTACACAGGAAGTTGGATGTAGTAACTATGAAACTTTCAACCCAACCGTATCTTTGGAAAAGTCAAATTTAATATCACATTAGTTCACAATTTTTTAGTGTATTTGGTAACTCTGCTGGAACACAGATCCTGCTTATTGCTTTGAAACATAAAACATTGAAACCTAGATGCTTACCTAGAGTTCTTAGTAGCCAAAATTAAAAAGATCAAAGAAGACAGTAGGAACAAAGGCACATGGTTAATTTATAAAAGTATTTACAGGGTACTTGAACATTTATTCCTATCTACTAGAATTTTTTTCATCTTGAATACAAAAAGAAACAACAAAAAAAACTCTACTGAAACATGTTAAAGGAGATCATCCTAAACAGATGTTCTCGAGTGATATGAGCAGAGAATCTTATATCCCACTAAATTATTTCTGGAACTAAATTTATAATTTTGAATATGGAATTTTCAAATATTAAAAGTCATAAATTTATTATTCCTCTAAGTATCGTGGTACTTTAGTGCAACCCTCTTCAAAGATTGAAGCTGGCACAGTTAAGGCAGTCTACTAAGAGTATTTAAAATTCAGCACACAGTGTTTAATCATTGAGGTGCCCATCTCTCTCTTTGCAGAGCCGTCTTTTGAAACCTTCATCCATACCATCAATCCTTCTAGTGATGCAGTTTCAAACACAGCATATTTGAACACCACAGTTCTTGCAGTGTTTGGGTTCTTTTTGTGGGTGGTAAGGGAGGAGTCTAACATCTGCTAGCTCCAGAAGCAACTACAGGATGGGTAATATCCCCAAGTTGAAGTGTAGCTTTACTGCATGCTGTGCTAACCTTCATAGGCCTCCAACAAGATGCTTCTAAAACTACACCCATTACATTCAAACCTATAAACACTCTATAAATCCTGGTACTGTAATCTGCACTCCACTGATAATGTTTCAACACAGTCTGTTGCCAAAAGCAAATTAATTTTCCTATTAATTGGAAATTGGTTTTGACTTTTCAAGTGGAAGTTCATTGATACATTCAAAAAAATCCAAACCCTCTAAACCCTCTCTAAACAGATCAACTAGACTTTAAGAGGACTTCATCATATTCTGATTTTTTTCCTTACTGACTTGAACTAGTGATTTTGAAAATATTATTCATGACTATGGCAAAAAAAAAATATTCCAATTGTATGGAAATGGTTTCCATTAAACTTTAATAAGGCTATACAACAAAGGTGACTAGTGCTGCCTATCTACAGCTGATAGGCTGGGGCACCAGAAATGACTTGAGTGTTAAAAAATTCCACAGGAGGGAAAAAACCAAAAAATAAATAACTGCATAGTATGTGATCCCTTTTATTCACCAAAGCTGCACATATATATTCCAGGTGGAAGACGGCAGAACAGCTGCTCAGCCTTTAGATGCAGGTGGGCTTAGTGCTCTCTGTAACATCTTTTCATCTTTCTTGCTGCCACATCTCTTCAAAGGACAATTACGGAAGTGGGGAGGAAAAAAAATAGTAGAGAAGCATTTTCAGACAGATTGATATTTCTCAAATTTTTCATTTGAAATATTAAAAGTAAATTTATTTATGGTGAAAGTCATCAGAAGACCATTCTCCTGGATTTAAAATATTTTGTTCTTTTTTCTTTGGAAAAACACTAAAAAAAACCAAGAAAAAGAAAACCAATACACATTACTAAAACCACAGATGCTGTGGCTTTCCTGCCTGCCCGTCTCTCCTTACATATGTCCATTCTGATGACAGAATCAGTTCAAGTAAGTCTAATCACTATCTAAATTAACAGGGTTGTAGTCAGGGTCATCCTCTTCATCCTCCAATTCTAAATCATCCATCTCTTGGAATAAAGATTCATCAACCTCCACATTGTTTCCAGCTGTAAAGAACAGAAAAATAATTTATTTTCATACAAGTAGGAAAAAAGTAATTAAACAACAAAATGCACAAGACTTAGTTCTTCAGTGTAAGTAGCTGGTAACTTACTTGGCTTTTTCTGTATCAAACAGACATGGAAAAGTAAACACCACATTTTATCTTTCTACAGCTAAGTGAAGCTATTTTTCCCTCCTATCAAAACCCAGTCAAGAGAAATGTGACACAGGACCTCAGAATTCATTGGGAGAATGAAATGAACATTTATAGTTGCCAGCAGCAGAAATTCTTTCTCCGCAGGACTGTCAAAGTAGGAGCTCAGGACCTCACAGATGGAATAGTTATAACTATCATAGTTACAAACACATTGGGTTTATAAAAAATTCCTTACACACCATATGCCTACATACATACAATGGCCTTCAGATTTAAATTTTACACATAAGGTGAACTTTGTATAGTTTCACATTTTCTGCTGAAAGAGATACTGCTGACAAGAGAAAACCCAGGGACTGCTGCTATTTTATTTGTATGCACCAACAGTGACATCTTCCGGCCATGAAATAAGGTTCTATTACTTCACAGGATTTGAAAGAGCCTTTTTAACCAACTCCATCTAAAGATAATACCATTATCCTCCGAAAATTAGTATTAAATGCTATTATAATTGAGTTAGTAACCTCTTGTATTTATGATAGAATGCAAACAGCAACAAAACCAGGAGTTTTTAATCACCAATAGCAAGAGGATTAAATGTTAATACATTAACCCCAAATCCTTTGGTCACAGAGGCCAAATAGAGGTTTGTTTCTCCCCTGAGGCAGCCAAATGTGCCATCAACAAACCATCTTCACTTCAGGCATTTTGGAGGAAGACAAGGTTAAATTATTCCCTCTAAAGGAAACTAAACTCCCCCAATTCAAGTTTATGCTTACTGACATTCACAAACATTTTAATTGTTACTTGCAGAGAAAATTCTTGACTCTCTTCTGCCTGTGTTTTGTGATACCAGTAAATAATGTGGCTGCATTAAAGAACTGCATAATTAAAAATCATGTATTTTAAGCTAGGACACTAACAGGCAGTACAGCAATTAAACAGGTATGTGACTATGAATAGAGTTATTTATCTTCAACAGATTTCCAAGTTCAACATTTTTCTGGCAGTCTTACAGAATTTTCAGTTGGTACCAGGTTAATATTTTAGGCAAGATAACAGGCAAATGTGCACAAACCATGAAGAAGAACTGGGTTGCACAGAGGCAAATAGCATTTATTTTGACCGGCAAGATGTTTATTATTGGTGTTGAGGTTTAGAGAGGAGACAGAACTTCAAGACCTGTACTTTAAATCAGGGGTAAGAGGGCTGGCTACTAGAAAAAAAACCAAAAGCAAACAAACCAAAAAGCAGTTTTTGCTGTTTTTTTTTGTTTAGTTTTTGCCTTTTTTTTTTGCTTGTTTTGCTTCCAGTCCAATTAGATGAACAGGACCAATGGAAATAAGATCAACTCAGGCTCAAAGCTGCAAATAAATATGCTTTCTCATCTTGAAAAGATTTTGTTTTTATAAGAACTTAAGATCACTTCTGTTTACTTTGAAAAACAGCACTTCTCAGAAAGTTCTTCCAATGTAAAAGTGATACTGAGGTAAGATATTGTCAGAAATATAATACAGATTTTCCTTAGGAATTTTGATCTACTTTAAGCCACTGTCTTTCAGTTGTGGAAACAAACAGAAATTTACCATCCTCCAAGAACTGGATATCAGAAGTGTCAAGGTTGTGATCCATTTCAAACAGCTGTTTACCTAGAAATAAAATATAATATATAAGCAAGTAGAATTCTGAAACAACTATCAACCTAAAGCAACAATAGGTAGCACATGTCTTTTAACCTTTTCAAATTAACTAATTCTAGCAGTCGTCTTCTTTTTTTTTTTAACTGCTTGTTTCTCTAAGTTCCTCATTGTGTTTTTTTGACTATTCATCCAGGATTCATCCATGCCAACAAGCTTCAACATCTTACATGTGAAATGAGTCAGTTTCTAATAGTCACCCTAATGTTATTAAGGCTTTAATAATGGGCGGGCAGAAAACTACACATTACCGCCCCCCAGACTGTGCTTAGTCCTTATTGCTTTAGTCTTCATCTTGCAGTCCACAAGAAACCCTCTGTGGGAACTGGAAAATAAATTAGCTGACTCCTCCATCTTTTTCCATATATCCTCCCATTTGAAAAGCAACTTGGATCTACACACAAATCACCAGCTCCAACACATACAAACAGATCTGTGAAGGAAAACAAAGCGAAGCCTTTCTGACTGAGAGGGACAGAAAGAAAAGCTCAGAACTCTTTCCACATAAATCACCCATCTTCCATCTACATTTGTATTGCTTATTAAAGCTTCCACAAACAAGACTGGTTAGTGAGCATGGTAATACTGGGGTTACACTAGTGGCATTCAAGAATAAGCCTGGGTTTGGTTTTGTAAAGGGGAACCTTTACAATCTAGATTTGTATAAAGGAAAACAGACACAAGTTACTAACAATACTTTTAAGAACAGAAAAACTAGAAGCCTCTTTTCTGTTATCTCATTTTTGCATATTCCTAAATGCATTCCCATCAGAGGCATCAAGTGTGCTCCCTGCCCTGTAGACCTTTTTATGGAACTTAGTACCATTAGATCATCTTACTACCATCTCTGTCCAATTTCTTCAAAACTAGCCAAAAGTTTCAAGAGCCTTCAAAAGTGAGAAGAAAACAGAGCAATGATACAAAGTAGATCCAACATCACAGGAGAACCAGTTCAAAGCTAAGTCATGCAGACTGTAGAGGAGGTTGCCCAAGATCTAATTTGTGCCTACGGAGTCTCCTAACAAAAAGAATTTTCTCCACATTTTGCTCACTGGATACAGTTAGTTTTCTACTGAATAAACTGATCTGCCAAACACAGAGCCCGAAAGCACTGCTGTGACAAGCTTTTCCCAAAAATATTAGAGCCATCCTCTGTAGTCATTTTAAGTTTGTCATATGCAGCTGCCAGCCTCTGTGTTGCTTTACTCCAGCAACAGCATCTCAGACTCCTGCATGTGCTTGGATAATCTGAAGTCCCTGTATGATCCAGTGCAATAAAGGCCAAACCAATAAACCACTGATGTAGATTCTTCCTGTTGCTTAACAAATCCCAAATATTTCTGCCTGACAGCAGCAGCTCCAAGTGGTACATTGCCTTAAACGCACAGTTTGGAAATCTTAATGATTTCAGCAGAAATCTTGTCTTATCAGCTTTCTATTTAGCCAAAAATCAGCACTCAAAGACTTGAAATGACATGGAAGGCAATAATCAAATACGGCATTAAGAGTTTATTTACTACCATCATCTTTCAAAGGAAAAATTACTTTCAGACTTATCATTATAGTCTGGTACATTGCAGAAACTTCACGACCAGTATTAAGACATACCGCTTAATTTATTTTTGCCTGCTTGTTCCTCTTCTTTCATCTTTTTCCGTTTTATTTCTAGGAGTTCTGCATCAAACTTGGCTTTCCAATTTAGGAAATTCTCAATGGTAACAGGAGTGCCATGAAAACGTTGCTGAAGGAACAAGAAAACAAGGCTGCAAACACAACTTGCAAAGCTACGGGTAAAGATGAGCATTCTCTTAATTATTTAAATTTTAACATTCCAAAAGCACTGCTTGCTGTGAAGTGTTCTGAGAAATTAATCCTAACTCTGAGAATATACAAAGAACACATTCTTATGTTTTTTCCTGTCATGGGACTCTCCCTTCAGAGAATTATATTGAGGTGGAAACTCTCATGGAAAAACCCTGCATACTTTTGGACCTAAGAGCGCAATAGTTCAAAATGTATCACTAATACAAGTTATCTATAAGTAGGCAGCACTTCTTATCAACACTTAAATGCAATCTACACTAAAATATTTACCATTAAAATACATTAATCCTTTTATGTTGTTGAAACAGAAAAAAAAGATTATTGTTTCTCAGGTATTTCTCTGTCATTTTCAGAAATACTGAACCTTACAAATCCCATCACTCTCTAGCTATTTCTCAGGAAATAAGTGAAGCCTTGTTAGATGGATTTATCATGGCATATTTCATGACTGGAAAAACTATGCTACAGTGGTTGGTTGAATGGACACATACAAGGAAGACAAACAAGTCTTGAAGACTGGTCCCACTGCTTTCATCTTATCCACTCAGTCTACCTTGGAAGAGATCTTTCCTCAAACCATAGAGCCTGTCTGCATCATGACATGTTCTAGCCTTTCTTGCTCCCCAATCCCTTTTGCATCTTCAGGCAAAAACCTGTCTACAGCAACTTTGACTTCATTTGGGAAAAATCCCCACCCCTTCCCTAGGAAGTAATGCTAGAAGGGATTGTGAACATGCAATTAGTTTCTAAAAAGACTGCTTCAGAAAATAAGAAAAAAAAAGTAAGTCCACTAAATAATCTTATAGTCCTTAAGTTTCAATTGTATCATTTTTGGGATAGCTGTTCCTTTCCCACTGCAATTGAGAATTGCTCTGGTTTCAAACCCACACATTTTAAAAAAGCAGAAAGTCCTTTTAGTTAAAAACATTATTTTACATACTTTCTCTTCTTCTTCTGCTTCTCTTTCTTTCTGTTTCTTCTCCTCTTCTCTTCGCGTTTTTATCTGATCCACTATTTCATTTAATTTCTCCTGTACTGCTGAAACTAGAGTGAAGATCATTACCATTCCTAAATTTTCTTCTGCCTACAAAACAAAGAAGGCAACTTCAAACAGAAGAACCTCAAAACTTCAGCAGCTGAATGCACATGTTTAGAAAGTAGGATTCTGTGCAAATACAGACAGCACAGCTGATGCATTTGCACCACTCTTCAAAGTTTGCTGTAAAATTCCAATCAATCGGCCAGTTAATCCAGTTAGTAATCCCCACATGGGTGTAGAGCAAAACACAAAGATGAACACCTGTGTTCAGGTTATCAACACCTTATAGACATCTTGAAAGCTTTTTCATGAATAAAATAAAACCTGTAGTAGAAATAAAACTCTAAAATCTGAGCAACATAGATTATAAGTGACAAGAGTCACTCAGAACCTCTCTTCTCCTGAAATGGTTTATTCTTTAATCCTATTCCATGCTCCTTGGAAGTGACAGAGTTTCCCAGGAAAACCAAAAAGCATCAGTGAATGGAAGGTCATATGAAGTAAACTAAAATGAAAGAATGCCTACTGAACATATTATGGCAATTTTAGGGCAGGGAGGACTTGTCAGGAATTCCTGAAACCAAAGAAATTTTTTCTTCTCGTTCCTTCACGATGCACTCTCTCTGGTCCCAAAGGTTGAAGAGATCCACCCCTACCACTCCAAAAGTTATGTTATTAAAAAGAATCAAGAATCAACCTGGCATTTTTTAATATTTCCAAATAAAACTAAAATGGCTTATTTTCATAAACACTACATATACAGTGAAACAAATTCACCTTAAGCTAGAACTGCAGAAGAGGGGAAGCCCTGGTGCACTTCCACTTCATTACCATACACACTGAATTAGCCCTGTATTTTACCTCATTACCACAGTTTACCAAACTCAAATCTCAAAGTCAGTCCCTACAGTATGGAACAGGTTTCAGATCAGTAGCACATACTTCAGAAAACAACTGATTTGAGAGAGAAATTCTGGATAAAGTGTGAAGTGATATCAAGCTGTACCAAGATATTCCATTTCCCTTACCTGCTGTTCTAGCAGTTTTATAATGTCTGTGACATCATTATCGTCAAGATTCTCCTGTGAGACAATTTCATACAGTGGAGTTTCATCAGGGTATTTCTCTCTATAGGTAAATTTAAGAGTTGTTTGGACAGCTACAAGATAAAAAACACACATTCTTACAGTGGGAACTATATAACTTTAACTGTGTATTTTTTTATTTTATCAACAGCCTAAAGATTATAAAATATTCTTGCCTTGAAGGAACAGTCTTCTTACAAATGAACAGATTTAAACATAAACCAAGATTTCTGAGAAATTAAGATGATGAAATCTACAGCTGCACAAACTATTACAACCTATTCACATCTGAAAGGTCTTTAGGAAGACTTGAAAACATTCTGTAGTATGGTGGATACTAGAGCAGTAATCACTTCTCCCCCATATTCTACTTAAAGCTGGAAAATAGTGAAGAGTCCTAACAACAGAGCTAGAGAGAACCTCAGCATATTAGCACTTTAAACTGTGTGCCTGGTTGATCAACCTCTGTGTTGGGTTCCAGAGCTACACATAAATCTTATGACAAAACCACTATGTCCAGTAGAAGTTATTAAGCAGGGAACTGCCTAAGGAAAACACATTCAGCCTGAAGCTGCCCAGAGCCAGGGTAACATGGAAACAAGGCAAAAGAAAATCAAGGTCCTTCTACACATCCTCCCAGAATACCAGGGAGAAGCTTTCCCTTAGTTCCAGACTCACAGTTCTTGGCAACTGAGCAGTCTCTTCAACACAGACACCTGCTCCAAGCAGGACTTGTTCCTTCAAAACTGAACAAGACAGCACCAGTTTATTCTTTCTGTTACAGTAACCCAGAATAGCAGCTTTCAAACCTGCTTGGAGCAAGGCTGGCTTACAAGCCCACGCAATTGCTGACACCCAAGAAATACACAGTGACTTGGGACCCACAGCCGCCTGCTCTGATCTCTTCCTTAAGGAGTTGCACATTCACAGCTCAGAAACTCATCTCTTCCATGTGGCTGGCAGTTGCTAGGAAAAAAATCCCCTCACATGGCTGTAAGCTGCTACAAGGATGATAACATATACTTTTTGAAACTATGTTAAAAAGCCATTAAGATTCAGCAAAAAAAAATCCTAGCAAGAGAGTGTAACGTTTCTGCAAACTAAACAAGGATCACCAAAATCCTTGAACTTCATTTTCTGAGGAATGTTTGCTGTATCATGCCCCTAAGAGGACTTAAATCGAGGTATACATAGTTGTTGGTGACAGAATTAGGCTTACACAGAAACTCCTCCTATATATGTTTAAGACACAATGAACTTACTTTCATCATTTTCTCCAGCTTCAGATGTCACAGTGATTGTGAAAGTGGTTGGCTTTTCTGACAATACTGTTCAAAGCAAAAAAAAAAAAAAAATCAGAAAGCGATTCCTTAAATCAGACAACTACTTTACATCATTAAAACTTGTAAAGGACTAATGAATAAATGAAGCTCTTGATGTAGTGTTAAGGGCCTTTTAACCTTATTAATGAATACTTTTCAATTAACAACTGCTTTCTATATGATGTGATGCCTGGAGTGCTCTTTGAATGAGAGCATATAACATCAACAAAACCAAAAAGTTTTCCAGAAGAGAAACTTTCTCTTCTGACAGTTTCACTTTTTCAGAAAGTAAAAATCTACCATCAAATTACTTTTGCTAGTGCATGGAATGTGTGCACAAAGCTCACAAAGCTAACTTGCTTTACTGTCCTAGATATGTGTGATGAGCATCCTGTGCACTCTTGACCCCGGACTATTTTTACAGTATGCCCACACCTATATTTAGGACAGCTTAATGTAAGACATGCTTCTTAAAACAAAAAAAGGAATACATAGGGCTTTCCTTCAAGCATGTCCTACCTACGAAATGTATTAGAAAGAAAGTGTGTGAATAAGGCAGCTGGAAGACAGACTGCTAGCAGCTCCTGTGAAGATGCACAGAATGCAAGTGCCATGATCTGTGTTTCACAGGCTGAAAACCTCACTGCACAACTGTGAGTTGTAGACCATATCCTCACATAAGGACTCATCTGCATCGCTGTTATAACCTATGCCCAAAGCAGAATATATGCTCTCAAAGTATTATGTGAATTTTGCCTAATTGCTAAAGTAGTACTATTATATTTATCCCTCTCTGTTCTCTTGGGCATTCATTACATGAATGAATAACTCCTGAGTAAACATCAGAGCAGAGGCTCTATGAAAGAATATTACTTCCATATCAGTGATTCCGCATCCACAGTTACAACAGAACAATTTACATATTTTTAACTAATCTCTAACATAAAACTGAAAAACTGAAAAGATTTTCAGATTGAAGGACTGGGCAAACGTCTGTGTGATGAAGTTGCTGCCAAGGAAGATACTGTGGGACTTTGGGCCGAGGTGATACTGTGCAGAGAGGAAACTGCAAATGCACCAGTTAAAATTCTTTGGATACTGAGCACCCTAAAGCACGCTGGCTTAGGTAGCATGGTAGATACTCTTCACTGTTTGATGGTAACTTGCAAGTCCTGAGAAACCGATGAACTCACGTACCCATGCTCTGAAAGTTTCAGTAATACAACATGCTGCACCAAGCAGCTTGCCTTTGTTCCACCACAGACTAGCAATGGCATAAGGCAGGTACAGGCTGAGGGCATTTAAGGAGCAAGCAGCACCTTTAAGTACCCCAAAACATCCCGTGCTTTACAGTCGCCATCACCGGAAAGGAAAACTGATCGTCACAAGCGCCAGTGTTCCCAATTTCCACCTAGGGCCGCATCTTTTGGAAGGCTGCTCCAAGGCGCATCCTCCGGCCCGGCACAGCCCGGGCTGGGACAGCGTGGGCACCGGCACCCACCCGGCCAAAAGCGCCAGCGAGGGCTTTGCCCTTCCCGCCCGGGGAACGCAAACAACCCCCACCCCAAAAGCAAACCATCCGGGCCGGGGCTGGGGGGTGTGTGCGCCCGGGAGAGCCGGCCGCAGCCCCGGCGCGGCCTGCCGGCCCAGCCGCCCGCCGGCTGCGCGGCCCGGCGCGGCGCGGCTCACCCGTGA
>JAWWMP010000116.1:66070464-66103594 GCA_035047865.1 Dendrocincla tyrannina
GTCGGGGTAGATGGACTGCAGCGCCTCCAGCTCGTTGCGCTGCTCCTCGCTGTAGTCGGTCATCGTCGCCCGCCGCCGCCCACAGCCATGGGCGGCCCGCGCCGACCACCGACCCCGGCCCGCCCGCGCCTGCGTGCGCCCTCCCCGCCCGCGCCCGGCCCTCCCCGGCCCTTCCGAGCATGCCTAGCGCTCGCGCTCGGCGCCGCGGGGCTGCGGGGCGGGGGCGGAGGGAAGGGGCGGGGCGGAGCGGAGCGCGCTGCGGCCAGCGCTGGCCCGGGCGGGAGGAGCCGGCCCTGGCCCGCTCCGGGAGCCGGCTTGGATCCCCTCCGGGGGCCGCCACAGGGAGGCAGCGGGTGCGCTGCCCTATGCTCCGGGAGTCGCAGCGCTTGTCGCTTGCCGCTCGGCCGCGGGCAGGGCGGGCTGGCCGTGCTTGCCCGCCCGCAGCAGACGAGCCGGGGCACGGCCTGGCCATGCCGGGGGTGCCGTGTTGGCGCTCTCGGCCGCCTACACTCGTGGTGGTGTGCGGAGTCCCCCCTCCAGAGGCGTCAGGGTCACTGTGACGAGTATTCACTGCTGGATGTTCTTCCATTGAAAACTCACAGGGATCAGCAAACGAGAGGGTCCTAAACCGGTGCTCTAGGTGTCGCATAAGGGTGCCGTGGAAGCGTCTGGGGCAGCTAGGTGAATCAGTCTGTGGTGCAGCTTGGGGTTAAGCAGCACCCGCAAACTTCCCAGGAAATGTTCACAGTGATTTCAGGAGTTCCATCGCAGAGGCAGCATCACCACTCTGGGTGGGTGTGTGTGCAGAACAGAAATCAAGGCTAACGATAATGGGAGCTGCCGTGACCTGGGAGGGACCTGCAAGGATGAATTTAAGACTGAATCCAGGACCCTGGTGGGTACTTGGTACACAGAGTAGTTTTAAGGTGCATCAAGTCCTGGCCATATGGCTAGCATTTTTCCCATAGATACTGTTCAGAAGGCCAGAGTTTCCAGAAAACTTTCACTATGGACATAAAGAGAATTGCTTTTTCTTTCGGTGAGGAAACTGCAATTCTAAATTGATTTTTTGAGTAAGATGGCTCAAGTTTTAGCAGGCACAGTTAGACTGTTCAGTACCAACTCAGATTTTTCTGTAATCATTATCTGTTCTGAAAGCTGTGCCTTCACTACAAATCCATGATGTGTTTCAAAGAGCAAAGGAGTGAAGGGAAATAGATCCAATCACTTACAGTACTACAGCTATATTACTCTGGATTAATATATGCTAACAGGGTGATTATATATTGGCAGGCTGAGTTCACAGTGACAGATACAGTTAGTACTTGCACTTAGTATTTTAAATTATGAACTATTAAAAAAATACAGAGCAAATAGTTGGGATAAAATCAAACCATGAAGTTTAATTTAACAATTAAGTGAGCAAGTAATTAATTTGATGGCTTACTCTTAACTGCAAATATTGTATTATTGTAGTACAGTAAAACAAGGAAAGAAGTGGAAAGAACTCACACAGAATAAAGGCAGCATTTTTTTTGTCATTTTGATCCAGGCATCAGCATAGGGATTTTTTACCAAAACTTTAAGATACAAAGTCAGCTGTGTTCTTGAAGGGCTGCATCCCATGGAAGTGGCCATGATGGAGTAGTTTGCCATGAACTGCAGCCTGTGGAAAGGACCCACACTGAAGATGCAGGTGGAAGACTCTCTCCTGTGGAAGGTATCATGCACTGCAGTAGGGGAAGAATATGAGAAGCCCTCCCTCTGAGAAGGAAGGAATAGCAGAGACAACATGTGATGAACTGACCACAACCCCCATTAACCCTCCCCCTGTGCTACTGGGAGAGGGAGGAGGTATAAAATTTGTGAGTGAAGGTGAACTCAGGAGGAAGAAGAAAGGTGGTGGTGGGGGGGAAGGTACTTTAAGGTTCAGTTTTATTTCTCATTGTCCTACTCTGATTTTATTGGTAATAAACTAATTTCTCCAAGTGGAATGTGTTTTGCCTTTGATAGTAAATGGTGAATGTTCTCCCCCATCCTTATCTCAAGCCATGAGCCTTTCCTTATATTCTCTCTCCCCTGTCCAGCTGAGGAAGAGAGTGACAGAGCAGCTTTGGTAGGCAGCTGTTGTCCAGTTAGGGTCAACCCACTACCAATGAAAGCTTAGGATTCAAATGAATGATGTAAAGTGCTGTAAAATATGCATAATTTTCCAGTTATTCAGGAGATACATTATTTGCTTTTGTTTAGAAGTCCAAATCTTCAAGACCAAACACATTTACTAAGATCTGCAATTTAACTTACTTTTTCCACCTGCATTTCCTAGTAAAATGTACCAAAGAATTATACTTCTCCACTTCAACCACCTAGTGCCATTTATTAGGAGCAGATAACATCCTGTAGTTTAGCATGTCTTTGGAGCACACAACATGCATATATGTACATGACAACACAGAAAGCATTACAAAAAAATATGGTATGCATTTCTCCCCAGCCCTCCTGAGTTAGAAACATTTGCACAGGAAGTTAGAGAGCTGAGTAACATCATACCACACTGAATTAACGCAAAAAACATCCTTAAACCTTCTTTCACTAAATTCAGACAGTTTTAACCACTGTTACAAGTTTTTTTACAGGCAAAGCAAACCTTAGTATACAAAATGAGATGTGTCCTAACCTGAATGCTATTTATACAGTGGGCAAGCACACAAACACCTAAGAGATTTTGAAGTATTTCTAAAAAGGAGACTGATCTTGCTATTGATTTCCATCAGACTACCTTTCAACTCAGTTTGCCATATGTGAAGTGTTCATACAGCTGCTACATGTTACACACCTCTATCCTCTGCCTCAGTGGGAATTTTGTCTCCTTACCAGAACTGAAAGTTTTCTCATCATTATAGCTTGTAGTTAGCCAGTGTACTTTATTAATACAATACCAAGGGAAAAAAAAAAGGTGAAAGAAAAGAAATAAGTCATTTCTGCTAGGGGTCACTAAGAAAAAGCTGGATAGCTGCTTTCGCTCTATGCAGAATGGACCAACTCATATAATAGGATCCAGTCAAAGTCTAGCTATTAAAGATCTTTTTAATGGGAAGAAAAAAAAATGCAAATAACTTTCCCAGTACATACTTACTCTTTTGGCACTACTAGAAAGCAGAGAGCTGCAGCTTGAAACAGCTCACCCTGATCTAGACATATATCATCACATCCCACAGGAGTCAGATGCCATCAGTAAAGGCATCTGTAAGCATTTGCTAGAAGACTACATTAACAAGATGTACTTGCTCACATACTTTATATATCAATGTAATAATGCATTAGAAAGTTCCAGAGCAGCTCAGGTCTGATATAGAGCTAAACAGGTTCCTACTTTTCTGCAAGGTGTCATAGTGACTTGGATCTTCAGAGCTGTGTTCTGATCAAAGGGTCTTCATCAGTCTTCAAGTATTTTCCATTTGCACGCTCCTTGAGTGCCCAGTCATGGAGGAGACTGTAATCATAGTGCTCCTCATCCACTTGTTTTAGAAAGGCCAGTCCAGAAATAGCTTGCCACTCTCTGAGAGATGGGATACGAATTTCCTTTACATTTTCACTTCCTGGGACAAAGCCAAAGAACTTCCTTACATGCTGCATGGCATAGAGCCTTGAGTGCTGCTCCGTTGCCTCATCAAAGAGCACCTGCTCATTGTGGACATAGCTGCTCCAGTATCTGAAATGTAGAAAGCTGAGTGGAGAAAAACAGCTTGCCAGGCAGTAAGACAGGAAGACAGTGATGACTACCACAGCAATCAGAAGCCAGCCAGCCACCTTACAAAGAAAAAGAAAAGAATTGTTACAGCTGAAAATACTCACAGTGGTAATTTCTGAGCACCAGAAAATCTATATGACCTTTACTTGCTTTTCCTAAATAATAATGTTAACAAGGTATAAGCCTGAAAAGAATCTGTTGCCACCAATCACAGTCTGTGGCTACTGGACGCAGCTACATTGTGAAGTCATTTGTTGTTACTGTCAAGTTTAAGAAAGTTCTGTTGCATAATTTTAAGTGTATTTCTTTCACAGCTGTTTCTGTTAGAAGATAAGCCATCTAACTTCTAGACTATATTAACTTATAGCCTTTTTAAACCCAATTTTTCCTGAAGCAACAACTTAACTTTCCCCCCAGTATGCAAACTTTTAGGATTGAGTGATCTGAAAACCAAGATTTTACATTGGTTCCCACAGAGCTCTCATGACCCAGGTCCCTTAGCCACCACACATTTTTTTATGCATTAATGAAGAAACTTCATACCCTCTCTTGCTCTTTAACTTTCATTTGTCTTACTTGATAGTACTTTTCAGGATACTGCAGAGGGAAGAATATATCCTCTCGTAGCAGACAACCAGACACAGTAATTTATGTACCTAAAATTCAGTTCCACTTAGAAGAAAAAAAGCAGGCTTCAAAACACACAGAGATTTTGCACTCAAGACAGAAGACACCAGTCTTGTTCTATGCTAACACTCTGCCTGCTAAATTAACTCTACCTCTCATCATTAGGTTCACAGGCAACAGACACAACATGAGTTACTCACATGTGACTGGTATCGGAGTAGGAGAATCACTTCATCTCTTGCCCGGGTCATCTCTGGTGGAACTAACTCACTGCATGGAAACGTGGCCAATATCCTTCTGCGTTCGCTATCAGTAACATTAGGATTAGCTCCATAATAATACACGGGGACATACTCGCTCACAGCACAGACATAGTATGAGCCATTTATCAGAGTGACTGCTAGCCATGTTACTGGGGCAACCAGTGCTCTCCCAGTGATGCTGCACAAGACAAAGCAGATCAGTTTGCAGTTCAGTAACCGGTTTGATGTAGTCACCTTCTCAAAATGAGACCTCCTGCCTGTAACCAGCCTCCAAGTCTGGTTATTCAGGGCATAGCCAACAATCAGAAGGATCAGGGCAGGAACTCCTAGAAATGCCAGCCCATAAATAAGGTTCTGTCCAACATGACAGGGACAGCTGAATGTGAAAAAAGAGAAAAGCTGCTGCCCACCAATTGTCAATATTGCAATTATAGCATTAGCAATAACAACTTCTTTGCCTTTTAGAAAAGTTAACCACTTTGGAAGGAAAGTCATTTTAGATCTTACTCTTTACCAGATTACTTTAAGTCCACACCAGCTTTTAGTTATATTTAACCGATGTTAATGGCAGAACAGAATGAACTCCAACAGCTTAAAAAAAATACCACCAAACACAGCAGCAAAAAACTCTGCTAGTCTTTCTCCTCCCACTAATTTCCAGTGGCTTGTTTGCTAGCTTTAAATACGCTTGCAGACATCCACTGATGTGTTTTAATTGATTCAGTAATTTATCTCAGCAGTTCTGGAACAGTGAGCTTCTAGGCTGTTGTGCGCTTTGCCAGCTCCTTGCTAATTGTCTGAAACTAACAATAAACTCCCCCTACCTTTTGGATGACATGCAGTGCTATCAAACTGATGACTAACCTCTCAGGGTTAATTACCAAGCTGTTTACTAATCAACAGTAATTAGCAGAAACATGGCAGGAGGCAAGGACATACTAAAAAAAAAAGAAAAAAAAGAAAGAAAAGCTGAAAGGAGACCTTTCAGCTGTTCTCCATAAAAGAGCAATCAAACAGAGACTTGGCAAGTGGACCAATTATGAAAAAAATGAAGCATTTTAAATGCTTCAACTTCAAAATAAACCCATAAAATATTCCATAAGTGGCACAATGTTTGGAATCCCAGTGCTGTTTTTATTTAACACCAGTTCTAGGGCATTTTGCTCTCCAAACTAGAGATGTAATTTTCTGCTGAACCACGACGATTTAGCATTTCACCTGTAGGTGGCAAGAGGCTGGCATATCTCTTTTCCTGACAATGCTGAAGGTTTCCTTTGGAAAGTTGTCTTTTTTGGGTTTTGGGGTTTTTCAGTAGCGTATAATCTGCTATTCACTTCACACAGTGTAAAGCCGGCTGGCATTTATGTAACATGCTTATGATTACAAGTTTTAAGATTTTCTGTAAGTACAGTCAGTCCCATTCTGTGGGCAGAAATAGAAATTTTTCAATTAAACATTTCCAGAGCTCATCTCTGGAAATTGGGGTCTATGGTCTAGGCTCTGAACATCTCTCACAAATCAAGCCTTAAGCAGAAGCCTGAAAAATTTAGAACATTTCCCTCCTGGTAATTTTGTCTGGATTGCAATTTTTCTGTGGATGTACTATCTAGTAATTCTATACATTGCATAACCTAGGCTGATCTGAATATGAAAATACTTGTGTTTCAGTACTGAGAAGTCTGTCTGTAATACAAACAATTTCACTGAGAACAGAAAACAAAATTTAGCCAGAAAGTCTGTGGGGAAAATTGTCTTCCCAGTACAGATGTCTGTCTCCAGCATGTGTGGACTTCCTTACATGATATAATCGTGTCTGTCTGTATGCCTCTTCCCTCCCCTTGCAGAGAGGGTTGCTAATAATAAGTTTCATCTCAAACAGTAATTTTGGCACCCGTGGTATCCTCTTGGGTGACAGAGACACTCTCTCAGCTGTTATACACATGGATGGTGTGTTAAACATGTCTTGTCTATTCACTAGGCAAGAACTTGTCCCTCCAGTGCTCTGTTAGGGTGGACACCTGCTTGTCTCATCCCCACTCACGGTCTGTGAAAGAGGTCCTTTCTGGTAACTGGCTCTCAAACTGTGTGACACCATTACACAAAATTAAAAGCAATAGAAAAACATGATGAAACATCCAGCAGCACTTTGCCACAGCTTTTCTGGAGCTTGTTCTTAGCTTCTTAGTTGTTTGAACAGAGCAGAAGCACAAGAAAATCACAGTACTGTCTGAACATTGGCATTTTGAACCTTCATTTTCTTTCAATATCAGAAGGGTTTCAATATTTTTTTTAATACTAGTGGCATTATATTTTGAAAAAAAATCAGTGAAGTAAACGCATCAGGGTATTACAGAATTATTTTGAAGTTTTCCATTATGCCTTAATTAATTTTAAAATCTGATTGATTTTTTTTTTGAGTTTTCTTTGTGAACCCTTGTCTTATTTTGTTTATAAGGGAGGAAGGCTTTCCCAAGCATCACTTGTTTACTCAAGGAACACATTAGATGTGAAACTTGAGTGGTGTACAGCACTGAAATATTCATAGCCAGCCTAAGGCTGTTGAATGGGGCAATTTATACAATCAATACAACAACTTTGTACTTCTGCATTTTCACTTCTTTGGCATTTGCTTTCATGCTCTGCTGTAAATGATCCTGCTGGGTCATCCTATTATGGAACAAATTATAGGGTTGGATCCAATTAAGAGCTTGGGTGGCACATCAAGCTTTTAAGTACTTTGCAGAGGAACCCAGAGTCCTGGGGTAGACATTCAGGCTCTTTATCTGATTCCCAGGAAGAGTTAGAACTGAACGTGATCCAAAATACCACTACCTGAGGTGACAGTCAGGTGGCCTCTGAGGCAAAGAAATGCTTATAGCTGACATCTGAGGCAAATAGGATGCATGAGCAAACTCTAGCTATGGTTTTGCTTATCATATTTCAGGGCTCTGTCAGCTTGAACTCACTGCCAGTAACCTCATTTATGAGAAAAATTGATTTTTTTTTTTTTTAAGCACTGAAAATGGTTTGTCTTTTTTTTTTTTTTTAAACATGGTTATTGGAAGATGTATTACACATTGCTATCCTCCCATACACAGCAAACAGTTTTTATTTCTTGTTTATCTTTTATTGAAATAAAGCAACCATGGCAAAAGGGAGAGATTGGTTTCAGCCCCCTTCTCCACCTGATCTACTAAAAAAAACTCACTCACTCACTCACTCACTCACTCACTCACTCACTCACTCACTCACTCACTCACTCACTCACTCTCTTTCTTCCAAAATCTCAGTTAGTATTAGTAATGTGATGTGACTGTGGTGCAAGTAGTATGTATTTTCCAGCTTTCCCATTCTACCAGTTGCACTTAGTTTCCCCACGGAGAAGATTTTGATATTTATTGGATCAGAAAAAGATTCGGATTTTGTTATCTAATGGCCAAGAATAGATAGAGAGAAAGACGGAAGTGTTCTTCTATTTTCCATCTGGAAGTTTCTTCCTGTGAAGTTTGGAGGAGGAGAAGTCTGAACCCTGGTCTCTCTGGTCCTGTGCACGTATTTGCATCACTGAGTTAGCAGTCAAAAGGCTGATGTTCTGTGCCTCCTCTAGCTGCATTTTGAGTTCTCTTTTGCATGGATGTCAAGCCTGCCTGTGCATGTTAAGAAAGTATGCTGTGAAAATGCTTGCATGACAGATTTCTTGTGAGAGCTGAGAGGAGCGCTGCCCATGTCCTGTGTTCTACCAAGTCGCAGGTGAGATTCAGGCTGCCATGGTCTCTTTGGCCTGGTTAAGGGAGAAGTTCCTCTCACCTTAACCAGGATAAGCACTGACGAGAAAAATAATAAGCTTTATGATAAGGGAAGAATAGGAGCCTGTTAATGATCTTTTTAGCTTATATATTTTGCTGTGCTTTATTTATATGAGGTTTCAGGTGCCTGCAGAGAGTTTCAGCAGAAAGCAGGCACTAAAATTCCAAAGCACCCTCTGGATAACAATGTAATCCAACCACAGAAGTTTCAGCAGGTCACAGTGAAAATGCTTCTAACAGGCAAGGTGTCAGCAACAGCATTGCTTTATTCAGAAACACAGCCAAAGCAGCAGCCAAACTGGAATTTGAATGTAAAAACTCAGGTGTGAATTTACATGTATATGTGTGCATGGATGTATTTTTCAAAGAATGATGTGTCCTTACCATGCATTGCACCATCTGGTCCCCAGTGTTCCCTCATTATTATGGTTTTAGTAATGCAGACTGAGATAATTCATCCATATGTTCAGAACCGTATAAATAAAGTGGTGCTCATTTATGGGTAGCCTTAATTGTTTTGTGATGGGTTCACTGCAGGTAAATTATGTGAATGATAATCTTTTACAGTTGATTTTTAATTGAGATACAGTACACTTTCTTGTGGAATATAGGATGACTTGCAATGTGAGAGATATTTGATGCTTTTTACCAGCTGGAGACAATTGGAGAAATCAACCAATTTCAGACTCAATTTAGAAATGCAAGTAACTATCTAGAGAATTGTAATGTCTGGCTTTTAAAATTTATTTAAATTTAGATGTGGGAAGTACCTACAATAGTTTCACTGATAAAATGGAGTAGGATTTTACAGAGTCAAAAAAGGACCTGAAAAGAAAAAAAAAAGGAAAAAAAAAAAAAAGAAGAACATTATTATATTGTGAAGTTGTCACCACCAGTTAATTCTGTGTAAAATAAAGGATGCTAGGATTAAGTTTTCCACAGAAAAAGATGAAAATCCCTTTATCTGTCATATTTTTTGTTGTTGACTTGTGTCATGACTTTAAACTACCATGTCTGAAGTAAACTAATCTTCCTTATCCCACATGAATCACATATGAATGCTTTCTGTGTATCTGGAGTAGTAAATATCTCTATTTTTGCTCTAACACTGAATCTATTAATTAATAGAAATTTCATAACAGTATGACATTCAGATGAGGCCATATATTTTTCTTTCCTTTCCTGAGAGGTCTCAGTGGGTCTATATGTGCAAGTAAGTCCTATAAGGAATGACTGCTACCTGATTAATTTCTAAATTCACCAGTAAAAATAGTAAAAAAATCATTGCAAATCTAAGCTAACCACATAGGCCAAATTTACTACAGGGGAAAACAGGCAAAGTAAGCCTGAATGTTCACAGCAAGGATAGTTACAAATAGGTATTTATAAACAAGTTAAGAATAATAAGACACCCCTTAGGAACATCGTTAATGAAAATGCCATTTGCACAAGCTGGTAGCTGTAGCAGGTACAGAGTTTATTCCTCTGGGAAGCTGGAAGTTCTCTAGATCTGTCCTACCAGCAGTACCTTGTAACCCACACTGACCCTGCTTAGGCAGACATCAACTTACCAGCAGTCAGAGCTGACAGAAGACTATAGCTCTTTCAAGTTGAAAACAATCAATTTTTAATTATCCTCTGCAGCAGTATCTTGCAATTGTGTTTTTATTATTCAGAAAGGAACCTTTTGTTAGCTCTCCAAACACCAAAGTCTGATAGAAACAAGAGAATTAATTTGCTGTCTGTAAAACCTGTGAATGTCTTGGGGCTGTCTGATTTGATTTTCCATGGATGTTTGCTGGACAAACATCTTATGGACAAAGCGATTATTTATATTGTGGACAGGGGTAGATCTGTTGCCAGTCAAGTTCCTCCCAAAGGGCTCAGTATTCGTAGAGGAGGAGGAGCATCAGCAGCATTGTAGACTGCAGCAAACACATTTCATGCAAAAGGCTGAAGAGCAGAGAGGAGAAAACTTTAGAGAAAAGAAAGAGGAAATACAGTGGTTGAGAAAAAACTATGCTGCTTGAGGAAGAGAAGACGTAAACTGACAATCAAATACATCAGAAGTTACACAAGCAACATGTCTCGGTCACCAGGAAGAAAACAGGAGAACAACAAAATAGTAAGATATTTTTGTAGTACATGATTAAAATCGTGCATGGAGTAAGAATAGGCTATTATTGTATTGATGTATATGATACAGTCATATTTCTGGACAGTCTGAAAATACTGAAAAGATGGGGATGAGTCTGCCAGTAAAGAGTAGAGATGCTGGCCACATACATGGCTACTATCTCTAGTGCTGAGATTCTGAACAAGCTTAGGAAAGAGGGGCACAAAGTTTCTGAGACTGCAATCTGTTCAGAAACAGAGGTCGAAGTGCTTTGAGTGATAGGTAAGTTTATTTGCCTCCTAGGTTAGATAATTCTGAAGTGAAACAGAGAGAAGGAGATCTCTGTTCTGTGCTTGAATGGTTCAATTCCACACAAATGTTTCTTCAGGAAAGCCTTAAGGCTCTCTGTATGGTGACTGGCGATTTTTAACAGGAGCTTGGGCAGTGGAGAAGGTGCAGAAAGCTTTAAGACAATGTTGTGTCAATTTCTGAAAGTCTCCACTGAAAAAGAACTAGAAAAATTGAATGTAATTAAGGTCAATAATAATATATTTTAGGTATGTAAGTTAATGGAAAAAAAGTATTTCAATGGATGGCAAGAGTGGCTGATAAAAGTGATTATGCTGATGTAATATGCTTGAGTTTCTCTAAGGTATTCTTATTACAACACAGACTTTTTGCAGAACAATAATAACAGAACAATACAGAACCTGTATGACATCCATTTATTCCATTAAGAACTTGTTAATGAGAATTTGGCCAAGTGTGCAATATTATTGTAAACAGAAGTTATCACCAAGGTGAATTTAGGAAATGGTTCCTTATTAAAATCCAAGCTTTTGATGTGAAGGGAACAGGAAGATATTTTTTCACCAAGATGCTCTTCCTGTGCTCATTTGATTTGTTCTATTGTTTTATTGTTATTCACTATTTTTTCCACAGGCTATCAACAAAAACCACTTCTATCTGACCACAACCCACAGAGCTATAGTACTTCCTTTAATTAATCCCTGTCTGAGAAGTTTAGTGAGAGTCAATCTAGCCTCTCACCTAAAGGCCACCTAAAAGCTGCTACTCCTTCTAAATACAGTCAGTTCTGCAGAGCATGGATGTGATCTGGCAGGGCAGGGAGGGAAGAAAACTTTCCTCCAGATTGGTGCATAGCTGAAGATCCCAGACTAGCACTTGTGACAGGATCTGTGCAAAGTTAGGTCTCTGACATGTTCAGTTGCTCTCCATGCTCCTTGGGCAAGTGGCTGCAATCCTCACCCATGCCCTTCATCTTGTTGTTATTCTTTACACTTGTGCTGAATTATAGTACTTTTTCATTATTTTGAGTTAAAATTTTTATCTACTTTTTAGGTTTTTTGACAAAACAGATGATGACTTGAATCAGATGAACCCCTACCTTTGTGAACTATTGTTCCTATTGCAAAAGAATTAATAGCTTATTGCCTCTATTAGTCTTCCTGCAACTAAATGTTTGTAAATATTCTTTGATGGCATTTGACAGCATTGATCAATCCAGCATACATACATGTAGTTATAGGATGCAAGAATGCACTTGATGAAAGTAACTAAAGTATCCCAAGAAATGGTATTTCTGACAAGGAAGATCCCTGTACAGACTCAAATAACAATCAATTCAAGTTCTGTCACACTTGAATTGTGGATTTCAGTGATTATACGTCCATGGACAAATGTTTCTTTACTAATGTACATGTTATTTTTGCTTGCTTTTAATACAGTAGCAGCTCAAAACCATGGAAAAGATTAATTCCGGTTTGCTTAATTTTTGATTTTCATATTTTCTGGCAGAGCAGAGAACTTTTTGTACTCACATATGGGGCTTTGGTAGCCCAGCTGTGCAAGGACTATGAAAAAGATGAAGACGTCAACACCTGTTTAGATAGAATGTAAGTACTGCTTTAAATGTTCAGCTTTATCCATAATGCTATTTGTCTGCCTATATGTTACCTTTCAGCTTTCTATTTGTTATCTTACAAGTTCCAGCATTCTGTCTAGGGTTACAGAGATGACAGGGATGTGGTCTGATATTCTGTCAACAGAAACCATGCTAATTTGTGCATTAAGATCAAAAATACGCTTTTGAATTCTCTGCAGAAAAGCGTCAGGATTGTTTTCATAGCTTATACTCGTTCCTTGCTAGTCCTTTTGTTATGCCAATTAATAATATAAATGTCTAAATTTCATCTCCTATACCCATTTATTTAATTTCAACTTCCCCTCTCATCGGGTTAGGGGCAGATGGACCTCTCATGTTTAGACGACCATACAGCAATGAATGCGATAGCACAAAAGGTCAGTGGAGATGGATTTTTACACGGATAACCTCTTTGGAAAATGAAGATCCTATGTTTTCAAGATTCTGTCATCCTGACTAAGATTATTAGGCATTACTACCATAAAAATAATGATATAATGGAAAATAAGCAAGAAACAATTTTTGAGCTGCTTTAAAAGCAGATATACTAAAATCTTTGGCAGAACAGTAAGGCTTATGTTTTTAGGCAGAATGGACGTGCAAAATGGATTTACAACAATCACAGTGGACAAAATACCTGACCACTTTACTATTAACCTGAAAGTTTGCAAATGAGCTGTAGTCCAATAACTGTCCATAACAGTGAGTTACAAAATGACTGTTTGGAAAAAAGAAAAGTAATCTATTCACAAACTAAGAAGGGATAACATCCCTCAGATATTTATTTTATATTCATCTCTCATTCAACTCTGACGTAAATCATGCATTTAAAAAATGCACACTTCTGGAAGATGTGGAGACAGATTTTGCTCATTATGTTTTCATTACTATAGCTGTTTCTATTAAATCCTTTTGTTTTGAGGAAGACTTGATAGTATAATAACAGGTTTAATTAAGACAATATGTCTGTTCTTTACTTCTGTGATTAGGAAAACAGCCCAGATTCAGGAAGAAAACTTATAGATTAGCAGACCTTCACAGGTGCGGACAGTATTCTTATCTCTCACTCTGTACATATATAGTCCATAGTGAGAAGGGTGTTTTTCACTGTACAGTTGCCAAACAGCTGCTTGTCAATTTGTTATTAATTTGACTTTTCAAATCCAAGGTATAAAAGTTGAAAGTATCTAACAAGTCTTATACATCACCAATATGTACCTTGCTAAATGTGGATGACATATTTGCCAGTGTTATTGATATTTAGGCAATAGATAAATATTTCATTGTCTCTAGATGCATGACCTACTGCAATTTTAATCTTCATGCTGCCAAAACCACTTTGTGGTCATCACATTAGACATCAGATCACTTTTTGGCTTCTTGACAAAGATGTGGTACATAAGCCGGTAAGAAACTCCATGGAATTCAGGCTGCTTCACTGAGGGTGTGGGGCCTCTGACAAACAGGCAGAGAGTGCCAACATCCACAGAAATGGAAATGAAAAATTCCCTAAAAACATTTCTCAGTTGAGTATGCATTTTTTTCATAACATTTGTGTCAATGTCTTTCCTCTTTTCAGAAACTGCTTGGGGACACAGCTGTTTTGCACGCTATGAAGTTACTGACCTTTGTTAATATGTGAGAGCTAGGAATGAATATTAGTTTTATAAAAAAATCCATTATTTTTCATCCTTTGTAATTATTTTTTTTTTAAATTGTGGTATTTTAAATACAAAATGAAGGTGGTGGTGTACTGAAACTCCTGTGTTAACTAGAAACTTTCAGATTTTTTCCTGCAACTAGCTAGATGAAGGGAGAGAACATGTTAGAAAAACAGACAAAGGGGGAATTGTGGAGGAAGAGTGAAAAATGAGGTGCAGAGATAAGAGGAGAAAGTGAAAGTGATCAGGTATGAGTCCATTTCCTCTGGGTTTTCCTGGCACCTGAATGCTGCAATGAGGGTGCCCAGGATTTGCTGAACTCCATACCAGCCCAGAGGAGAATGCTGTGACCTGAAGGGACAGTTGCTTTGTTCTCCTTGACACAGACAGATGAGAAGAATTCTGGTGACCCCAGAGGAGTGGTGGAAACTCTGTCCTGTGTCACCCTATCCTATTTTTAGTGACAAAGCAGTATTAATCAGGTGTATTGTTTGTATGTTATCCATATATTAAACTCGTATGTGTAATATCTAATTTTATTCATACACATAAATGTAAGCGTATATATAGACAATGTATAGACATATTGTATAGATAATTCATATCATCCTTGCCAGGAGTACGATGCTTAAAGACGTATGATTCCTTAAGTGACTACACGAACACAATCCCACAGTGCTGCAAAATGTGGCAGAAAAAAGAATATAGACCAGCAAAATCTGTTGTCATCAAAGCCACCCAATAAGCAACATGCAGCCGTTTTTCTGAGAAAGCACAAGAAACACATAAAGGAGACGGTAGGTGGAAAGAAGCTCCCCATTTTGAACATTAACTTTCTTTGTTTCCTCCCTAGGGGATACGGCATTGGCATAAGGCTGATTGATGACTTTCTAGCTCGTTCAGCTGTTAAAAAATGCCGCAGTTATTCTGAAACTGCAGACATGATTGCTCAGGTAAATAAGATTTACATTTTCTAGGGCTTCATCAGATTCAGTGGTCTTAGCTTTTTCCTTCTCTATCAGTTTACTCCTGATGCGTAGAACAGTTACCTACATTTTCTGTTGTATCATGATTATCTTATCAAAAAACACTCCACAATCACATCCATGCTTCCACTGGATGAAATACAGCCTTTTCCTTTTCTACAACTCCATAACACAAAACACGATATGGGATGCCACTTGTGAGAGGCTGCCAGTCCCTGACCTAAAGTGACTGTAAAGTCAATTGCTAAGCTGAAATTAAAATTCTTCCATTTCTAGCAGCCAGTGAGGCATTTTGCCATTAGAATAAAAAAGGTGGGGTTTGGTTTTGTTTGTTGCAGCTTAAGCTGATTTCTTTTACTCTTCCTAGAGAGTGCAACAAACAACAGAAAATGATCCCATTTCAACAAACTTCAAATCATATATTTCCTCACTTTTTCCTCTTCCTAGGAGCATAAGCCTTAACCATCTCATACATATCTTTAACTTCAATGTTCTTACTTCTGCCATTTGACTCTTCTCATCGTCTCCATAATTATCTTAGGTGTTTTTTTACTTTAAAATGGTAGTATTAAGAATAAGCTGCAGGATTTTTTCAAAAAGAAAATCTCAATGGTAACAAAGAAGACCTGTAAGGAAGGAAAATGAGAGGAGCATTCTCCTGAGTACCCAAAAATCTAATATTAAAATCAAAAAGATAAAATCAGAGTGTGTACTTTCACTTTCTTTGATGGAAATTTCCTTTTTATAGAGTAGTTGTTCACACTTCTGTCACACAAGAAAGATCTAGGAGGAAACTTAGTGGCAATACACAGGTTTATAAGGATGTACTTTTACCCCCAGGGACAAGTCAGAATTCCTGGGGAAGCTCAAAGAGAAATTCTTAAGACATCCAGCCCCTTTAGATTGCTGAGTCACTGTAAAGGAGGTGGTAGTTCATAGATACTGAGTTAGTTCAGACTAATACCTGCTCAGGTCACAGTGAATGATCCATTTTACCCTCTATAGTTTCCACCTATGAAGTGTTGCCAATGAAGATACATCTGGCCTTTCCAAATGGGAAAAAAATAACCATGCTCTAGAACAAAGATGTTTGCAACATAATCATTTATTCTAAGAGGAGAGATTGGGGCACTGGTTAATTGAACTGAGATTTATTTCCATTGGCTCATTTTAGGAGGCAAAAGTATGCCTGACATACTTTTTATTGCTTGAGAATTACCAGCAGCATCAGCTAAATGTGAGCATTATATTTAACTGCTGACCACAGAACTGGGAAGCACCAGGCTTTGCATATAGTGAACTAAGGCACGAGTATGTGCTAGTTATACAGAAGTATCTTAGCTCAAAGTGCATGTGGATGTTACCAGATGATGTGTGATCCTGCTCACATTCACTGTATCTGAAATACCTACATTACATCTGACTCCAAAGGAAGAACAGAAATTATGGTATTGTTCCAAAATGCTAATCACAGAGGAACTGATGGCTGTCACAGAAATGGAGAAAGAAACTCTTTTTTCCTGTTGCTGGTATGGCTATAAGGTGCACACATGCAAAACACACATGTACACCTTATCTGCCAAAGTTTAAAGGAGAAGATGGTGACAGTACTTAGCTCATAAAAGAATGGAAACTGAATTTCAACTTTAGTAAAGTCTATTTTGGAATCTTAAATCAGGACAATATATAACAAAGGTCGTCCTGTGGAGCAGCTGAATGAAAATGATGAGACAAGGAGCATTTTGATCACTGTTTTAAAATACACTGTCTGGTTAAAAGAATTATACCAGGCTGCAAAATCACATTTTTGTTCATTTTTACATTCTATTTCAGGTGGTATTGGTATTTTATTTTCATGTATGTGCCAGATATCTGGTTTCCTCAGTCTTATTTCTCATGGTTCCCTTATTTACAAATGCTTTATTACAGTTGAACCACCATTCTTAAGTACAGGGGATTCAAGAGCAAAATACAGTGAGAAATTAATGATCAGAGTAAGGAAAAAGACATTCTTTCTCTGCAGTTCATACTTCAAAAGATACTAACAGAAATAAAAGATTAGTTGGAATGATTGGAACAAACTTTAAAGCATACACAGTTTCTTGAAGAGACTATTTTTAGCAAACTAAAAGGGGAGTTCTATGGTAGGAATATAGCATTTCTGAGGCAAAATGTGATCTGGAAAGCATTTTCACATTTCTTTGGCAAAACATTTTTAAACACTATTCAAGCACATTTGTCTGAGGCACAAACCAACAAAACACATGTAAAGAGACCCAGCAAGTAACTGCAAATACACTGTTAAATGTTTCGGTTCAGAATCACACAACTGTTTACATGATCTCTTTAACTCTTCCGCAGTAGTGTTCTCAGCCAGGAGAAAGTGCATAAATACTTAGCTGTGCTATGTCTTCTGAGGTATAAATCTGTCTGAGGATGAGTAAAACCAGTTCAAAGTTACGGTAATCAAGACAGTTAAGCAGTTAGAGCCAAAATACTGTAAACATAGCTGTTCTCCAGCAGTCTTTTGAAAAACAAAGGAAAAGTCTGTAAGGTCAGGCTGTGGGTGTTCCCTGAGGAAATGGAAAGAGATGAAGCAAAGAATAAAAATGTAAAGTGAGGACTACAAAGCCGCCTTCTCATATTAAGAAATAAAAGTGGAGGAAGGGTGCACTCAAAGCAGTGACTGACGGGCTTAAATCTTCAACCACTGGTTCAGACTGCAAAGCCTGGTATTTACTCCTGCCTTATAAAGCACAGGAGAAACGCCAAAAAGTTTTGATGTTGAGCCAAATTGAGCCTTTCTACACTGAGTTCCCATGGTGCTCACTTCTCATGTTGGTCTTGTGACTTGGCATAGTTACAATTGGGACTGAATAAAAAAAAGATAAAACAGGCCATGTAAAAATAGGCTTGCTGCTCACTGGCAAATTGGGGTAAGAAAATGGAAAGCAACTGAGACATGGTATTAAGAACAAAGCTCAGCAGAAGAAGTAATGTCCAAGACTGGATTCAGAATTTGGATCTGAGGATAACCAGGTATATACTTTTGAAATAAGGGTGATATTTTTGCTCTACAATCCAACAAAGCCGAATTTCAACTTCAGTTCCTCCTAACAGGGACCTTGACATTATTGATCTGATCAAACAAGATGAAAAAAATATACAGCTTCCGGTTTTAGACCTAATCCTAATGTTACCTTCTCCAGCACCAGGAGGTGTCTGTGTGTGCTGGAGGTGGAAGCAGCAGGACCACACCCTCTGGTCCACAGTGAGCTAGTGCTGGCTCACAGCCTCCATTGCTGCTTCAAACAGTGTTGTGCCTAGGGGTGTATCTGCTGCTGAAAAGCAGTGGCTGCAGAGATGGTCTTTATTGGGGATGCTCAGTACCCCCTGAATGCATCAAACCTATGTCCCTGCAGCTCTTTGAAGGGAGATCTCTGGGGTCAACAAGGGATGGGGTCATCCAACCATGTCGCCCCCAAGCCCAGAGCTGTAGGACAAGAGATGAGATTCCCCTTATCATGGAAGATGCTGCCACTCAAGGTCCCTATATATTGACATGTGTCCAGTTTGAAAATCAGAGAGAAGCCAGTAGAATTTACAAAGTTGGTAAATGCTGTTTTTCAGACCCCAGCAGTGAGAAAGAAATGCATATACTGCAGGTTGCTGTGCTAAGTGGTAGACAGTAAACTGAAAAGTGAAGTGCTGGACTGTAAAGAATTAAAAGAACTTTTTAAGAAAAGTTTAGAATCAGCAAGAGATGACAAGACCTTTAAAGCAGCTTGCCTTACCAAACACTGACTGGAAAAATACTAAGAATGAAAAGCATGCTAGCAGAAATACTATTTCGGCTGCTTTTCTAAGTGGATTAATCCTGGTCCCTCATTAATCTTGTTATGATACCATCTGAAGTTATGGTTTTCATCATTTTAACAGTCTGTACTTGCTTACTTTCTCTCATTATTTATGCAGACAATGTTTTGTAGTGAAAAGACCCCTGTAACCTGTTAAGGTTCTGATAAAGTAGTGGCTTCCTAAATATTTCAGTATTTCTAGACTGTGTTTGAACACCATCAAAATGTTAATGAATTTTATTCTTGCTGCTTGAGAGAGATGGAATGCTGATTGAGACTGAAAAAGGGCAGGGGTACATTTTTAATTCTGATTGCATAGTTTTCTTGTTTGACATTTAGTAATATATAATTTCATAGAGTTGCAAGTAACATATTCAAAAGAGAGATTTTGCTTTATAATGTGTGTAATTTTGATGGCAAGCCTACCTGCATGTCTAAATAGATGTTGTTTTTTTCTTCCATTTCATAGGTAGAAATGAGATAGATTTATGGATATGACTTTTAAACCCGCTTTAGACTTTTACTTTCCAGTCTTTCAGAGTCACAAAGACTGAAAAGATCTGTTTTGCCCACTGAGAAGCTGTAAATGGTAGTTTTAAAGTAATTAATGTCCAGTCATAGCCTGCTTTAAAAAAAAAAAAAATTCATATCTATTCATTGAATTACTTATCTATGTACTTAAATTATTTTTCCTGCCAAGACATTTTCACAATTTTTCACTTTATAGTTTTGCAAGTTTGTCCTAATTTGGTGCTCCATTGCAAACCAGCTCCTAATTTTGCATATTTTCCATGCAAGTTCTCTTTTACACAGGAAATTTTAACAATAGAATTTGGACAGACACATCATACCATAATGCAAAGTACAGCTGAAACTAAATTTAAAAGAGTAAACTGAGGGACAGAGCACAGAAAATTGAGCAGAAGTTTCTTGTTTGTGTACTCATATTTTGACAAACATCAGAGTGGATGCAAAATCTAAGTTTTCCAGCAGAAAATGTTGATTCTGCTGTTTGGTTTTGTTTGTTGGGTTTTTTCCTCTCTCTTCAGTTTGTTTTGGACAGTGTTGATGATAGTCTTTGTCTCTTCCTGAGCTGCCGTGGCAGCTGCTGAATTTAGGAACAATATTGATAGAAAACAGCTTTTGCGATAGCAGTTTGAAGGACAGAGTTAAATTTGCCAAAAACAGATTCCAGTTGAAATCGTAAGGTCAAACTGGCTTTTATTTTTCTCTGTTTTTATGGAAGTATTCCAGCATCCACATGGAAATTGCATTAAATCACAGATGTTTTTGTAAGATAAAACAGTCACACAGCCCTGGGAATGAGGATCAGTGAGAGACAGGCTCATACCAGGCACACATTGCAGCATGAAGTGTTCAGCAGCTTCTCTTGGAGGTGGAGACACTCT
Source organism: Dendrocincla tyrannina (assembly GCA_035047865.1). Lineage (NCBI taxonomy): Eukaryota > Metazoa > Chordata > Aves > Passeriformes > Dendrocolaptidae > Dendrocincla > Dendrocincla tyrannina. The sequence continues at coordinate 66,090,886 of JAWWMP010000116.1, forward strand.
CAACATGGATTACCTGCAGATATGAAGCAGGGTAAGGGTGAGGAAAGGAGAATGCACCTTGGTTTTGTCTTTCTATAATAAAAGAGAAGATTGGGCTGAGAAGCAATACTGTTTCATATGGCCTGACTACCCCGGTGCAGCTTTCTTGAGCTTTCTTCCAAAGGAAAAGAGGATGCCAGAAGCCTTAAGTGGGATCACTCTGTCCTCCCACCCTTCTCTCTATCAGTTGTGATTTTGACTCTATGTTCCAGGTATTATATCACACTGGAGGCCTTATCTTTACATAAATCCACGTTTCCCATATTTGCTGATCAACTCATTAACCATCCTACTTGCTTTGGTTTTCTGTGGCACCACTGAGGAAGGAGGTGGAAAAACAGTTTTGGGAAAGGACGTTTGGCCCAGGCAACAGAATGTGTTTCCTCTCCTCTTAAAAGTAGGAAGGTGAAATGGGCCTGAACAGAAGATGCTGGGACAGCTCTGATAAAGAAAGATAAAAACAGACAAATGGGAAGGGTCATATACCTTGGAAGCAGGTAGATACTACACCAGGAGAGAAGCCCAGGAAGAAAATGCATGGTGTATATGCCAGACATAGTGTCTGCTGTGGTGACTTTAATTTTGGCAGTGTTGCATCTCTGCTTTCAGCTGCAGCATTTAAGTAAATAACATGTTCTCGCTTTTCTGCTAAGTGGATCATCTGAGATAAAAGAAGTTTAAAACATTGTTTGAAAGGTCACAAGTTCTTCAAAACATACAGAAAAAAATCTAAGTAGATGGTGGAATTAGTGTTGGATTTTATTTTGTAAAGCATAATTGTCTGTATATGCATATAGATGTTTTTACCTGCTGAAAGAAGCACAATAAGTATGAAAACAGCTGGGCAGAGTACCCTGGTTTGTTGGTAAGAGCTTGACTCAAGCACAGCAAAAATATGATTCTTTGCAGACTCAGAGAGTCTGGCAGTAAAATGCTGCATAAAAGCCTGCCCAGACACCCCAGGGAAAATAACTTTGTTCTCCTTTTATACAGTGTCTGAAAATACTCTGGACACTCTGTGTGAGAGCCATATGGTGAATTCCAAGTGGGTGAGGTAAAGCTTAGGGCTCTGGGGTGAAATGCATTTGTCAGGGGAACTGATTATGCAGTTGCCTCACCTAGCAGTTCTTCTTGCTCCAGACACTAAGTTTTCCAAGGTGTTCAGAAAAATGAAAATCAGTCTTTGCAAGAATATTTTCTTGTCTTAAAAAATGGAATTTCCTTCCGGGCCCTCCGTTGTACAGCAGTGGCAGACATAGTACAAACAATATCACATAGCACTACAGGCTGCATCTAGTGCCTGAAACCTGCTCAGAATTAGAACTCGATACCCATACAAACAGGAATTCTCAGTTGGAGAAGGTAATATGGAGAAGATGTTCTACAGGGGCAAAATATCCAAAGACAAAGAAGCCTTGAGGGATCACTGATGCCTCAAAACAAGGCTGTACCTGCAATTTGCCTGGAAATTACTTGGAAGGAAAACTTTTACTTTCTGTGGGCTGTCAGAAAGCCACACACATCTTCTATTATTATATTCACACACTTTAGATGGTGTTACTTAATGGTAGTCTTTTGATTTACATAAGGTGAGCATACTGCAGCACTTTTTACATAGGATATTGATAAGACCCTCTTGTAGTAGTCATTATCTTTTTGCTGTCAGCTCTTGCTGTCAGCCAGTGACATTAGTAAAGCATGAACCCTGGTGACACAGAGGACTGCAGCGTTTTCACTCATGTAGGGGAATTATTTCACTGAATCCTTTTTGAGCAAGTGTATAACTGGGAGGGAACATGATGAAGAAGAAAGAGGCCATTGTGAAAAATACAGAGATGAAACCAGCTAGAAGTATACAACATTGGCAAGATATAAAAAAGCTGAAAATATATTCAATTTATGGTATTTCCCTTCCGTCCACAAAGTCCATCATTGTCTCTCTTTCCTCATTGGTTCCTTTCTGGCCTTCTTCAACGAGCTTGTGAATTGTGCTATAATGCTGTTTGCTACTGCTGAAAGAGTGAAGCTGGGAGGCATCTTCCCATGCCTGAAAAGCTGGCAGGGAAATCGGTTCTGGTTCCTTGTTTTCAAAAAAACACTTCAGGTTTCGCTCACTCAGCTTGGTGGCATAGAGCTGGAAAATCTCCTCCAGTTGCTCCTTCTCTGTCCCCTCATACACTCTCCAGAACATCAGCTGGAGATGGCTGACTTTTGACTGGCAGCTGGCACAGCAAGTGGTTAGCAGGGAGAGAAGAGCTGTGGTAACTATCACACACCAGCCTAAAATCTGGGAAAGCAAAAGAAATTAGTTTCAGGTTAAAAAGACCCAAGTGAAAATGCTGTTTAAATTATGAATGTCTGACAGAGTGACCACACTTAGTAGGAAGGGCCTGCTGCTTCTTTTGAAACTCCACTGCAGGCATCTCATTCCAGTTTGCAGTTGGTGCTGACATTGATGTTAATGGGGCATCCATATGGGGACTGAAGGGAAGGAGAAATCCACCAGGATTGAGACTTCTCAAAAGTGCTCATTTTGGTGTCTCTTTCTCAGGAAGGCAAAAGCTGGTTCATTTTTGCTTTTGCAAACCACTGGAAGGTGAAACACTCATGAAGAGTTGGCTCTTACTAGTCTGACTGCGTCACCATCCCATATCAAAACAAAGGGAACTTGGATAATAGTTCCCTGAAGAGACACGACCAGTGCAATGGCCGTGGCAGGTTCAGAGAAGATGATCTTAAATCAGACCTCAACTACAAAACTATATATGAAGAAAAATCCATAAGACATCTAAACTATCAATCAAATAATGTTATGGCTGAATAGAGCTATACAGAAAACAGAGTGGACCTGAGAGCAGGAGTAGTGTCTGGGTAATTTAGAGAGGCTATTGATGAGAATTTATTGTAACCATCTGGCATGTAGCATACTGGAGTTGCTCTCTGTGTTCTGTCACACAAAGGGAAAAGTGCATCTGGAGAATAAAATATCAATCACTAGGTGGTAAATGGTTTTCTATCTCCTGAAAGTGTTAATAAAATTATCCAACAAAAATTAATATTAAGACACTATTTTTAATCATGATGAAGTACAAAAGCAGAAAGGGTAACTTTTGTCCCAGACCAATCAACTTTTTAAACCATGACATCAAGTAGATGTGTTTTCTGATTTTTTTTTTTAATTAAAAAAAAACCCAAATGCAACGACTGCATTAATTAACTTACCTGAATCTAGAATACGGTCTTAAAGTGTTCCCCCATTCTTTTGTCAGGATATTCGCTAGAACCTATGCTATTATTGTGAACCTTTCTTGACTTTGATGAATCAGTCCTTTGCATTGGCAAGTAATTTTTATGCCAAAACTGATTTAAAAATTATCTTTTCGCCTAATTGTGTGAGAATTCTGTGAGGGTGTGACTAAGAAGAAATAGCATGTGCATTGGTAGGTCTGGGTTAGCACTGGAACAGAACCCAGTTCATCTACCTACTGATTAGAAACAGTTTCTGTATTTTCAGGGAACTTAATTTTTGCTGAAATATGCTTTCCCAGCATCACTCAACCGTTTTTTTTTCTGTAGCAGCTTCCAAGTTTGACAAAATTCTGTTAAGAGCATTTTAAAAGAAAGAGCTACTTCCAAGCTTACTTCCTCAACAAGGGCTAAGGGTGGGAAAATGCATTTGAAATTGTTATTGTGGGATGTTTTCCTCTAAGGAGAACAGAGGTGTGAATACAATTTTTTTGTGCCTTGTGCCACTGGCCTAGCCAATAGTTTTACTCATCTATTCCATTGCAATGTGCAACATTTGCCAATAAATGTAATACTTGTTTTCAAACAGTGAAAAAAATTCCAGGGTGGAACAAATATTCTAGGTTTCAGAGACCCACATGAACTGGAACTGATTTCCCATGCTCTAGTGGTGATGAGATGGAGAGCTGCAACCTTTCTCATGTGAACTCTTGCACTAATGTTAAAAAATAACCACCAGTAAAAACCTGTATTTAGCTGAAGGAATATAGAAAGTTTCCTCAGAGAAGTGTGTGAAACAGAGAATCTTGACAAAAAAACTATTCTTGGGAACTGGTGTGGAAGAATAGTTTAGCTTTCTTTTATTTTTCCCAATCGCTTTGTACTGACTGATGATTTCTATGAATATTTGAGAAATTGCTCTTTTTAGCTGCTTTTCACTTTCTTGCAGCTTGGAAAATGAACTGATGTATTCTCATGCTATAAACTGAATCACTGGTCTGTCACCGTTTCCTATACATATAACTTAAATTCTTAAGCACTATTTATTATTTCTGTCTAAAACTCAAATAAATTGCTTTGTCTGCAGGGCAGGCACTGTCTGCTTTCCAGTCCTATTTGCAGGAGGACTTGAAAATAAAACTGTCTCTTAGGGAGGAAATTGTTCCAGATGGCTACAATTGCCTGACAAAAACTTCCTGGCTCCAAAGTGTTTTTCCTTTTCTGTGGCCTTCTCTTTTCTCTCCATTGTTTTGATTTTTTGTCTCTGAATTTATTTGTGTTGCAAAGCAATGAGCAGAACTGTATCCCAAAAGTATTGTAAAATGTAATAACATCTCAGCTTTGCATTCTCTGCTTGCTTTATGTTAGTGTTTCTTCCTTTAAGCAGGGCAAAAACATGCTCACACATGGCATCATGAATACGAGGAACACAAACAGAAACACATTATGTAGGCAGTCAAAAATCTGTCACAAATCTTATTTTCTAGTATTTTTCTACTGTTAGGGACCTAAGAATTCAATACAGTTATCACAATGTTTTACACTGTCCAATGTACAGTTATTACAACAGTTTAAATTAAGATAGTATGGCATAAGTTTTTGAATAGGGCAGACCCCTTTAATGGGGTCATATCTCTTAATTCAGCCTCCTAAACAATTCAGTGAAGAAACCTTAAAGTTTTCCGGTCTCGTTGACACTGTCGTCAGTGAGGCCCCCCAGGAAGTACAGAACAGCTCAAACTGAACCGAAAGATGGATGGTATTTTGCAAGGATGCACCTTGCCAAAACATTGTTTATGTGAAACTGATGGTTTTAGCATAACATCTGACATCAGGCTCTTCCACAAATAAATCACAGCAGCAGTACAATTTGCATAATGCTCTTTATTTATGATTTTTTCTTACCTGGGACTGTGCTTGAAGCGTTCGTCTCAGTTCATCACTCTCTGAAAAGGGCATGGAGCTTTTGCCACAGGCTACCATGTGTAGCTCTCCAAAGCACTTTTCAGATTTTCTCTCACAAACCGCATGTAAGTAGGCAGGATTGTCCAAGCCACTCATGGCACATTCATAAAAAGTCCCGTTGAGCAAAGCCACAGAAAGCCACATCACTGGGGCCACCAGGGCATTTAAAGTGATTTGTCCAAAGACGTAAAAGAAATGGCAGACATTCCCTCTGGGGAATATTTTCCTGGGATTCACCCAGCAGCCTGTAAAGAGTTTCCAGGTCTTGCTGTTCAAGAAATATCCGATAACTAGCAAAACAAGAGCTGGGGAGAAGAGAAATACCAAACCGTACCTGAAGTTTTCGCTGCTGCAAGGACATCTGAAAGCAACAAGAGAAAACACACGTTCACCTCCCATTGTCAGCAGCGCCATAAAACTGTAACCTATAGCTGTTTTCCGGTTCATGAAGAACTTCAGGATTGTCTGGAAAGCATCCATGCCTGATACTCACTGAAGAGGTGAAAAGCGAGACCCGTTTACCTTCGCAGCAGTGTGCGGGAGGGGAGAGCTGTCCCGAGAAGGAGCAGCCCCGCTGCTGGCCCTCCTGCCCGCGCACCGCCGAGATAACGCCGTGATGTCAGCGCTGTCTACAGCGGACCCCGCCGCCAGCAGAGCAGAGGTTGCACATTCACAGTAACATCCGTCCGTAGCAGAAATCAAGCAAGCAACACTCTTAAGGAATCAAATAGGTTTGAGGTCTTGGCAGCCGTGTTCTTGGGGAGTGGTTGTTTAGTTGGGTTTTTCTTTATGTGGCTGCAGATGGAGATCAGAGCGTAAACACCCACTCGCCAGTTGCGGGAGATCTTGAGATGGTCGAAGTTGCTGGCAATGTAGGGAAGGACGTAATATAGAGGCTAGTGGTCCCAGGGGAGTATGACATGACCAAAAGCAGAGTGAAAGCAGACGAGTGATAATAGTAAAACCACTTTGTATGGGGTTGTAAAAGCAGGAACATCAAAGGCAGAACAGGCAGCCTCCTGCTGTGTTTTCCTGGAGCATCACATAACTGGATTTGCATTGCTGGCTCAAGCTGATCACAGGACAGACAAGCCTACTTTGATTTCTAGCCTGTCTGGTCCTTCCCCCTGTTTTCCTGGGGCAAAACTAGTCTGTAGAATACTGCTTTCTGAAGTTTCACCTCTGGTTTGCACACAGCAAATTCAAGCAGCAGTTTCATCCTTTTGCAGGTTGCTTTCAAGATGTACCTTGGGGTCACCCCTAGTGTGAGTTGCAGTAGTGCCGCAGGAAATGAATTCTCCTTAATCCTGGACAAAAACCCACTAGTGGACTTTGTGGAGGAGCTGCCAGCAGAACGAGCATCACTTTGCTACTGTAACCTCCTCTGTGGGGTGATTCGAGGTGCCCTGGAAATGGTAAGGAACTGCACATCTGTTTTTCTCCATTGTTTGTTCATTCACAGAGGCACAGGAAATCAAAACCACTCGCTCAGATAAATGAAGGAAATACAGTATTGTTTCATCTCTCAGATTAAATGTCTATATCTAAATAAAAGAGAACCAGACTGATACTGGATCCTGAGGCAGAGAAACACACGGACTGGTTCACCTCCACTGTCCCTGCCTGACTCTGCTGTGACTGACTTGGGTGCAAAACTCAGGTTGGGACTGGGGAGCCAGCTAATATGCAATGTGGAGAGCCAGGGAAGTATGCTGGGTTCCTCCACTTCCTTGTGCCTGCCACGCTTTCCTGCACAGCTGTTGCCTGTAATAACCCTGATTCATATACTTGCAGACAAATAATATTCTCAGGTTACCACAGCACCTGTTGAAAGGGAGAACAAAGTGTGGATAAATATAATGTTAAAATCAAATCATCTGAAATGTGTCAGATGGCACTCTACATCTCATTCTGAAATTCAAGAATTTTACAAAATAATAAATAAAGGGCATAATTTCAATGTTACTGAGCTTCTGTGGCTTTTCCAGGAGATTACTTTTGGGCTGCTTTATGTTTCTGTCAGTATAGCATATATGTTTCTGTCTAATTTGGCATACATCTTATATTTGAAGAGAAAAAAAAACCTGAACAAGTATTATGCATATACATTGGTCTCAGAACTATAGTGTCTGATACAAGACTAATTAACAAAAGTATTATATCATTAGTGTGTGACTAGGAAATTCTATGATCACAAAATCATCAAGCATACAATTTAGGTTCTTAGAGGAAAGAAAAGCACTAGAATGAAGGGTAATGTATTACACAAATTCCAGAGTGTATAAACTTCGTTTTTTATTGACTTAGTTGGAAAAGGTGTTTTAAAACAATCTAGTAATCTGTTTCTCGTGAAACCTGAGAAAGGGGGTCCTCTTGTGGCAAGAGAGACACAAAGCTCTTATACTGGAAGAGAGTGAAAAACTGGGGATTTCTTTGCTTAACTTATCAGACCTGATTCTTTCTAGGTTCACCTAGCAGCAGAAGTTACCTTCCTCCAGGACAGGCTGAAGGGTGATGCTGTGACAGAAATAGGAATTACGTTTTTAAGGAAGCCTGAAGACAGAAAGCATAAAAGGAATAAATGAAATACATATTGGGAGAAACTCTTGCTGAGGGATATTTTGTGCCTTTTGTTTTGGAAAAAGATATACAGGGTAAAAATGGTTTTGCTGAGCCAGCTGCACCAGTCACCTTGGTTGAAAGGTGAAGAGAGCTGGGCTGCAAACAGGAGGAGCAGGGCAGGGCAGAGCAATGTTAATTGTCATAACAGAAATATCATTAAAATTATCAAAATGGCCTGCCCTTTCTTCTCACATAACCATGCTCTTGAGCTTAATGGAAGTTTTATCTCAGTATTTAATGTGTGCTGTATGCAAATTATTTATTTGGACATCGACTATTCTCAGATAAAGATGATGATCTTTTCCTGTTTTGTTTGCTGGTAAAGTTTCAAAGCATGGCTACTTGGAGGTGCTTTATTTCCCTGACTGGTCTGACAACTGCAGCAATGCTTGTGTAGCTTCAAGCTACGGGCCTTTTCATGTCAGCCTTCTCTTCAAGAGCACTGATCTTATGACCAAACTGAACAAAGCATGATGTATTTAATGTGTAGTCACTGTAGGTCTGTAATCACCTAAGGAAACTTGAATAAAAATCCTAAGATTGCCACACAACTTGTTTGGTGGTCGTTGTGTCTGCTCTTACCTGACCTTCACTGCCAGCTGTTGAACATCTTCCCTTGGCTGTGGGCTTGTTACCACAGCATGACTGGGAAGTAGAGAAGGAGCAGCCTCACAGACACCTGAGTTACAGGAAAGGTTAAATGTTGTTCCGCAGAATACAAGATATCTGGGTGAGGGTTAGGCAAAACCCCAGGTCCTAGCACAGTACTGTACCCACTAAGCCAGCTCACCTTCTCACCTCAGTGCTTGTTTTAAATTGAGATACAAATGATTACGTTCAGTCAAGCCCAGAGTTAACTCTGATTTTATCACTGTGATTTGTACCCTCTTCTCTTATTTTTCCCTCGGTTTATTTACCTCTTAATTCTGCTGAGGGGCATCTCCTACCTTGGGGACTGCAGCATTCATTCCCACCAGATCTGTACAATCCTCGTGATAATCCTTTTCCTGTGGTATGTCTTAACAGTGGTGGCAAAGTGTAATGAAGCTTTAAGAGAGCAATTTTAGACAGAGCAATTTTAGACAGAGCAAAAACTAAGCTATTCATCATCCAACCTTGGTCTCAGCCTAACTGCTGTTACTTGCTACCAGTAAGAAGTTACCACATATAACAATATTACATAATGATGCGTTACAACCAGTAACAAGTTTCCCTACTTTTTTTTTTTTCCTCCCTTTAAATCAGGGCTGAAAGGTCTTGTGGAATTTGTCTGATTTCACTGCCTGTGCAGGAGCCCTTGGTGGGTTTTTTGCAGGTTATGTCTAGTTGCCTGAGACAGACATGTGGCTAACAGCAAAAAAAAGATTCTTTATAAGGCAATGACCATTTTTACTTTTTCCAGCAACACCCTACTAGCCAAATATTCTTAATTTTTATTACTATTTTGAAAGTTAATAGCCTATTCTGTCCTTGTTTTGTAAGATACAGTTCTCTTATACCTCTGTTGCATTAGACTTGCCAGTAGGGGTGTGTGTGTATGCACACATCTATGATAACATTTTCTGACGAGGTTGGAACCAGCTGAAAAGTGTCACCACTTTGCAGTGACATGTAAGCTGACTTCTGTGTATTCAAGGCCTATTAAAGAGGTTCTGCCTGCAGACATTAGCTAGCAAAATCTGGACAGGATATTACACTTTTAAAGCAAGGACCATCCTGGGACCTTTGCAGTTTTGCCACACTGACTTTGGTATGATCAAGGCTTCCTCCCCTTCCTTCAATGCTAAACATTTGCAGTGATGCTCCATGTAGGACATCAAAACTATTTCTTTAGGTTTCAGTATTTCAGAAGAAATGAGTGCAACAAAAATTATTGGGATTCCTTTCTGTCTGTCTGAATAGTTTCCAAGTTTACTGTGTAGAAAGAGATGATTTCTGGGAGGAACAACTCAGGAAGGGACAACCCAGCTGAAGCAATCTCATTCACCTCTCTTAAATGCTGTCTTAAACAAAAGTTTTTCAGATGAAAACTGAACTTCATCATTCTTCCTTCAGAATTGGTATCTTTTTTCCTTAGATGTTCTTTGTTAAGAATGTTATTATTTTCTAATATGGATTACAGATTTATAATATCCTTAAGTATGTGACTGTGTTATAGATGTTTGTTAACATATAAGCTTCACCTACACTGCCATATTATGCAAAAGCCTAACCTCTCAAGACAAATTAATTTACATTTAGACTCCATTCTGGATAAAGTTAAATAGTGTATTTGGCAGGGACAAACAAATGTAGCTTAGGTGTAGCTTAGGTAGCTTGGGTACTGATGCCAGAGCAAAAACACTATATGTAGGATTATATATTTTAAAAAATTGCATAATAATTAAGTGCTTCTCAGAAAACTGAATGGAGGAATGCAAACAGTAAGTTTAATGTTAGTTTATTTTCCCTGCACCATTCATTCAAATACCTATTTTTTCCATTAATGAGCTTCACAATTACAGGAAATGAGCAGTAGAGATAATTATGAAGGCCTACTGCAAAAGGTGACCAAGATCAGGCAGTGGTAATGAAAATTCACTGCCATGGGAACTTTTAGCTTCACTAGTACTACCTAAAACTCTTGGTCACATAGAGGTAAAATGACTGGAAGCTATTTTGCTCAGAAATTCAAACTGATATGCAGCTGAAATAATTTGGATGGACCCCTTTGTCGTGCACAGGTAGCTCCAAGATGTTAATTGCTTCTCAGATTTTAAAAGATACTGTCATTGCCTTGGGCAATTGACTGGAAGTAAATGTATTTCTGCTTCACTGAAAGCTTGTCAAGTGAGAGCTAATAAAGTAAAATGGAATTCTGATCACCACTTCCATTCCTTTTAGTCTCTTTGATAAGTTTTGGTATTGTCTCTCCAGCTGCCAAGTGGCCTTAAGGTGTTTGGTAACAATCTGACCAATAGTATGTACTAACATCTTTGTGGATGCTGATGTGGCTCTTCGTAGTGAGCAAAAACATACGAAAACTCCCACTGTGAAAGATGTATTTATTTAAGCATACTTCAGCAAAAGTAATAAAGTCTATTTAAAATCAAATCTGCTGAGGGTTACAGCCATAATCTTTTTACATAAAATTTTCATAGATTTCAGTAAGAACACAGAATAAGACTCTTCTTACATCAGTAGGGTTAAAAGACTGCCAGCATTGCAAAGGATTTGTTTGACTAAAACCCTGATTCAATTGCATGTGTTTCATCCACAAATCCTAAAACAGGGGGATTCTGACCTTCTTCCTGGAATCTGGCACTGTTGCCTCTATTTGTGTTCACGTACTTGTGTATCATGCTGTAATATTGCTCTTGTGAACTGAATGTATACAGGAATGAAATCTTCCGCCAGTCTTCATTGCTGGGAGTATGAAATGGTGCTGGGTCAGTGGCTTCAAAAAAACAATGTGTATTTATTTCTGCCAGCTTGGTTGCATGCTCTTTGGCTTTGATCTCAAAGAGTTCCTGTTCTTTTTTTGAGTAAATTTTCCAGAATTTGAGCTGAAGATAGCTGACCGGGGAGCAACAGCGGCTGACACATGTTGAAATCAGGGCCACAGTCATGATGCTCGCTATCAAGAACCATCCTATCAGCTTGAAAAAAGATAGATAGGTTAAAGGTAGTTTTGCATAGTATAGAAAATATCATTGAAGAAAATACGAAAACTGTTAACAAAGACACCCTGGAGTGCATCCAACTGTCTACTTGCTGCCAAAAAAGGGGATCCCATGCACGCAATTCAACCAGCCATACATAGCTTCTGCACTCCTGAGCTGATTTGCTGGATTAAGGATGAATACCAGAAAAAGATAAGGTGCATTTAAGTTATTTCCTCAGTTATACCCAGCTTTCTTAACTTTTAAGGCAAGACACTGACCATCAGTTTCTATAGTTGTGGTCAGATTTATGGTACGGAGGGTGCAGAACCACCCTGTCTGCCTTGCGCTAGGAATCAGACCTCCTGCTGACTGCATCCTCTCAACTTGTGGAAAGTAACTGCTCTCTCTGATGTCTCAGCCTGCAAAACCAGCCAGTTGCCACAATACACAGGAAAAGGAGTGTACTGTACAGTTTTGTAGACAGGACACAGATTTGGCTGCTGAATATAGAAATTCATTTTTATTTTATAGAGAATTTTAACATCCTTAGGTAAGCCTCAGAGGTTCCATCAAAACCAGTTGTACTAATAGATGCCAGTGTCTTCTTCATCAAGTGATGCTTAGCTGGAAGCTCAAGGCAGAGATCCTGCAACATTCCCTTTTACCCCGGGGTGACAATTTTTGTTTTGGTTTTGTTTGTTTCAGTTTTGGTTTTGGATTTTGTTTGGTTTTGTTTTCAAATGAAGAATTATTGAGTGCTTAAAAAAAAGGAGTTGATGTTCTTTTTGGTTCTTAATTTTGTTGACAGGAGATTAAATGTTAAAAATAGTGGTCAGTAATAAAAATGCTCTAACACTCTTTCTGGTTTTGTTTGACTGGATGTTTCTTTTAGATTCTGTTGCAATGTAAGTAATAGTCAGTCTTCCTTGATTTTGCTCCCTTCTTACCGTGTCTGAATTCAGTGGTATAGAATTTGCCCCTTGTCAGCCTTTTTCTTGGAGAAGGAGCATGCTAAATATTTAAGCAATATCAGCACTTTTTAATTTTAATCAGCATTTGTGCTAAACAGGAACTTACAAAAATCCAAATAATTATAAACTCTAATAAACTTAACTCCCTGTCAGAGTTTCAAACCTAAGGTGGAAACTCTTTCCAAGGTGGAATTCCTTCCAAACAGCTTGGAGCCAACGCCC
>JAWWMP010000116.1:66110590-66128682 GCA_035047865.1 Dendrocincla tyrannina
TGTGCGTATATATATGGTCTAATGGTGTTTGATCATATTCTACAAAAGATGCCCTGTACTTTCTATTAAATAATCCTTCTTCCTCTTTTTCAACTTTGAGAAATTAACTAGTTCTTCAGTCATGGTAGTATACCCCTGCTTGCAGTTTCCCATCCCCCATTCCTCTGCTGCCCAAATCTTGTTGCCTTTTTTTTTCTCACAGTAAGGCAGCACAAAGGCTGAGATGCTATCCCTTTCAAAGATGTCAAAGAATTGAAAAGTTTCTGGCTTCTGATCCTCAACCTCTCTTGCTCATATATTTTTTTCTATTTAATCTAATCCTTAGCTGCAGAATACCCAAGCTGTTTCAGCTCACCACAAATGTGCAAGCTGTGTCAGGCTCTATGGTAACTATGTCTGGCTTATATTAAAGGCTGAACTCTATTACACTCAACGGCACTTTTGTGTGCAATTTCAATTTTTTTTTAATAGGACGATATGATTCAAAAGGAAAGAATGATATATGGGACATAAGGAGAAAGCATTCGGAGCTGCCTATATTTTATGTTAGCAGTAACTTTCCAAGTCTCTGTGTCTGCCCTCATTTATTCAAATACTCCATCATCACTGTCATTTTATTTCCATGGCATTTGCAGCTGTATTTTATAGCATTATTGAACACCTTCTGTATTCCTCTCGCTTACATAAAGGTGGAGTTATCTAAGTGCCCTCCCACGGACTCTGATTCTCTGCCCATTTTCCCATTGCTAGAAACCTGTAGTTGGATCTACCAGAGGAAACTCCATGAGGCACAAAAGATTGTGTTTTACCAGTGTACCACTTCAGCTGTCAGAGCCAGATCTTCCACACAGCTTATTGGAAGAATGTCCTACAGAGCCTTGTGTCCTCTGAGGTGGAATAAGATACATGACATTTTAAGGCTCATTGATTGCATACTGTTCACCACTCACTGGGGAAATAGGATCTCACAATTGCCAATGGGTCAATCACTTCATTACCTAACAAGAATACAATTACTTGACTTGATCAAAATAATGGTTATGCCATATAAAAAAAGATAAGCAGGAGAGAAGTGAATATAGTTCTAGACTATAATTAATAGCAAAGACCTACTATAAAAGCTTTAGCATCTTTAGTAGGTCATGGAGCAGCTTGGCCTTCCTTAGCATATCCCAAAGAGCTCAGCTCCTTACCCCAAGTACAGTCATGTTCTTTAGGGAGAAAAAGAAATGCATATTCTGACCACCTATTCCCTCCTGCCACAAGGTGAATTCATGTAACTCACTCTCACAGCAGTGTGGCAGTACACGGAAGTTTCCATGCCCAAATCCTCCTCAAGTTTTCTTCAGTGCCATTCCCTGTAGGCAGATCCAACAGGCCCATCTTTTCTGGCATCCCTAGCTTCCTGTTTTATAGTTTTTATGAAGACAAAGTGGGAAACTGGGTTTTTTACACTCATGGTTTTAGAATCATTCCATCTCCTTGAAGAATGTCTTCCAGCTGTTAGCAGGTACATAGCTAGATCGAGCATGCAATGTTTGGTGAAAAAATGTATGTAAATATTTTGGGGACAGTCAAAATTCATATATCCTTTTGTTATGGATTATTGTTCATGGTAACACAACCCCGGGTGCTGGAATGGGACAGTTTTCCTCATGACTGTCCCATAGTCAGTTAGGAGTAAAATTGGTGAAATCACTGGTGGTTTTGGGCACAAGGGGAAGAAGGCCATAATGTCATGCTAAATGTCTTATATAAAAGTGCATTTCAAATGCTAGCAATTTTTTTCTGACTTCCTAAACTTCTGGAAAATCATTGCAAATGCTATGAATGCTGTTTATCAGCCTGAGGAACCTAGCAGGAAAGGTAGCATCTGGGGGAAATGCTACAAGTGCTATTTTAACTGAAGGAAAGGCTAGATACACAGCGATACAATGGCAAACAAGAAGGTTGGGAGCTTCCTTCCTCATAGAGGCATATGCCTGTGCCACAGCTCACTGCCTATGGCAGGCTCATGTATGAGGAAAAACCAAGTGCCCCCTGATTAGCTGGCAATGCCCACCTTCACTGTTGCAGTGGGATACGCTGTGTGTGTCATGGAGAACATACACACTGAACCATGCCCTGTCAAATGACTGTGATACAGCTCGTGCTTAGCAGGCTTGAAATGTGCCAAGCTGTGTGTGCCTGTGTACTGCGCTTGTGAACATCAGTACACTGCTGTCTGCCCCCACGACAAAGGTCTTCAGAAACAAGGGGAGCTGCAACTGGGATTTCACTATCACAGCATGTCAGAGTCCCTGCAAGACTGATGTCTTTCCCAAGGATCTCTCATACACAGATCAGGCTACTAGACAGAAAAACAGTGGTTACAGCCCATTTCTCATGACTATCTTTCCTAGGGGAATGCACAGTGCTTTTAATTTCTGTGACTGATGAGAATCTGCAGCTGAGATGAATGGGACCCTGAGTTAGATGCTGACATGAAAAGCTCTAAGTCTCAGATCACTTCACACCTTCAAGTTAAAGTTCCCTTGAGAATAGATGAGAACACAGCTTTCACAGCATCACCAAAGCCCAGGGGGAATATTGGGATCCCACCATTCTTCTTTCAGTTATAATGAGGATTCCCACACTAATTCTGGTACTATTGCAGGCATTCTTGCAGAAACCATGGACATATAAAGTCATGCCAACAACATGTCTTCTGCCTTTTTTCTGTCTTTTCAAATTTTAAAACAAATCTGTGGGATTTAACGGCATAACTCCATCACCACAATAACATCATTACAACAATGCATGATTTTTATTTTTCTCTTGCTATTTTTATTAATATGAATTAAAGCAGAGAGGATATGGCCTTGTACATATGGATTCATGTGCTCCTTGGTAGTTTATGGCCATGGCAGTCATGTCATTTCACTGAAAACTGAAGATGAAATCTAAATTCTCATGAAATTATTAGTTTTCCTGAATTAAATGGCTGCAGCTGCTATGCAGTGCAGAGTAGCAAAAAAGGCACCTGTATTAGTTATTATTAGGAGAAACACTGATGCAATGTTTGAGAAAGACCCAGTCATAATCTTGTTTTTCAGAGTATTTTTTAGAATGCAATTAATATCTTGTGTAGTTGGGTCCAGGTCTCCTCAAGCAGACAACAGTTTTGTTCCTTCCATGAGAGGGTTCAGAGCTCTTTCTTTGAAGTGCTCTGACATTATTTAAGGTTGAATTTGTTTAGTAAGCAGTCTCTATACTGATGACTGTACAGATATATCCAGAACTAGATTGCATAGACCTGTTGCAGATTGCTCCTGGAGCCAGCTGCCAAGAAAGGACAGAAAATAACATCTTGGCTTCATTAGCTGAGTCTGACTTACCAGCATGAAGTTATCCTACTGATTTCAACAGACTAGACAGAGCACAGACAAAAGTATTTTTGATCCCAGCTCAGGCTTTTGCAGACCCAATAAATGCAAATATGTAACGTCCCAGTGCAGAAATACAGCTACCTTCCAAAACTGTATGCTTTCAACACTAATAAAAAACTTTTTATCACTGGAAAATACATAGGCCAGCAGAAGAATGTGATGTATTTCAGACATATAGTTCTTCAGAATAAGCTTTGATTTTACAAGTTCTAAGAAATGAACTAATGTGCTCTGTTCCCTTTGCTTCCTTGACTCACAATGATGTATATAATGAAGCCATTTTTTTAGCTGGACTTAAAAAGTCATTAAAAAAACCCTACAAACCAGATTCCACCCTCAAACATATACACCACTACCTGTGGGCTGAACTGCCGTTCACTTTGTTCAGAATACAGTGAATTAATTTCAGACTAAATTAGACTGCAGCTCTGAAATGAAGCATGCATGACTGAACAGCAGCTATTGAAGAGAAGCTGAGTGAAGTCAGCAGGGTCTCTGATGAATACAGGAACCCATCCATATATACCCAATTATAGGATAGTCAATTTTTCCTGCAGCCAGAGATGTAGAAAATCAACATTTTCAAAAACAAAAAAAGAAGGAGCATAAGAATGGGAGCAGAGACATGTGCCGGAAACATCTCAGTCTTGTGACTCAATTTAAAAGAGGGTGTGAAAAATACCTTTGCTACTGGGTACCAACACAGTGACATTTCAAAAGTTGTTCAGTATATCCAACCCAGATGAAACTAGTGCTAAGTGCCTCTGCCATGGACATGGAGCTCACTGAGACTGCTTCTCTCTTGCATTTCAGATGAAGGATGTAAAGGCAAGGACAGAATCCTCTCCAGTATAAGCAAGTGTTGAGCAACACCAACTTTCTCCAGCCCTCCCACAAGGTAGTAGG
This sequence comes from Dendrocincla tyrannina, assembly GCA_035047865.1. Lineage (NCBI taxonomy): Eukaryota > Metazoa > Chordata > Aves > Passeriformes > Dendrocolaptidae > Dendrocincla > Dendrocincla tyrannina. The sequence goes on from JAWWMP010000116.1 coordinate 66,114,925, forward strand.
GCTATCTGGGCTGATCCTATTTACTTGCTCTTTCTCACCACACTTCCTAGTGGAGCAAGGGTAGCTTAAATTTTTCAGTGTATGCTGACATCTGAGGCCTTGCACTGCTTCTTTACTGTGACACAGACACTTCTGCCCAACAGCGCAAGTTGCTGGTTGCTGATGGCATGGAACCATCTGTTCTTCTAGTTGTTTCAAAGTTCATTAAAAGGTTACAATCTCTGGTAAGGAATGAGAGGAACAAGAATGGAAGCAAAGAATGGAAAAAAAACTTACATAACCACCAGAGAGGTACTTTTTAAAGGCTCTGGCCTGGAAAAGGGCAAGAAAGTATACGATTCTTTTCATATCCAAAATACACTCAGCACAATGAAGGCTTAATTAATTTCTTTAGTTGCCCTACCTGAGTCAAAGTCAATCTGTGAAAGTGGAGTTCAGAGCTGCAAGTAATGACAGTCATACATATGTAGCTCCTAAATCCTTAACAGAGAGGTATCAGATGCAAACCAAACACAGGCTGGAAAACCCTCAGATGCACACTTTATTCTGAAATGGGTCTGGTCTCTCATTCAGAAGGACAGACCAGTGCACTTCACTTCCCTTCACTGTATCATTGCATGTACACCATTCATTTGAATGCTGGTCTGTTTGAGAAGCTGCTTTAAGACCTGATTGTGAGCATTGGCAGCTCTTTCAACCACCTTTTTCCCTTTGCATTGCTGGAACAGTGCAGGGAAGTGTAGTGTAAATGAGAGCTAATGTGTATGACCATGCTTTGCTTTCTAGTCTCTGCAGTTTCATTTGACAACTACACAAATTCCGTACTAGAATTCAGATGCCACACTACAGAGCAAAAAAATGCAGGTATTTCTCAAAAGTCTTCTAGACTACAGGTTGGTTTTCTATAGCTGCTTGTTCACAGCAATAGCAAATTGACATAGCATAAATGTGCATAGACATGAAATAAAATCTTGACTTTTTGGTGTTTCATGGCCAGTATCACCTAATACAGAGAAACTTACAGTGTCTTTGAAACTGTACATAAACCAACAGCTATTTCTGCATGTCATGTCATCAGAGTGCAAAGGCAAAATTTCCAGCAATCCACAGCCCGTGACAGTTCAGTTGCTTTCAGCAGGCACCACTACAAACAAGGAGCTATACTGGGTAACATTCCCAAGATTACCTCTCTTTGCCCTAAGCAATTAAGTGGGTGAGTTGGAAAAGATGATTAACAACTTGATATGCCTTTTGCCCTTAGGGCAAAGGGGACGGTATATCTTGAAAGTGTTTCAAGGTCTTAGGTTGACCAAGTCACCATCTGCAGGCTTTCATACTCCCAAGTGCATGGATCAGAAATTGACTGGAGTCCTAAGTCTTACTCTGACCAAATGCACCAATTTCATTGAATAAATCCAGGCACTGGAGTCTGCAGTATGTGCACACATATGTGAATACACTGCGCAAAGCTGGCTGAGTAGCTGGAACCTAGGGAAAATATTCTGACTTGTTCACTGAAGATGTTTACACAAAGAAAGCTCGTCACATTTCACCACACAGATTTGCAGAAGGTTCAACGAGAGTAATGTAGATAACATGTATCTAAATAGTGCAAAGAAGAGGAAACAAAGGTTTGTGATTTGAACCAAGTGCTGATGAATATCATTACAGTAACTATCAAGAAAAATATTTTTTTCAAACAACTTTTCCAAAGAGATAATCATGCTTTTATTTAGCAAATGTACTGGAAGTATTTTTCTGTAAAGACATACAGGTATGCCCCAATACCATAGAGCTTCCATTCTCTCAAATAGCTATGAATTCTTAAAATCAGTTTAATGAACAGAAGGGGATATATGTGGAGACGTCAAACTTATTTTTGTCACAAACCACATGATTCCATTTACCACTAATCCCCAAATAATTGACCTGGGGCCACCAAGAGCTTGCAGAACCCTTGCTGGTGTTTTATAGAGAACAGGCTGTTCTCAAAATTTTAACTGTCCTCTTTCTAGCCATGTGAACAGAAAAAAGACATTAAATACTTTCATATTACACTTTTTTCCCATACTGGTACTTGCTGAGGTTACCCCAGGATTGCTTTGGTTCTCTGTCTGCATTTTTACAATTGCATATGGAAGGGCAGTGATCTAGGACATTATTTCCCTACTAAGATGTGCTTCAAACTATAGAAAACTTTTGTGAAACCCTACCTTGTAAAATGGAGAGCAGACCCTATAGCATTCAGCCTTCTACATTCTACACTTGGCTAAAACGTAAAAAATTTTTTTCCTGAGAAATGTGTTCCTTTCTACTTTGAGAACCATATATTTACCTTCTGTGACTGCCTTCTAGCTGTTGTGCCTCTCACTTGGCAAGTACTGACATGATTGTCATTTTTCACTGTGCCAGATTGCAAAGCGTGGAAGAGATGACACGATATAAGGGTCTGCAATAAATATGCAAGTGTGTCCCATATTGAATCATTCTTTGGCTTGGCAGAGAGAAACGAAGTCTACTGCTAAGATCTGACTTGTATACTTATAATTGAATGTCCTTGTCTTAAGAGAACGTCCAGAGACACCCCTAGCAGCCTGAAATGAAAACTCACTACATGCAAACCAAATTCTGGATAAAAAAAAAAAAAGTCCTTAGAAACAAATCTATTAAGAGGATTCTTCTCACCAAAAAATTATTACAACTTTACTGAATTCTGATGAACAAAGCATAACTTTCACTCAGATGTGAGGCCCAACTCAAAACACAAAGGAAGAGTACTTATTAAGTACTTAGTTTTCTGAGATATTCATTGCTTGCCCCATTCTTTCATCCCTTTTGCTCTGAAAACAATCTTTCCTCATCTGGTTTGGGAATGTTTCAGAAATAAAAAAGAAAAAACAAATCAAAAAAAGAAGATAAAACTTTGGCCCTATTAGGGTTAATGCTTTTGCATAGACATATATGACCATAAACTGGTCAACTAGTAGAGGTCTTCTGCTAACATTGTGACTGAGAACAGGAAGAATACAGCCACAATAATATACAGCTGTCTACTAAAAGTATTGCGTACAGACATCTTTGGCCATGCAGTGTCTTGGCCTTCTGAAAGTACGTGAGCTGCATTGCTAACATGACAAAAAAAATAGCAATGTTGAGAATTAGAAAGAGGCGGGTATAAGAAGCTGATATTGATGGGGCACTACTTCGAGCAGTTGACGCCATCGGTGCCAGCCCCGATCGGCCTTTAATTGACAACGAAGTTTTGTGCTTCACATAAGTGATATCTGCAAAATCCAGAAGATCTTTCATTTCCTCATCTTCATCTACAGGCAACTCTTTTTGTGCTTGAGTCTGTGCCTTTTGTCGCACTTTTCTTTCATTTACCTCAATCTGTGCAAAAATGTCAGGAACAGCATCAACAAATTTGTAGCCTTTGGCTACCTTTCTGTTTTTCTTTGCTTTGCCACGCTGCTGCTGCCGTTGTGAGATTGCAAATATCCTGTCAATGGCCTCCTCTGTCTGTCTCTTATCTGAAAACCTCAGCAGGCGCTCAGCAGTCTTCCTAAAGCTGGCCGTGTTGCGTACACGAGACAAGATCTGCTTCTCAAGCTGCTGGAAAACAGGCTTAAAATGTTGCAGGTTTCTCTCCACAATCCCTACGTAGTCCTTCACCTCTGGCACTGCGGAGCTCCTAATGGCAGAGGCTCGGTCAAAGACAATTTTCTGGCGGTCCGCAATAACCTGTGCAAAGGCAGAGCGGGACCCATCCTCAACGGGCCACAGGTACACTGCGTAGGCGTGCTCACCAGTGGTAACAAAAACATCCAGCTGCGGAGAATCTCCACGGACAGTGAAGCTCTGCACATCAACAGAGGGCCCAATGAAAAGGTAAATGGCCCTTGTGATGGGGTGCCGCAAGAGGGTCGTTACATTCACGTAATTTGTTCCATTGTATGGGTAGCCTCGGGGATACATCCTTGAGGCAATGACTGCTTTCTCACTGTGGCCAGTGTCATCCATCCAGTACATCTTATATATTCCATCACGATGCCTAATAAAGGCCCCATGGACATCATCAACAACCGTTTCTTCAAAAGGCACATCCACATTGTGGAAGAAACTGGTTGCTGCCTCCAGAGGGCTGTCATCTTCTAGGTGGATCTGGTCCACAAGCAAGAGGAGCTGGGGATGGAGCAGTATGAGGTTTCGTTGCAATTTCCTCAGCTTCAGTTTTGGATTGTATGCACCCACTCCTTCTCCCCTGATAAAAACCACTCCGCTTCTCTCCATGGCAGCAACCACTCGTCCCTGACAGTCACCAGCCAAGTCATGTTTATATTTAAGCCACTTTGAGGAACAGTCTTCTGTAACCTGCCCTTCCCATGGGGAGAAGCAGCTCTTAGACACAGCAGGGGAAAACATCAACACATTATTAAAGAACGTATATTTTGGCCCATACAGAGCTTCAGTTATGAAAGGTACACCATTGGGAGCAAAAGTAAAGGAGTTCTGGTCCGGGTGCTCATGGCCAGCATTAAAGTTCCTCCACCCCTTGATCCACTCTTTGTACTTGTTCTTATGAACAATGTCATATATTGCACGTCCTCCCAGCTTTCCTGACTTGAAGGAAAGGAAAGGCCTGTTGATTTCAGCTGGCAAAGCACTTCCATAGGTTACTACTCCCCAGTCCTCAAAATAATGCAGCTTAGGAACCCCATAGTCTGGTGGAGGTACGGAACGCAAACTTGCATCATACCTGCCAAAAAGATGAGAAAAATGGATTTAGAAATCACTTGATCAATTACATTATTAGCACCTGTACAAAACTCCAAAAATGATTCAATCATTACATCAAGGAGCAAGCCAACAATATAAAGCCCACACTTATGCTTCCTAATCATGTAGCTCTAATGATATTTATCATACAAATCCCTATACAAATTTGTTCTGCACTTTTTGCAGAATAATAACTGAAAGCATCTACTTTGCATTTAAAGCAAGCAGTCTTTCTGCTGTTCAAAAATAAGAGTACCACTAATTTCAAACTAGACATGTTTTTTCTTATGCAATTATAAAACTATTGACTGCAATACCGATCTTTAAAAAAGGCAGATTAGGACCAGGATGTAGACACTGTCTGTTCTGCACTAGATATCAACATTTGCATGTATTCACTGACTACTTAACAAAGAGAAGCACAGTATCTGTTTCCTCAAAATGATGATTACAGAAGTTTGTAGTCTTCAAACAGAATTATCAGTAAATAAAAAATTAATGAAAAAGCATTTTAAAGGATAAATGTTTATTATTTATATCAGTTAATGTACGTTAGTTTCTTTCTCCAAACTAGGCTGATGCAAAATTCACATGGTTTTCTTGTATAAATTAGAAGATATAAGACATTTGGTTTAAAAAGAGGTCTTAACTCCAGAAGGTTGTAATATTTACAATTTTTGCTTTATTTCATTTACAGGAGTTAAAACAAGAAAAAAAACAAACCAAAACAGAACCACCATGGAAAAGAAAACCTAGCCTTCTGGCATTGATTTTTAGCAACCAAAATAAAACAATCATTAAGTCCAGTAATAGTTCTGTTAGACAGTAGTCATCAGATTTATTCTCTATGGCTAACCAGGAGCTTCTGTCAGGCCCTAGACAGTCAGAGTCCATGTCCTGCCTATGGCTTACAACAACTCCAACCAGCACCATGAGCCTGCTCTGTATCTACTGGTCCTTAGTGAAGACTCCCCTAAAAGCAGATCTTTCCCCTGAGACTCTAATGCAAATGGCCATGCGCATCACGAGAATGATACTGTAGCACAGGCGAAGGCAACTGTTGAAATATCCAGAAAATTTTATTTTTTTTACTCAGGTGCTCTTAAAAATTTCTTTTTTACATAAAAATGAATTTTTTGAGCATAAGTTCCCAGGACTTTCATGATAACGCAGGAGAAAACAATGATGGAATGAAGTTATAGAGGAGAGATTCTGTATTTTGCAAATAACAAGAAGGTGGCTGCTTGAAGCCTAACAAACATGCATTCTGATGTGCACATCATAAATGCAAAACAAGAGATATTCAATAATATTTTTCTTGCAAGAGAGAGAAATAGACCTACACTGACTCCTCAAAAATTTACTTATCTTCACAAATTGTGGGAATCCATATGAGTATATAAAGCCACTTGGATCTTTTAATTTCTTACCTTTAGAAGATTGACATAGAAGTTAGAAGAGCTGTAAATTACATGGAAAAATATGCATCTAGGAATCTAGCATGGCATTTTTTCCAAGCATAACTTGCAAATAAGTGTGCAAAATCAGCTAAGAGTAGTCACTACTTACATTACCGTAGCTTTTAAAAGAAAGTTTATACTATTTCTCAGAGCTTTTGAAAGAAAACAATGTTTTAAATATTCACCTAATTAATTACTAAAGAACATGACAACATTAAATTACATACATTACAATAGACCAAATAAAATAAAGACTACATACAGGCAAATTTTCAGTTCCTTTGGACCTGCCTGTATTTTATAAAAGCAATTCTAAAAAAGCAGCAGACAATGGAAAGAACCTATAAAAGCAGATGTAGGACAAGCCCAAGGTGTTCCCTGTAGCAACCCATACTGTGCATCTATGTTAAGTAAAGAGGTTTTATTGTACCTAATGACTCCGGGTGGCACATAGACAGCCTGATCTTGACTTCTACAGTACTAATCTAAGGATAATGAATTATCACTAACAGCAAACAGCTGTCAGGTTCCTTTTAAGCCCACTCATCCCCTTTCATACCAGAGAAATTCAGTGTGGAGAGTGCACCACCTCTGCCCTTTCGATGGTGTCCCTGGACCCTCCACCACTCGGTTCCTTCTGATCTGCTCTGCCAACCAGTTTCCACTGCCATTGCGCATGACAAATTTGTCCAGAAACACCAGCTGGCTCTCCGGCCCGTAGAACCAGTTGTAGTTGGAATCCGCAATGGCCACAGTTCTCTGAAACCCTTGGGAAAAAGTGAAAAGGAATGTAAGAAAGGACAAATAAATGAACAAAGATGTGATTGTAGAGCATGACGGTGAAGCCAAGCAGTACAAACAGAAGCAGTCTTTCCAGATGTTTGTAGACCTGCTTGTAAATGAACCATAAATAGGCTACACAGGAGCTGTTTCCTTCTGCTGTAGCTAACTTGAATATTCACCTTTCTTCTTCGGCTCTGAGCTACAGACAGTCACTACACAAAATGTAAGACGCAATGTCCCATATACTTCCTCTCCTCACTCAAATCTGGCAGAGGCAACTTTCTCTTTACAGCTTTCACTTTTCTTATGTGATTCTCTGCTCTCCAAAGCAATGAAACAGAGGTGCCCCCAAGGAAAAAAAAAATCAGCTTCACTCTGAAACAGTCAGCATGAGTTCATTTCGCTCTTAGTAACCTTTCCCCAGTGGATGCTTGAGGCCTCACATGGAGTCAGTACAATTCCTTATGTGCCTGTGCTTGGTATGCCAAAGCTGCTCTCAGCCCCTCCTACTTGGATAGATCTGGGGTTCTAAGAAAGTTGTTTTTTTTAAGCAGGAATTTGAGCAATATAAGTTCCTAATAAATTATCCTGCAAATAAGCAACACAAGGGGTAACAGCTTTAAAGTGAGAGGAGACCTAGTTTGAATATAAGTAAGATGTTCTTTCCTGTGAAGATGCTGAGGCACTGAAACAGGTTGCCCAGAGAAGTTGTGGATGCCCTGTCCTTGGAAGTGTTCAGGCCAGACTGGATGGGGCTTTGAGCAATCTGGTCTAGTGGAAGGTGTCCCTGCCCATGGTGGGGGCGTTGGAACTAGATGATGTTTAAGGTCTCCTCCAACCCAAACCATTCTATGATTCTATGATAAAACCATCATTAAAAACTTGCAAGACTTCCTGAAACTAAATCTCTTCTGAAAGTTAGAAGGGACCAGCAATATAACTAGTTTTGTATTTTGCATATCTCCACCTTTCAGTCACAACTCGGACTTCAAATCAGAGATGCTAAGACACTGGAAAGACGCAGCAAGAGAACAGAAATACTAAGAAGTCTTTAAAATTTACCCATTAGTGATGTCAGATATTTATGTCAAACTCACACAGACAAAAGAATTCATGTACCCTTGGATTGCACACAGAAAATTATAATAACATTTTCAATAAGAAAAATATTTTAATAAATATGCTATAAAAATCTATTTCACTGTTTAATGGGAAAATGGTGATCATGTAAAAGTTTCCTATACTCTACTGGTAGTTTTACCTTGGCTTCATCATTTGCTATTTCTTTCACCTAAATTTTTATTGTGATGATTTTTGACAAAGGAAATAATCAAGAAGAGTCTCAAAGAATATTATTTTTGAAACAGAAAACCCCAGCAACTGGTCTGTTGCAGACTTTGAAAACCAGAAATCAAATTATTTTTCTCCCAAATAATGTTTTGATCTTTCCACTGGTTTTAAAAACCAGAGCTGATCTTTAACAAGCAGTGATAAACAAGGATGTCACTGTTTTCATAAAATATGAAATGGAAATAAGGAAATGGTTATTTTAAAAAATCCAAGTACACTGTTGTTTTAAAATGGCATATTTCAAGTATGAAATTTATTGCTACTTCTAAAATTGGAAGATTCATCATAATTCAACTGAAGGACCTACCTGGCAGGACAGTTCTGTACATAAATGCAAAGTGCTGCTTGAGCCAAGGGTGGCTAAAGTGATTGATGCCAAAATGCCTTTGGACAAGAAACATGTACTGAAACAGCGATCTGGTTGTGTAGCTGCCATAAGCCACCCCTTCATAGAGGGAGCCATCTGTGACCTCCTGCAGCAGGACTACTGACTTCTCCATGATTGCCAACACTTGCTTGGTCCACAAGTAAGCTTCCTGAAGGTAGCCTGAAAGAAAAAGACATTGGCAAAACTAATTACAACACAATGGTTCATAGATGGTGCCATCTGTACTCCTACAGTGGGATCCTTCACAGCAAGGAATCTGCAATCCAGAGCTCTATAATACAACCTACTGTTGCAGCATCCTTGTAGTGCTAAGGTGAAAAATAAAACACTGTATTTAAACAGAGCAAAGCAAGGTCACATGAACAGGGGAAAATCTACCAAATGTATTTTGCTAATAATGTGGGATTATGCTTTACAATTTATAATTTATTAATTACTTATTAATTACTTCATTAATTACAATTTATTAATTACTTTACAATTTATAAAGAAAATGTCCTTAATGCATTCAGGACATGCAAAAAGGGAAGAGCCAAGCCAGGGCTATTTATTGCATTTCAAATTAAAGCCCTATGAAAACAAACCACTAGCCCACTAGAGGGCTCCAGTAATGCAACAATTCTGATCAGTCATTTTTCACTGGCAGGACTGCCAGCACGATAAGGAGATCCCCAGAGTTTAAAAATGCAAAGTAGTTCACATTTGAGCTGCAGTTAACTGATATTCTACTAACTCTTGCTCTATTTTAAGACCTGCTCTACTCTACTTACATTTTCAGTTTGTTGTAAACCTAAAGGGTTATCCAAATAAAATTTATTTTGGAAGAGTTTTACATGGTTAGTTCCAAAAACAGATTCCTCAGTTCCAAAACAAAATTAATCTTTCAACTAGGTAAATTGTCAGCCTCCAAATATATAAGGCCTAAGCAGTTATAGTTTTTTTAAATAAAAGCATTTTGGAGATTTACTATTTTGGTCTGCTCTTCTGCTGGGAAGAGGTCACGAGAAACCTTCTCAGGGCTTGTATGCCTTCACCATGCACAAGCACAATGGCCTCAATATGGCATTTATATATTGCAGAAGTCAGCACATGGAACCCAGCAGAGAAAAGGCTACGTGCCTTCTCTTATTTTCTTTTGCATTGTGTAGCAAGAAAAGTAGGACTAAGCAGTGATCAACTGTCTTGTGCTTCACTGTGGTAACTTATGTTCTCCCAACTCAAAGTGCCCGGACACAGATTTAACCTGAATTAATTCCACCCCATAACAAAGCCCAGATGACACGCATTATACCCCACTGTGTGGTGAAGCAGTGCCTGCTGAATGAAGTATATATGCTAGCAGTCTAAGGGAGTAGGAGCAACATTCAGTCCTGTTACTGTTTCATCTCTCTGCCACAAATGCTGTATTTATGCTGAGCAGAGTGATGAGCAATTCAGACATCTTACTAGTAAAGGCTGCCAAATCCTAGGCAGTTAACAGAGATTTACAAGAAAGAAAAAAAAAAAAAAAGCAGTGCCTAAGCAAAACAGACAACCTGAGTCTAACATGGTATTTTTAGCGGCTGGCTAAAAAGAAAAGTATGATGGGGAAGGCCTGAGCAACAGGGGCAGGTGGTACTACTTATTTCCACTTATTACAGCTATCATGACACTACTTCATTACACTGATGGAGTTGGCAGCACAGCGGTCTGTTGGAATAAAAAGCTGAATGCTTCCACTTGTTTTCTCTTGTGACACAACAGCCACAAAAGCTAGTTTTTGACTGCTGCAAGGATGTTATTTGCCATGGTTCAACACAGTGCATTTCCCATTGTAATGCATTTATGTTCTATTTGCTTAGCATATATCTATACTATAATGCTCTATGTGTAGTATACTAAAAGAATACACAGAAACAAAAAAAGTAAAAGACTCAATGCCCTGTCAGGCTACACAACAAACCAAAACAACTCTCACCTTAAATTAGCAGTATATAAACCATGTATCTGTATCTATATCAAGTCCTTACTCAGGTTCCTGTTTGAATATCTGACTGTCTAGGAACAAAGCCTTCAATATATGTGTATAGGATTAATTTCAATTAGTTTCATTTTCCAGTCATATGGCAATGTTTACAGTGTTTTAAATTGGCTATTTAGCCTCTGCAAGCTGCAATAGCTGAGTTGTGTTTAAAGTTATTAGTTGGAATTTAAACCTTCTGTGAAAAAGGTCAACATTGGGATACATTATTTGCAATTGCTATATCCAGTACAGGAGACTTAGTATTCTCCCATCCCTTATTTTTATTCCTTCAGATTCAGTCTTTCATATTGGAATTACAGTTTTTTTAAAAAAAATATTTTTGTTTTTAACAGTAAAACTTCATTTAAGTTTCCATTTTTTAAAAAAGTTGTTCTATATTGAAAAGAATGGAATTTGAGTTAGAAATATACAGTCTGTTTTGATCTATTTTCTTTTGAAGTATGACCACTATTTTCAAACTGCTCAAGAATTCATGAATTAGCTGCTTTTTTCCTTTTTTTCTCCTCCCGCCCCCAACAACCCTCACCAACCTTTAGTGAAGGGAATATTGCCCAACTTTTGATGTTACCACTGTTTGGCACAAAGCATACTTATGGTCTATATTCTAATGAAAAGCAGAGTCATCTTGCAAACTGCCAGCTTTCTACACTAACAAAGGTTTGGTGAAGGATGAAATTATATGAAATTTAGCAAAACACTGAATAAACATGGCCTGAATCTACAGTTTGTGGAAGGCAAGACAGGGGAATAAGGAATAACTTCCACACATGCTCTTAATGCTTCTCAGCACACACACATCACTCTATGTGCTTGTTTCGACAAGCACTTCACAAAAAGATGACCCTCCAAACACAGCAGGTGCCACATTTTTTCATCACACTTCTTTGGACATTTGAAAGCTTCAATGATATTCAGATGTGCCTTTTCTTGGCAGAGCTGAACAGCCTGGCAACACCATCAACATCCAGAAACCAGATTTTCCTTGACTTGCAGCACATAAGTTGTTCCATTGGGAATCACGTTTACAAAATACTTGTAGCACATATTAAATAATCACCTGATAAAATTCTGATTCATTCTTATAAAAGCAGGAGCTGGCTCCATGACTTCCACTTCTTAGTTGAAGCACCTCTGGAGTTTAATGTCAGGATTGCTTACCTGCTCTCTCTGACTTCGTGGCTTGCATTCTCATTTACACTGTGTATCACTTACACAGGAGGAGAGGGATAGCCCCTATGCAGAGCAGCCAAATCAATTGGTCAGGGTATTCACCTTGGAAGTGGGAAGGATGGTTTGAAGTCCCAAAAGCAAAGAGGACACCTGGCACACACACCTCTTGGATGACGGTTGTGGGATGCAAGGGCAGACTTCAGAGGGAAGAAGAGTAAAGCCCTGCTTATCTCCATAGAAAAGGCTGCTAGAAAGAAAGGTCCTGAGCTGTGGCCTTTGGGTGGATAAAGTTACACTTTTGCAGCTCTCTCAGAAGGCAGGACTGAAGTCTTGGATGAAATTCCAGGTTATCCTGTAGTCTAGCTCCCAGCTCAGAGTGCAGGGTGTTTCTGACCGCTGCATAAGAGACCAAGTGCACCCCTCTTTACTGATAATCTACCCTGAAAGATGCTGTCTATAAATCTGGACTGGACAGAATGCGCACAAGGGGATTTTTAACTCTTACAAAACGTGAGACAAGAATTGCAGAATCACTTAGATAATTTATATACTCACATATTAGGCCTTGTACATCTGCCCACAGACTTTTGTTCTATTCAGTAAATTATACTAAGCAGCAAAAGAGCAAACCCAATACTGCTGTACACTCAGAAGCACTTTTATCCAATCCTGAACTTTGGTGCACAAATGGCTGATTGGAGTTGATACACTTCAGAGAAAACATTCCTATGGTTTAGCACATACCTTGATTCATCAGAACGAGGCTTCCAGCCAGCAGGGCCACACAGTTGGTAGGCTGGTGGTTGTGAAGGTACTGGAAACCCCATCCACGTCTGTATGATGCTTCATACATATATCCTGAGGCATTGGCAATTACTTCAAGAAATCTCTCCTGTTGAATCTTGCTAAGATAGCTGTACAAGAAGTCATATGCAGTGGCAAAACCAACCAAGGAGTGAGCAAGAGGGACTTCATCCCATGGGGCATCCTTCACTAGCCTGTCAATAAAGAAAGATGCCAATTAATTGAATTTCACGTACTTAGTTTTCTCCCTTACTGTACTGTGATATAGGTATGATAATGTCTTTGCAGTTAGATCATTCATGTTGAATTTTAACACAATAGTAAGCTACTTATGAAGTCTCTAAGATGTTTTCTTTAGTAAATTTATATCAAGAAAATTCATAATGGAGGTAGTGTAGAACAAATATTTCTCTTAAATCAAGCATATATACTGTGTATCAAAGACTTTAGTTTTGCATTACTTACAGTACTTCCAGGCCATGACTCTACAGAAAAGGAAACGTGAAGGAATACACAGTGAAATTAACTTTAATAAACTGAACAATCATCAGTCACTTTCATGCTTGTTCTCCTTTGCTTTCTTGGCAATATATTTTTTATTAGAGAAATTAATTTTAAATTGTTGAGGGAGTGCCTTACTGCAACCAGTGGAAATTGTGATGTGCTCCTGAAGGTATGCACATTCCAGCTTCAACCATTCTATGACTCTGTAAATTTGATTTCATCTTAATTTGTGTAAGCAGCAGTGTGAACTGACGCTGAAGGGTTTCTTTGATTTTTGATTTTTCAGTTTCATAGATGTTAGAAATTATTGTAGATCTAATGTACTAGTAATATAAGTTCAGTAGCTGAATGTTTATACATACTAATCCCATCCTATATCAACCCCTTAGAATTTTATTAGCTGTTTAGTCTCTATTTCAAGGCAGAATTGCAGAGAAGTGCCATGAAGCCTGTACCACAAGATAAAGACAGGGACAGAAGGACCTCCAAATCTGAAGCTT
>JAWWMP010000116.1:66130152-66157776 GCA_035047865.1 Dendrocincla tyrannina
CCCCCCCCCGCGCCCCCCCCCACCCCCCACTGCCTTTCAGTGTAAAGGTACACTAATCACACCTACTGCCATAGTCACCCACCTTGGGCTAGACAAGTAATTTTGTTGTAATTTCCCTCAAATTCCAATTCTCTACAGTAAAGTCTTGTATAAAATTTCACAGAGAAGATGCACACAAGTAATAGAGAAAATTAAAGATGACAAATTAAAGATCATCATTTCTAAATATACAAACCCACAGTCAACATCTGTTCTTAAAATGCAGCTCTTTTGAAGTAACAACTCTTTAACTGCTATAAAACAGTGTTATAAACCCCCCTTAATTCAATTCAAGGGAAGCAAGCAATGTACACCAAATATGAGGAACGTGATTCACAAGAAGCATGGTCAAACAGCAAGCATTAAATGATTTTTGCACCTAAATTATGCCCTCCTTTTTCAGGAAAGCAGAGAGCACTGAACACAGACGAAAAAAAGTTCTCAGGGCTAACTATTAACCACTAAGAAAAATCTGTGTGTATTTATACAAATAAAGATAGGTAAAAGCCTCTCAACACTTTGCACTGTAAAATGGTTATTGTCGAAGCCTCTCAGGAGTAAAATGTAACATCATAGTATGAACTTCAGCTTAGCAATTTACTGTGTCTGCACACAGCAAGTAACTTTTACTGCAAATCTTTCATTAGCCTCTTCAGTCTTTTAAAGGCATCAGATGTTAAAAAAAAATCCACAGTATATACATACATATATATATACACATCTATAATGGATTCTTTAATATAGAGCAACTACTTAGTTGCAAACATAATCTGAGTAAAGGCAACTGTTTTGAAAATTCTAAAACATATTTTAAAATAACAGCTAAAACATAAAGGCACCCTTACAATTCCTTTTTACACTTATATACCTATACCCGTATTTGGAAGAGGTGACTATATGGAAACTTGAGAAAGTTTATAAAAGAGCAAAAAGTGCTGAACAGGTTTGCTACCTCATGATCAAACTCCATAAACACCCAAACACATAAGCATTGTTCTGCACAAAAAATGGCTGCCAGCACAAATTCTGTGAGTGGCACAGGATAAATACATGCCTGGGGTGTTCTTTTGAGTTCTGTTCATCTGTGTCACAAAAATATTTTTGCTACTTTATTTTAAATACTTAGAATTTGATATAAATCCTCCTGGAGAAATAAAGAGATTATGGATAAGGTTGCAATTATGGATAAGTAGTATGGTTTTCCTGTATGTGTTGGGAATTTTAGCACGGTGCAATGTGGTTTATCTGTTTTAGATTTGCCACCTTCTACAATGAACAATTAATCTCAAGGGGGAGCTAAGACCAATTCGCCAGTGATGAATTTATGGCGTCAGGAACTAACGACACGTGCACTGCATTTGTTCTGTGTATGCATACCACCTTCATTAAATGTGATTCTATACTCTAAATAAGTGTACCATTTGTATAAAATTTTGGATGGGAAGTAAAAACCACTATCAACAAAAACCCCAAGATTAACACATCTCTCCATTTCTTGACAACGTTACTAATGCTATTATTAATTATTAATTAATTTGCTAATTAATATTACTAATTATCTTCTCTCAGTAGAAATGGATTTTTCCCCTCATTACTCACTACTACTAACTACTTCCTTACTGAAACTTGGGTCACTGGGGTTGGGGCAATCCCAGACATGAGTAGAAACTGGGAAAAGAATTCACTGAGAGCAGTCCTGCAGAAATGGTCTTTGGGGTTCAGGCAGACGAAAAGCTGGACATGACCCAATGATGTGCACTCACAGCCCAGAAAGCCAACCCTATTCTGGGCTGCATCAAAAGCAGCGTGGCCAGCAGGATGAGGGAGGTGATTCTCCCTCTCTACTGTGCTCTTATGAGATGCCACCTGGAGTACTTCATCCAGTTCCGTGGCCCCAAGCGTAAAAAGAATGTGGAACTGTTGGAGAAGGGCCACAAAGATGCTTAAAAGGCTGGAACACCTCTCTTGTGAAGACAGGCTGGGAGAGCTGGGGTTGTTCAGCCTGGAGAAGAGAAAGCTCCAGGGGGGCCTTACAGAAGCCTTCTTGTACCTAAAAGAGGGCTTATCAAAAAGACAGGTTTTGCATGGGCAGATAAGGATACAACAAGTGGCAATAGTTTTAAACTAAAAGAATTTAGATTAGGTGTTAGGAAGAAACTCTTCCTGTGAGGGTGGTAAGGCACTGGCACAGGTTGCTCAGAGAAGCTGTTGATGTCCCACCTCTGGAAGTGTGAAAGGTCAGGCTGGGGCTTTGAGCAACCTTGTCTAGTGCAAGGTGTTCCTGCTCAGTGCAGGGACAGCGAAACTAGATGATCTTTAAGATCCCTTCCAACACAAACCATCTGATATTTCTGTGGTTCCATTAGCATTTCTCTCAGAAATGTAAGCCAAGAGGGGAAAAAACAGTCTGCTCAGCTCAAGGCAGGACGTAAATCAAACTTTATTGCTTAAGATCATGGCCTCTGGGACATCTAGAATCACCCTCTCTTCACTTTGTATCCAATTCTTATTAACAAACTGAAGTAAATAGGAAAATAACACTTTACCTGAGACATAGAATACCCTTCCAATCAGCGCAAGAGCTGATTTTTGGCCCCTAGGTCAACAATTAGCATGGCATTGCTGCCTGCAAAATGAAGAATTAAGCACATCCTGACACATGCATTACACAAGTAATTCACATCCTGATTTTAATGCTCCAAACTTTCCTATGGCAAATTACTAAATAATAATTCCTAGAGGTGGAGATTGAAGGAAGGATGCCAGTACTTCCTCCTCAGTACTGAAACTCTCAATCTCACCAGGTGGATGCAAAGGAAATGAGTCAAGGCTCTTTTCTAATGGCTTACAAGTGAAAATTAGTTCAAAGACAGCCCTCTAGTGCGTTTCAGTGCCATCTATCTCTCTCAGACATGGTAGCCAGCTAACAGCATTGGTTAAGTTTAATGCACATTAAATGTCAAGTGTGGATGCAAATGAGGCATGTAATGGCACCAACTGACCTCTTGATCCTGAAATTGCTTGTGTAATTGTACAGTCTTGCTATTGTTCTGACCCACTTCTGGGGGAAAGAGATAAAGCTTTAAACCTCCCATCAGGCAAAGGAAAAATATTCTTCCACGGCTAGACAAAATATACATACCAAGAAGGAGCATACCTGCCAAGGGGAATGAGACCATCAACATTTATTTTATGAACTAAACCAGATTTTTGTACTGTTTTTTGTATTTTTCTTACAAAATCTTCAGAACAAAGTATTTTAATGTGCTCAAACAGAATACTTTCTTCACTAATGGAACAAAATTTTACAATTGTTGTTTTGGGAAGTAAAGAGAAAAATATTTGAAAAAAATCTGTTTCATCCAAAACAACCTTTCAGCTTGCACCCTTTCCATATTTTTCTGGTTGGTTGACAAAACAAAACACCCATTATCTGCACCACCTCAGTGCTCAGTCATTTGCAACAACAAAAATGTTAAGAATCAAAAACATCCTTGAAAATTTGATGGTTTATATTTCCAGTGTCTAAGGTAAACCATGACAAGTTTGCCCCTATCTCTTTACCAGTCATATTTCAGCAGCAGCCATTCTGACATGCTCATATTCATTGCAGCTCAGTTGACAGGAAGACAGGCAAAGGAGCAGCTAAATGTAAAGGGCTACATTCCTATCAGTTTGGAAAAAAAACGGCAACATATAGACAGAAATTTTAAGAGCTTACTATAAAAGTTGCGTTGTACTGCTTGGGTGTTGAGGAGGCAATTAAAACTTTAGTCTCTTAAAAACCTTCATCTACCTTTTATCCTCTTTCCCCATAGGTCTATGATCTCCATTCCAATGCCTATAAAGCTTCTTTATCTTCTTGCATTTTGGCTTTGAACACAAGAGAGTCCTTTACACACAGGGCTCAGTTTCAGTATCCCTTGTGATGCTTCTGTGTTGACATATTAACAGAGTAGAACTGAGTCTGTTTTAGTTGTTCTAAGAGCCACATTAAACACACATAGAAATTTAGTTATGCTATTATTTCAACAGATTAGTTCTTGTTTTAACAAATGCTTATAGTAGGCATGCCACAAAGGGAGCTCCCTGTAGCTACCACAGAAGTTCAGCAGCAATTTATTTCCTATACCGATTAAAAAACTCAAGATATAAAAGAAGTTCTTCAAAATCCAACTAATTTCACAGACATGCACAATTTCTATTTTTAAATGCTACATATGTAAGAGATGAAAACAGCATAGGGGTTTGATATTTCACTTATTAACATAATATGCATTCCAGATAATAAATTCATCCTCTATCCTTCCTTTTCTTTTAATTTCTCCCTGAAGGAGACAGCATATCAGCATCCCCCAAGCTTATTTTATATTAACTTCCACTCCACAGTCTTATAAAGCTACCCCTCTAAGTTTTCTTTGCATGTGACTGCTGGTTGATTATTGGGAGTCAAACAGACATTATAAATTTCTGGTATCATCTCAGACTCACTTTATTTCTACTTGGCACATATGAATTTATTTTTGTTAAATGATTATCTACACATCACATTAATTTATCTGTATGCAATTTTACTTTGTAATCTGTACTGTTCAACATTCAGCACTATCTGGATACTAACAGCAATGGTCCTATACGATGCTCCAATACTTTTCAATAAACAGTGACTAACATTGCTAACAGACTAGCATTGCTAGTTTATAAGAAAATAGCAGGAGGGTCACATATTCGTTATGCTGAAGCCTCCTGTTAGCTCTGTCCTTAGTCGCTGCTATTTCCTTGGAATGTCTGCATGTGCTTGACAGTAATTATCTCCCCTATGAAACCCAGAGAGACGGCTTACTGTCAAATCCGACACCTTACTGGACATTGGTTACATACTTGTCTTTAAAAATAGGGCATCAACTATGTGCAAAAAGCCCCCAAAACAACCTCACATAGAAATCCTGTCTGGAAATTGTAAAGGTCTCTCCTGCTGCAAGAAAAGTGCAGAATTTGTGAACTTCTAACATTTGTTAAGGCAGGCTTTGTAAAGAAGAGAATTTTTCACTGTTTTGTCCAAAACACAGGATCTGACCGAACTCTTATTTCTGCAAAGTGTGACTCTGATTACATCATTCTGCTCAGTACAGGAATGGGACAAGGCAGCATATGGAAAGAATCATGGGTACAGATCCCCTCGGCCAAAACGCCCTTCTGGTGCAGAGTGCTCTGGGGCCCAGTCACAGATAAAATGCCAGAAAACGCATCAATATCTTCTGTTGTCTCTAAAAGAAGATAACACAGTTCAAATATAAGGACAAACTTTCCCTAAGATTTTAGGCAGCATCTAGATATCAAATCCATGGAAAGCCAAGCGAGTTATTTAATACCAGCTTTTAATTTCTACAGGAAAAACCACTGAAGTTCATCTGTTTTAACTGAAATATTAGTGCACTACGTTTCTCTGCTGTTGCTAGTTTCCAAAACATTGTTGTTCCCATATTATTTGGGGTGATTGTTATAGTTAGCTATTAGCCATTGCCCCTCTGTTTACTTTAAAATGTAAACCTTCTCCAGGATGTAGCCATTAGGGATGCTCTGCTAATGAGCAGCATGCCTATCAGCATGGGCTGTTATGACAAACAGCTCAAGTTCTGCTAGTTGACACAAATGGGAACTCAATTAAGGGTGTACTTTATTATGTGATATAAAATGACTATTTTAGTAGATGAGAAAGGACAAAAGTGTTTAACTAAATGCCCCTTTCACATATGTATTAATTATCAGTAGACTTGTAATTGTATCCTGAGATATTGAATAATATTTGGATTATTAAGGATTCCACTAAATATGAAATTTAAAAAGCCAGTCTCCCTAATCTCCTAGTATTCCGGAAAAAATGACCAGTGACGTTTTAAACCATATTTCTTTTATCCAGCTACTGCACATGTTACTGAAGTACATTTTTCATTTTTGGTTAAGGCTTAAATTTTACTTAATATTGCCACAAAAATTAGAAGAAACTCATTAAGATAGATTTTTTCTTTAATTCTAAACCTATTTTATAGTCAATGCCATGACAACAGAAATCAAAATAAATCCAGATTATACTGCTGAAAGAATCAAGCTGCCAACACCAGCTCCTTCAGCTTCTGAACTTGCTAACCTATTTGAGCAAAGCCAGACTGTGTAGTAAATGCCTCAGAGATGTCACATTCCTACTTTCCTGAAAACCACTGTCGGACAAGGGAGAGAGATCTATTAATTGCCATCACTGATGGAGCTATAGTGTAAACTGCATGTTGACAACATTCAGCCATAAGTTATCAGGGGGAAAACAAAAATGGAAACCAGACCCATGTTTCTGTCACAGCATTTAAACAGCTGGCCAGCTGGAGGTTATACAAAGGGCAACTTACACAGCCCTATCACCCATGTTTCCAATTTCCTTCTTCTGCACTTCCACAACTAAGCACATTACACCTACTTCATTTGCAAAGCAGAGAACGTTAATTAAATCTTGATTGATGAACGGGTTGTCTACATCAGAAGGGAAAGATGGGAAAAGCATGGCTTCTCTTTCACCAAGATAATGCAAGATACTTGCTTGAGAAAAACAGTACTTTGAGGGAGCTAAATAACATCAAAGCCAAGTGGAACTACGGTATCTGCTTGGTATCTGGTCAGTTGGGAAAAGGAGAGAATTATAGCAAAAGACAGAAAAACCATAGCTAATCCAAGGCAGAAACCACAGAACATGAGGAACTTAAATAAGGCTCAAACAGTGAGATATAGGAAACTGAGAAAGACAGACATAAATAAGTTCTCCTGCGCAAAATAATAATTGCTCCTCTTTCTTATTTCATTAAAACAGATGGCCATGTAACTACGCACTTGAGTGCGAACAATGAAACTAGGGAGTAAAGCGCTCACTTTGGAGCAGTTTGCGGGTCCTACTGGAGATGGTCACACATCCTTGGATTCACCTCTGTAAGCTATATCCCTCTGTCAGTGTGCCAGGAGAAACACAGACTGTTTTTGGAACTAAGTATGACTGAAGCTTTGTATTGCTATGCTTCGGTGGAAGACTTTGGAAATTACCACCATCCTGCTGTGACAATACTTTTCCTCCTAACGCCCATGTGTCCTCTCTTCTGTGACACGCACGCAACATATGGCCAGTGTGTCCCTTGTCTCTCACATCACTTCTTTTGTTCTAGCTCATGTATTTCTGGGCATTCATGACTTTAATACTCAGTGTCAGGAAATTTGAACACTGTGATACGTTTTCATCATGTCCATCAGGAGGACATAGATCCCAAGTTAGGCTATCTCAAATCCAGCCTAATTCCAATAACAGTCCATGGATGCATACCATTTGTAGGACACTACTAGTTGGTCTTAACCCAAAGAAGGTAAGGAATAGTAGTTTGAACTGCTTGAACAGTTAATGTTTCTTCCTGTGCTGATTTGAAATTTGACTTAGACTTCTGTTGAGCCATAAAATAGCAGCCATGACAAAAGCGAGCAGTGCCCCATTCAGCTCCAGCTCAATTCCCTGGGCAGAAGCCACTGTCCTGACAAAGTCCATGTTCCCATCCTCTAACCTACTCACAGTGACAGCAGCCCTGGGCTACATTCTGCAAAGTGTACCAAGTGGCAACTGCTGCAGGGGGTAGGGCAAATGCATCTGCCTGAGAAAAAAAGGGAGATAAATTGCTGGTGGGTATGAAAAAGGACGATGGGGAGGAGACCTTGGGGTCTCAATTGCTAGAATCACTAGTACATTGACATTTTTCCTTATAGAAAGAGTGTAACATAAAGGGGACAGAGTAACTTGTGGATGGCAGCTCATACCCAAGGGAAGTTAATTCAGTAGGTGATATACTCAAGAACCATGAGGTTCTCATCATACTCAAGAGGCTCAAGAACCACGCAGCCAACATAAAGCTCAGATGACTGCAGAAACCCAAAATTATCATTTCTGCCTATTCCTAATTGTACCATTTTCACAGGTCCCCCTTTACTGAATTCTTCCTAAGGAAGAACAACAACAAAAAAGTATGAGTTTGAAAAAAATAAATATATTAATAAAATAATACTTTTACCACCTCTTGCCACAAACCAATGTGACACTGCCTTCTGTTTTACAGCAATTTGGGTGGTGCACAAAGAGTCATGCTCCTTCTTTCAGCATTAACTTGCAAGAGGGTAAGTGCAGTGAAGGTGAAAAGCTGTGCGTCACTGCTGGTCCACATGACGGTAAATGCATTCAGCAAGTTAGTCACAGTTAGAGTGAATGTTAGAACAACTGAAACAATTTAAGCAATGCACTCATCCACTCACTCCTTCAAACGTAGGCAGTTTATACAGTAAGAACAACTTAAAAAAAAAAAAGAAAGACAAAAATCTACCAACTAGGCTGAGCTGCCATCCTCTCCATGTAATCCTTGGCCATATTGATGGCCTCAATGTTTTCAGGGTAGAGTACACAGAACATCGCCAGGGCCCCAAGGTTGTTGCCATAAATTTCATTCCACCGAGCGCTGAACTCCTTCGGGTCCCAGGGGGGAAGGTACTCCAGCGGATTCGACAGCATCGTTTGCACTGCCTCAATCAGACGAGCCGCAATGTGCTGGTGCGTGGTGGTGGCCTGGAGACGCAGAGTCTCCACGTCCCCTTTGGAGAAGTAGAGCATGGGATAGCTGTCATAGTTGGCATTGACAAAAGGAACCATCACGTCTCGGTCCTCCCTGGTGCCGTAGGCAAACACAAAGCAAACTGCGTGTATGAAAAACACACTTGGGGCTCCCCGTGTGTGAGTCCTCATTGTGGCATCAGATCTCCAGGTCTCAATGGCAGCCAAACCATCTTTGAAATGTCCTATGGCAGATGGACGTGAAAGAAAGAGTTAGAAAATGAATCTGTGAGACACTGTAATTCAGGAGCCTCTCTAGGAAATACAATTCCATCTAGACTTAAAGAACACCATGTATTGTCCAGGTGATTTTCAAATAATTTCTATACCAATACTTCAGACAAAACACCTACTGAGAAATTCATCCAAGAGAAAAAAAATGTACACTTTGAAGAAAGCCCCTCCCTCCCACATCTTTCCCTCTAGTAGCTGATACAAGATGAAGGAACACAACAACAGCTCTTGTACTCGAGATTTCAAATAATTGCAATTATGAATAATATGAAGCAGCTCTGACTGTACTGGCAAGCAGAAAAGGATAGGAGGGGAGCAGGAAGGGGGAGAGTCAGGGAGCTTGTGCTGGCGTCAGCCAAGCCTGCGTGCTGCCTTGGCTGATGTTAGCAGCTGGAGAGGGAAGGATGAGGAATGCTGGAGGTTTTCACCAGGGTCATTTTTTTTACCACGCTTAAAGGCCTCTGATTCTGACACGTCCTCATTTTGAAAAAGAAAAAAAAAAAAAAAACAAGTCAGAAAGAAAAAAGGGAAAGAGAAAGTGGCAGTCTTAGGAAAACAGCTGAAATACTTTACCTTCAAGGCATTTAGGGTTTTGCATTATTAGTATTTTTTTCCAAGGGGCTTTCCATTTTACATATGGAGATTTACTGCTACCTACCAAGGCAGCTGAACACTGAATTAAAATGCATATTCTCCTAAGTACATGATTTCTTGAAATGGCAAATCTATGCAGCAGTTAAATGCAACTATTTAAGCATAGTAATTACTCTGTAGAAATTACCAACTATCTGGCCTAAAGTCTCAGATAAAACATGGCCAGGATCCCCCTGAGGAAAGCCAGCAAATTCCTAGAATTCTTCCGAGGGGAAAGGTTATGGAAAGCAGGCCCAAGTGAGACAGTTTTATGTAAATAACGAACAGTAGTTTTCAATTATTAAAAGGAGAAATAGAAGGAAGGAAAACCTAAAAACAGATACTATATTTTTTTTCCCATGGAAAACCCGTTTCACAGGATTCAGTCATAAAACTCGTAGGAAGTTGAAGTACAAAGCAACCTTTTACTTCTCCCCATGGGTTCCTATTCCATAGCCAAAACTTTTTAACAGAAACTTAGGCTGCTAAAACCTTATTTAGAGACCCACATCCTGATTCAACAAACTCATTAATATGAGACAACCTTAACAGACCATGACCCTTAGTGACTACTGGATACCCAGCCCTTTTAGATGTTTCTGTTGAGCTCCTTAAAAATTAATTTGGAGGCAAGCATCTTTGGCGAAGATATACATCTTTTCTTGTGCATTCCTGCCTAGGGCAAAAATTATACTGCACCCTGTAACTGCTTAAATTTATATATAACAGTGTGCAGCATAATTGCTTTAACAGAGCATAATTGAAGATGACATTTTCATAGTGTTTTAATGCATTTTTCAAGTATGTTCTGCCCTTTTTTGGATGTAAACCAATCATCAAAGAACACATTATGCAGATCACAGGCTGGTTTATTTAGTAATGCTTTTACTACATCTACATGGTCTTTCACCACATACACAAATAAAAGAAGAAACATACTCAAATCTACTTGTATTCTCCTCTATAAATAAGGAAATTATTAACAGTATATTTTGAGAGGAAGGAGGTAAAAAATCAGCCAAACCAGTATATTAATTCTGAAACACCATATATTTTTTTTAATTGATAGAAAACCTCCTTTTCATAATAATAATAAAAAACCCTATACTTTCTTTTAAGCTTGTATGATCCTTTAGAACTGCGGGCAGAGGAAAGAACCTAAAAAATATCTGAAAGCAAGCTAAACATGCTTGTAACTTTCTCTGTGTTAACTATACCTTGAAAAAGTATCCTGGCTTACATAATCAGAAAAAAATTCTAGCTAGCAGTAAGGACTTCATGCATTTTTTAATTTGGTTTGATTTCTGTAAGTACTTCTTCAAATCAGTGAGAAATAAGAACACGCATAGATTTAGGGATGGTTTTTAGAGTTCCCTAAATTAGGGTATTTCTGACTCAAGATTAAGGAATATATGGTAAGGTTTCCCAGAACCTCCCCTTTGTCAATCTGAACACACATTTCCCAGCATTACACCATTACAAAACATGTCCAGAGTTGCCAAAAAATCACAGTCCACACTTCAACTATTCAATAACTTCCTCATTTTCACCCTTCATTCATGTGTGCATTTCAAAGAGAACATAAATCCATTTTTTTTTACCTTTACATGAGAAGGAACCACCACACCACATTGTCTAGGCTAAGAACAGCATAACCGGAAAACTAATCTATAGTATATTCATAAGCAGCATATTGAGAGTCAAGTTCTGGAAGAAAGTCAACAGGCATTGACAAAAGCAGGAGTAAAAAGTCATTTATTCTTGGTTAAATCGTACTGACACCTTTGCTATGATACAAAGACAATAACTCATGGCAGCCACGACTCAGTAAGTACAGCATGCCCTGACCCATAACTTTGCAGGGCTCAGTCCATTGTGACTTATGGATGGGAGGAGGCAGCTAGAAAGGAGTACACCTTCCTTTCCATGCAAACCTCTCTAGAGGCACCAGCCACAACCATGTGGAGAAAACTGCCTGTAAGAGGCCCCAGGATGGCATGACTATGGCTCACATTGTGCTACAAAGAGTGAGAAGACAGACAGATGTTCCATGTTTTCTCCCATCATCTGTGATGTCCTTAAGAGCAGGACCAGCAGAAGTAGTAATGAAGACAATCACAAAGCTCCAAATAGAACAAACATGGATTTGCAATAAACCTATCACCCAAATAGTGAGGAAATACAAACTGGATGACTCTGGATACAGCCATGACACACCATCCTCACAGGCATTTCCAGTGGCCTGGAACCTCAAAAAACCCCAAATCAATTAAAGCCTAACTATTTTGGTTCTTCCCACCTGCATCAATTGGCAGATGTTCAACTGCAGCAAAAAAAAGTATTGTAACACTGAAGCCACTAACTAAACTGGACATTGCTTTATACAGAGAATTTCACCAAATAAATTACTTAAAAGAAATGAGAAGTCCATTTACTCCTGCAATGCATGCAAAGAAAGGTTGCTCCAGCAGTGAGAGCAGAGAAGGGGGAGGGGCAGGGGAGTGGGGTTAGGAAAGGATGGCACTATTAGGATCACCAGCTTGCACAGTTGTCCTTGAAGGCATCTGACCTTCTTGTGGATCATCAAAAATTAAAAACAGGAAAAGAATTGTGGCTTTCTGCAGTATCAGTTCTGAAGAGACACTCTGCTTTGTGGATGCTTTTTCCTGGAACCACACTATTACCACTTCTTAAAAAGCAGAAATTGCAAATGACTCTGCTAGCATCTCCAACATCAGTCCATGACTCACCTCTGACATGGGTATCCTGTGAACATTCACAGTCAGGGACAAAAAAGGTGGAATTTCTGGTGACTAAAATGTTCACAAACTGGAGGCATTGCAACTTCACAAATGACTCAGGCTTCTCCATGAAAGATCTTCCCAGAACCAAAGCGCTGGGACATGAACATGTCAGACCTGCCCATTCAGTCACACCAGGGGTGACTGTCACAGAACACAGCTCTTGATCACACTTGCTGAGGTCACGGGCACTCCCTCCACCTCACTGGTGGAGGTCGTGGGCTCTCCTGCACTTCACTGTATTACCCACACTGATGTCATAGCCTTCCTCTACCTCTCTAGGAGCTACCCTGGGAAAGGCTAATGCTTGAACAGGTACAGGAGTGTCCAGCCAGAAGAAGGTAGAGAGTGAGAGGTGGGTTTCCCACTCCCATGGTGTGTTCTCTTTGTAGATTGCTCAGGAGATGCTGCAGGTAAAACCCCTGGCATCCCTACTGTGGATGCACTGGCTTTCCTCTGGATCCCCCTGTAACATGCCTCATTACCACCAGAGAAGGTAAGAGAAGTCCTGACACTCTGCTTGAATATCCAATCTCTATGTCTATTAGAAAAGAATAAAGAAAACATACATAAAGTATATATACATGTATAAAAAGAGATACATATTTTTTTAAACCTATTTAGAACTCAAAAGTATCATTTAAAGACTTCCCTCCCCAGATTTTACAGCTTTTTTAGTTCTTTTGGGAAGCTAGTATTTTCCCCAAAGGCTACAGTTCTCATTAGCACTACCTGAGATACCTGAGAAACAAAGGTTTATTTAAGAAATGTGCTCAAATATTTAAAGGAAATTCTATTCCACCATACTGACAAAACGCAAGTCTTCAGGCTCAGTGTGCAAACTTTTACCTTAGACAATGACCTCTGAATCAGCATGGAATTAAGTTTCAGAAGTTTTTGCATCACTTCTTCAAAAATTATAGACAGTGAAAGCAAACGTTTTTACTCAATTTTTTGCAAGGCTTGCAATTATAATGTGCAATTTCATTTGAATGACACTGTAATTTTGTCACAAATTACATTACAAGATCAGGTTATTAAGCCATTCAATATACAATTTTAGTATCCAATGCTAAAACATGTAAGAGAGCCACAGATATTTGCAAAATATATATGATCGATCACCAGAAACAGGTGGTGACCTACCAAAACTGCAAAACTAATAGGTAATGTTGCAATGAGATGTGCATGGAATCTTGTCCCACTAAACGGAGATGAATGGTGCAACCTTCTGTTCCAACACTGACAAACTGCAACTGCTTGCCATGAGGAGTGGTATGTTAGATTATGGTGGAAAAAAGTAAACTTCGGTAGGAATTCCTTTTTTGTACTTTGTCCAAATACCTCAAATAACTAGTATATGTTTTCGCACACATTGCAATTGACTTTGTTGCTGATGAGAGAAGCAGCATCTATAAAATTCTAAAATCATGACAGTTACATCAACTGAAGAGCTATTTTGTTCAACAGTGTCAGTTCTACCACCAATCTAAATATTTTGCAAACATTTAAAAATGGGAGAACAATTAAGTCTTCTAACTGAATTCAATGACATTTTAGTACTAACAAATGCAGAGTAAGTCCATGAAAACAGAGAGGTAAAAGGGTGAATAAAAACTAATTCTCCTATATATGTTGCCATTTGGTTCCAGAGAAAGACATACAAATACAGCAAAATTAGGTGGTAGGTGGAGCAAAACCAAGAAAACTATAAGCCTATCTTTATGCTGTAACAATCACAGTAAATCTACTGACCAAAGTCTTATGCTGTACAGCTCCCACATCAGCAAGCAGTACTACTGAGAGCCTTTCAAAGCTGTGGGGCTGGACACCAGGGCAGGAAACTCCCACATCCCAAGATAAGAGCAGTCAGGAGTCCTTCACCCAACTTCTGATCAGTGAGCTAATACCAGTGACCACCTGTCTCTCCAATAAGAATGCTGGAAAGGTGTAAAAATCACAGCTTACAACTTGAAAAATACCTATTACGACCTTAACCACCAGGGGACATTACTTCATTTCTTCCTCTGATTTTTTCACTATGAGAAATGGACTACATCACAATTATATAATGTTCAAGGTATTCCAAGCTTAAATACTGAAATCACAAATATAGTTCAAAATTACATCTGCAATAAAGTATAGCTCAGGTACCCAGGTGTTAGTAATGCACTTGTTATGAAGTGATCTGAAAGACCTTGAAAGAAGCTTTGTATCAATTTATATGTCTGAGTAACAGCTGTGCTGTGAAAATCTAATGGCAACCAGAAACAACCAGCTCCTATAGGGACTATCAGTATATGACATCATGTCAGCAGTCAGTATTTAAATGTGTGTCTGTCCTTTGATCTACACATGAAACTCAACGGATCTATGTAGAGCAGTATGCAGCCACGTGAGACAACAATTAGAGGAGAATGGAGAGTTGCATTCATTCTCCACCATGCTACAGATAAGACAGCAAGAGCAAAGTATTTTTATAAGTTTACAGTAAAATGTATAAAATACCTGTAATGGAAGTTTCATTGTTTAATTCCTTTAATTGAAAGGAAAATAACAGTGCATATGCATAGTGAATGCATAACCTTCCCTCCACCTCAAGCAAAAACAGTATTTAAATTGTCTGCATGCCCAAATCATATCTGGGAATTTGGAATTTTCTTCGATTTTAACATATATCCTACTATATAAGTGCTTTCTCAATAATTTCTGGTTGCATTAACATAATTATTCTTAACCCTTATTGGGATTTTTTATTCCATGCTTCACACTGTAGAATGAGTAAGAAACTAATGCTGATATCCAGAATCCTGCAGATCATCATTCCCAACCAGTAGAGACACACCTGTTAAGGCATCCACAGTCAGTGAATGAAAGCCCAGTCACTTTTACCATTAAAGACATAAAACTATAGGCTACCACAGAAAGACCTCCTTTAGAGAACCAGCACTTCATCCTGTGCTGACAATTTGGAAAGGCCATTTCAATAATTGAAAATAGTTTTTTTGTTGGTTTTGGGGTTTTTTTTCAGAAATGTTTTCACAGATGCTAACACTAATGGAAGGCAGTTTGAGACTTTTCATAAAGGCCAAGAGGATATGTTAACTACATTTGTCTGCTCATTAATGATCCAGAAGTCAACGAAGCTGCTCAATGACATGTTACACGGTTTGAACACTAGGGCACCTCTGGGCCTGGGACTATGACAAAAAAACGGTACTGCAGAAACACAGAACAAAAGCGCCTGTACAACCTGGATGGTGACACGATACTCCTTGGCAGCTGCTGAAAAGTAACTCATCTTCCTGGCCCTCCCTTGGAAACCCACTCAAGGTCAGCAAGGCTGCGAACCCTTTAGAGTA
Organism: Dendrocincla tyrannina; assembly: GCA_035047865.1. Taxonomy (NCBI): domain Eukaryota; kingdom Metazoa; phylum Chordata; class Aves; order Passeriformes; family Dendrocolaptidae; genus Dendrocincla; species Dendrocincla tyrannina. The sequence continues at coordinate 66,145,902 of JAWWMP010000116.1, forward strand.
TTAGAAATGACACTCAGGGTCTCCTCTGACAGCAGCTCACAGCTCCAAAGCACAACCCACAACCACCCCTCACAAGAAGGGAGCAATGGAACAGAATGCCCGGGACACAGGAATATGGCCTCTGTGTGGATCCAGTGCTACAATCACGGAGCACAGAGGCACTGAAAAAACTTCAGAGGGTGATTGCAAAGCCCAGGAGGCACAAGGACAGGAAAAAATAATCATACATGCAAAAGCAGAAAGCCAATTTTACCGCTACTAGAATTCCTCCTTGTGCCTAACCCAGCTATATCAGACACTGCATGCCATCCAGGTTCCCTCACTTTTTGAGGAGACCAATTACAACATCAGAGACTTCTGGTACCAAAACAAGTCTTTTAATTTCAGACTTTAACTTCTATCCTCTTTCCAACTAACTCTTCTTTGTTAGTCTTGACCTTTACTCTTCCAAATACTTGTAAATGTTTTAAGTCCCCTGGTTTGTTGTTCTCCTCTACTATGTATATTAACAATTTTAATCTTACCTACTTATTGTTTTAATTGTCCTTCATTCAATTGTCTTCAAGATGTTGGAAATTAATGATGTGCTTCTGCTGGAGTTTTACAAAACTAGTTCTCGCTCTCTGTATATGTAGATCTATCTGCAGACTCCAGTATCTGAAGATAGCAAATAAATATTTTTATTTGTAAAGCATTTCCACAGGACATCACATTAATAAGACAGGAATTCTAAAATGCATCACATCCTTTAGTTCTTATGGGATCAAAACCAGGTTTCCATATCCTGTTTATGACTCAGTGTTGCATACAGAGCTACATTAAAATTCTATCTTTTACTGTGATGGTTTTGGCTGAGGTAGAGTTAATCTTCTTCATAGTAGCTGATATGAGGCTATGTTTTGAATTTGCGCTGGCAACAGTGTTGATAATTTCAGGGATGTTTTAGTTACTGCTGAGCAACGTTTATACAGTCAAGGACTCTTCTGTCTCTCCCCCCACTCCACCAGCAAGAAGGCTGGGGGTGCACAAGGAGTTGGGAGGGGACACAGGTGGGACAGCTGATCCCAATTGACCAAGGAAATATTGCATACCATAGGGTGTCATGCTCAGCACATAATACCGGGGAGGAAAGAAGGGGAGGGCATATTCAGAGTTATTGCATTTGTTACATGTGATGGTGCCCTGCTCTCCTGAGGATGGCCGAACACCCGCCTGTCCAAGGGAAGTGGTGAATGAATTCCTTGTTTTGCCTTGCTTGTGTGTGCAGCTTTCGCTTTACCTGTGAAACTGACTGTATCTCAACCCATGAGTGTTCTCCCTTTGACTCTTCCAATTTTTTCCCCATCCTGCTGGGGACAGTGAGCAAGTGGCTGTGTGGGGTTGAGTTTACAGCTGGGACTAAATCATGGCAATTATATATGTTAAATTATTGTGACAGTTTCTAGGAGCACCAGCAAAGTCCAAAGATTCTGATGTTACTCAATTTATGAACCTAAGAAGTTCACAATCTAAGCAGCTTAAATCACCACTTGCTTTTATATTATCTACTAATCATCTTATAATGTGAGTATGCAGAGCCAAATGTGTAGTTCTCACATAAAAGAACTACTGGTTCATTTGTTACAGGATAAACAGGACTCTGTAGACTGAAATTGCACCAGCCTACCTGGTAGTTAAATCTCTCTGCAGATCAGTACATTGTTCATTATTATTGGTTCAATTCTGTTGTTACCTCTGCTGCTTTCAGCTATTATCTCACTACATAGGGTTTCTCTATACATAGATATAGCTTGTAGTCCCTCTCTCCCCTGATAGATACAATATACATGTATCCAGATGCAACTGATTTTTCAAGGTACAAATATGAAGAGACAGTAAAATGTACTGTCCTGTAGTTCCTTCAGGGATACTGCTGTCCTCATCGCTCCCCAGAATACCCTTAACAAAAGCAGAATAGCCTTGATGAGAGTGGCAATTACATTTTCAAGGACAGAAGCCTCAACTGCAGATGGTGTTAAAAGCCTATGTTATTCCTGCAAAATGTAACTACTCACAGTGTGCGTGAGCAATTTCTGAGAAGGTGTCAAGACAAACATTAAATTATGGGTTAATTTTGAAATTTAGAATCTTATGATCTCATTCCTGACTTTAAGTTGTGCAGACATGGCTGTCATAACAGAACTGAAACTGGACAGGTCATTTTGGCAAAAAGTATAACGCACCATGGTTGCAATGATATGATTAAAAGGCTTTCAAGGGACATGATATCCCCAGTAATGCTTGCAAATAACTTTTCAAAACACTTTAACAACTCCAGGCAGCCACTTGATTAGAAGGCTTAAGAAGTTATACCTGGTTTATACAGATTGTTCAGCATTTTTAATATTTCTGATAACCTCCCCCCAAACAAAATAAGAACATAACCAGGACAACTGTGTGAAAGAAATCATATGTTAAAATTATGTTTCTCATGCACCGAGATGACCTGCCTGAGTCAAGTGACCAGGGTCCCTACAATCCTTTGTTGGCTCTAAACAATGCTACTGCCTATTCCTACTGTATACTCTGTGAGTCTAAGCAAGGGGAAGAACAGAAAGAAAGACCAAACAACGATAATTTCAGTCTATGTACATAATGGATGCACTATGCCTGTGCTTTTACACCTGACCATGTCCCAAGAGTAGATGAAAGTGTGATGCCAACAGGTCATGTGAGAAACTATTTCCAGTGCTCTGTCCTTCATGCAATCCCCAAAATGATAAGACTCCTTCAGTCATTCTTCATTACCAACACTTCTCTTCTGCTAAATTTCTACTGACACAGAATTCGTAAGAGAGATCCCTGGTGGCATCAGCTAAATTTCCTTTTCCCTCAAAGGCTTTAGTCCTCTCCTCTGTTCTCTTCCTATCCTGAACAGATAACCAAGTCTGCTCAAAGTGCAGCGCACAAGGGTTTGGGGTTTACTAATGGACCAGTCACACCTCACCATATCCCTGTGGAGGTGAGCTGGGCTACCAGACATCAGTACAAAGTTTGCCCATCTAAACAGAAAACTAGCTCAAAGAAAGCCCAATGCAGAATCTATTAAATTATTTATAGTAAGTATGTGGCTGCAGTCTTGAATACAAACTGGCACCATGGTTTAACAGCTTTAGGGACTATACTACTGTAACTAAACTCTTTAATACACCTCAGCTGAAGAGAGACAGCAAGGAGGGTATGAAAAGCCAAGACAAACTTGCTTCTGAGATAACATATTTACCAACTAAATACAACTTACTGAGCAAAAGTCATATTCTCATTCACTCACCAGGCACTTGGATTACCAAATCTAAATGAGGAAACAATGGTTAGGAAAAATTGATTTTTTCTTTATTTTTCAATTCCTTCAAGAAGAAAAAACCCATAAAATACATAAAAAAAACCCATCAAAACCCCAGAAACAAACAAAAAAAAACCCCAAGGAAAATAGGCTTTATTTCTTGCAACATATTCAGGGAAAAAAGCAGTAATAACAAAATGTTGTTTCTGCTCATTGCTATAGTATTCTGTGTGTGCCAGATGTGCACATTTCCACACACAAGCCTAAGAATGTGACTGAGTTTTAGTTAAATGCGATAATTTCTGAGAGAAGGGACACTTCAGTTTTACAAACACATTTACATCCTCATTTAACCCTAGTTTTAAACTCCCTATGTTCGTTCACAACCCAACAGTTGCCTGGTGATGTAAATGCCTTTCTACCACCACTGATCTAGGCTTTATTTGAATTTACTTTTAAAAAAGCTTATGTGCCTGGTGTCATCGTCCTTGAGAAAAAGAAACTGTACACACAGACCTCACGAGCCTTTAAAAAGTGCCAAGACGTCACCCTAAACCTAGCTTTCAGCTACTTGCTTTTATTTGTAACTGTATATGATCTATGAAAATCACATCTAACATCTGGCCAGGTAACTAAACACACTTTCCTCTCCATTGTAAAGCAGATACTTACTAAATATCAGCTAAAATAACTAATACACACTGTAATAAAAACTGAGCTCACCTAGACAACCAAAATATATCAGCTTTTACCACAGGCAGTCAACCATTCAGTTCATGCATTTCTTTCTTTCAAACCATATTCTTTATGACCAAAGGACAGGTTGTAAAAGAGACTATACAAATATGCACTGGAAAAATCAGCACCAACTGTCTTCTAAGGTCAGTCTCCACTGTAGAGGATACAGATATATTTATATACTATTCTCATCTCTCACTCCTGTATTCTCTTAAGAGCACTAAGGTTTTTCTCAGGGCAATTCAAAATTATGCAAAACATCACAATGCTTCAAACAAAACAACAAAACCAAGCTCTTACTTTGAATAACAAGAAAATGACACTTTTTTAAAGGACTGTGATTGGTGTATTCTGGTCTCCTGTCCCAGTGAAGTTTACAGATAGTCAAGACAACTCCAATCCAGAACTGCTACTTTGTTGACTTCCCCTGAAAACACTGCTTATGTGTGTCATTTTCAATGACCTGAATTAGCTATGACACACAGTAAAAAACTCATAGTTGAAACAATACTTAGCACTTCTGTAGAAAGATGCACCCAAGAATCTACAAGTAGTTATGAAACAAATTAATTAATTAAACTTCTCATCACCCCTGTGAAGCAAGCAAGCACATTTATCTGTTTTATGAGGAAGGAAACAGAGCCATGGAGAGGTGGAGTGACTTGCCCAAGGCTGCCCAGCAAGAGTCTTTCAGAGTAATAAACAGCATCTGAATTATTGATTCCCAGTGCTGCCCTTCAGCTGAATTGTTCCTTTTTTTTTTTTAATACTGCAGTGAGTTATAATAATTGCTGGCATGAAAAGCATAATGTGGCAATATTTAGGGTGAGATTTTCTTTGTCTTTGTTTGGACTATATTAAAATTTTAGTGTTATTTAAATTGTAGTTTATCTTCTTAGGGTGATCAAAAGTTTCCAACTAGTTGAGAAATATTTCTTGTACTTCATTTACAGTTGCTTCTATTTTGTTATGTTGCCATTGCTTAAGACTAAAAAACAAGTCACTCCAGCTTGAAAACACAGGAAAATATCAGTTTTATACTGCTTCAAGAGGGAATGACAGCAGAGCAGAGAAGGTGGCTATTCTCATTCATACCAAACTGAACTTTTAAGAGTTGGCATAGGACGCACGAAGCGATGATGCACTGCTTTCATGCAATACTAGCTACAGGAACTGGAACTCGCAGCCTGGGGCTAAAGAGACTGAGCCTCCCGCGTTAACAGTTCTGGTCCCAGGTCACCTGAGACTTTAACAATCAAAAAAAAAAATAAAAAAGAAAGAAGAAAAAAGAAGTGGCAGGAAGTTGCATGGGGCAAATCGCTCTGTTCCTGTGCCTCCGCTTGCCCAGGTGCAAGACGAGGATGCTACCGCTTACCTTTCACACGCGCGTGTTTGGGAGGCTGAGCTGGGCAGCAAAAGGCTCGGAGGCTTCCGCGGTGCTGGTGCTGCGGAGGAGCGGAGCTGTTACCCGCAGCACCCACAGGTAAGGTGAAGCCTTACCCTGAGAGCGCCACGTCCCGCTGCGCGTACCCCCCGTCCCGCGGGGCCCATCCCGCGGGCTGCCCGGCACCCCCCGCCCCGACAGCAGCGCCGCTCCGCCGGGACAGCGCGGAAAAGCCCGTGTCTGGGGGGCTGCTCCCCGCGGGACCCCCCGGCCCCCGCCCCGCCTGGCCCCCACCCGGCCCACCTGGTCCCCCCGGTGCCCGCCGACACCGCCGGCGCCCCCAGCGCGCCCCACGGCCCCGGGGGACGCGAGTGCCGGGGTCGGGGGGTAGCGCTAGGACCGACCTGCCCTTCCCAAACCCACAGGCAGCCTGCGCCCCCAGCCCCCGCCCCGCCGCCAGCCGGGCCGGGACCCGCGGCGGAGCGCAGGGACGGGACAGAGCGCAGGGACGGGACGGGGGGACCGCACGGGAACTCACCGCGGCGCCGACCGCCTCTCGGCCGCCGCAGAGCTTCTCCTCCGCACCCCCAGGGGATGGACCCGGGGCTGGGGGGGGCGGGGGGGGGTGCGTATTTCAAGGCAGGAAGAAAGTGACTCCCCCCTCCCGCTCCACCTCCCGCTTCCCCGCCCTCCTTCCGTACCTCTCCCCGTCCCCCTCCTCCTCCTCTTCCTCCTCCCCCTCCTCCCCCCGCGGCCCCGCCGGCCCCTCACGCCATGGAGGCAGCGCTCTGGGGAGCCCGTCCGACTCTCACTGCCCCGCAGAGCCCTCGGTCCCTAACCCGCTCCTGTCGCTCGGTGTGTGTGTGTGCCCTTGTGCTTCTTTATTCCTGGCGCACACACGGCTCTTCCTCCCGCGCCCGCCCCTCCCGGGCTCGAGCTTTACGGAAATACCCTAATTTTCCCCTTTACCGGGAGGACTCGCTTCTTCGCAGGGAATGTGTTTGTCCCAGCACTGGAGTGTCGGCAGTGTGATTCCCTGCACCCCGAGAGTACGGCGGCGGTACCACGGTCCGGGCAAGGTGGTTGTGGAGGTGACAGCACCCCGGGTGACCTATTCATATCCAATGTCCATCCCTTGTGCTGTCACTATACTGCATGAAAGTAACAGGACCTCCCATCCAAAAGTTCCCTCAAGCCAGCAAAGAAACAAAAAGCCCATTTGTCAATCTGCTCTTTTAAGTGTGGCTACTTACATAAACGTTTCCCATGTAAAAAAGGAAAAACCAACCCGCCCCAACCAAAATCAAAACCAAACAAAAAACCACAACAAAACTCCCCAAACAAACAAAAACCCCACCAAAAAACACCCCAAAATCCAACCAAAAAACCCACCCCCAAAAAACGGTGAAACGCTGTGACTGTTCATATCAATCATCCTGACATTTTTTTTGTAGCCACAAACTGAAAATACTTCAGAAAGTAATAAAAAAGAGGATAAAATAAATGATCTTTTGAAATATTCTCTTTTCTTTCTCAGTCACTCTAACAAAGTTCAAAGTGAAGAATTCCAAATGTTTGTTGGGTTTCAAAAGTTGAGCGTGTTTTACTGACTTCAGACTACTCTATGTAAATGAAAATTAAAGTATTCACATGTGATAGATCAGGATGGTGTCCAGCTACTTGAAGTTTACATCTCACAAAGCTTATTCTTCATTTTTGTAATGTATTTACTGATGTTACTGAATCACTCAGCAGGCTCATAAATGCTCAGTTTCCTGGTTTAAAATTCAAAATCTATGTTTTCTGAGGGTGGTTTTAACAGCTTCATTGTGGTTTAAAATGTGATTTCCTGCTGGTCTATCATGATTAATAAACTTGTGGAAACTAGACAAGGCTAGAAACTATAAATTTCCTTTCACCCTTTCACTCCTGTTGTCTTTCCCAGCAATATCTCTTGACAACCTCAGCCTGAAAGAATAAGGATCCACAAGCTGTTTCTGCAAACTCCAAGAGCCATGCCAGAACCTGGAATGAAGCCTTGCTTTTTTTACCAGTAATGACATGCCTAAAAGCACTAAATGCTTCAGTTTCAGTCATACAAACAGTAGGTTAATTATGAGAGGATATGTTTCTAAAACACCTATTTGAATGGTATTAGGCTATACTGAATTTATAGCAGAGTTGTTAAATATTGATGTTGTGACACAAACGAACATGTGAAGAGCTACAGACTTTCAAAGTCAGACCCGGATAATAGGATGATTCTACTGGAATTTTTAAAATCATCAGGATGCCTAAAGTGATCAGGAGGAAGGCATCTAAGTACTTGTCACTTGTCTGCATCATTAGGCATGCAAATATATTAGGTCTGACTCTAAGTTAAGTGGAATTAGTCCTTTTTTTTTTTTCTACAATTCTGAAAAGCGTAATGCCTGAAATAGCTTTTGAAATCCTGTCCTTAGTCTGTGTTTGTATCTCTCTGTTGTAGAAAAACTGCCCTGTGCCTGATATTGTGACTGAATACCTGGACAAAGCACACCATGGCTCCCCTATAGCATATGCTTTTGCGTTTCTGCCTCACAAAAAATGAGGTTGAATGTGCTGCTTGTATCTTGCTCTGGGGTGCAGTTAGAATGTGGTGGAGATACCTACAGAATGGAGACCCACAAATCCTCTCTGCCTTATGTAAAATGGGGCTCATTTTACTTCCCAGTAACTTAGTGTGCTTGTCAGGCTAGATAAATAAGTTAAAATTTATAGGATGATTCAAAGATCTCTAGGAGAGGCAAGATCTATCCATGCTAGATTAATTTCAGCACTGCCACCAGTAATTTTGAAATTAAAATGACCCTGGCTTTACCAGGCATCATGTATACTGAAAGACTGAAAAAATTAGCCTAAGGAATAGAAGCTGGAGGAAGATTGCCTTCAGCTATGTCAAAACTACTAAAAAGAAGATAATCATCTCTTATCCCCTCTGAAAACAGCATGTAAATTGCAGTAACAGAAATTAAGGATAAAAGAAGTATTTGATAGGGTAAATAAAGCAGGAGTGAACGGCACCTCTGTCCCTGGAGGGTTTTTAAGGTGGACGTATGTTTGACAAGAATGGTTCATGTCTAGCAAGTCTGATGAATACTGCCTTAGAGCAGGGGGTGGACCAGATGACCTGTCAAGGTCCCTTCCAGTCCTGTTTTGTGTGATTATGTTCAAAATACTACTTGCACAGGCAAGATTATGGATCCTCTTTGATCTGCCTATGCCCTTCACTTCTTTAGCAATGGGTATAACCCCTCTTGCTGAGGCTGAGATTCTTTCAGTGGTTTGCTAGCCTTGCTGCATGCCAGTGAATTTGTTGCTGATGACAGCAAGAAGAAAACAATTAAACAATGAAACAATGTCACTCTAGAGCAGCAATTTTGGGTGGGATCCATCTAACCTCTGAACATGTCATGTGCTTTTGTTCTATATTTGACTGGTAACTACCTCTGCTTTAGTCACGTTATACTCTGTTTATAATTGCATAGAAAAATAAATTCTTTTACAGCAGAATTCATCTGACCTGTTTTAGATGTCTTCATTAGGATGTAATGAATTATGTCCCCAGGCTATCTATTCTTGCCACACCATAAAGTTGGTTTAAATGACTGACTCACTAACATACCATCATACAATTTTCACTCCCTTGGTGCTTGTGTCCCTCAAATCTTTCACTCCGTCTCAGCTACCAGGTATCAGAACCCTAATTTATTTACTTATTTTCTTTTTCTTTCTTTATTTTTTTTTAATTTATTTCATTTTATTGGAAAAGTCCCACTGAGATTAGTAGCTGTCATTTCCTTAAATTGCATCATGTGACACTGAAAAATGCAGCAACTTGACCTTTCAGGTAGCATTGCTCCAGAATAGATATGGGAAAGGAGCTAAATTTACCTATTGAAGCTAAAGGCCGTTGACTTGACCAGTTGTACAGAGTGTGTTTCATGGAAATTTTTTGAAAACTGTTCAGGTCAGACACTGTTCTGCACTTAGGTCACATGCTCATTATTCTTCCTTGGTCTTTATGGCAAGCCACATTACTAGCAACATGAAATGTCTGGTGTCTGTGTGATTGAGCCAAACACATGTGGGAAAAGCTGCTCTTTCCTAACAAGGGCAGGCTTTTTAGGTCACACCCATGGAAGTCTCTGTACACCTCAGTACAGTGCATGTCTTGAACAGGCATCAGAGATCCTGTGAGCAGCCACCTCTCAGTTAAGAGGTCATGGTAATATCTACTCTTTCTTCTCCCTTACGGTAGTTATTTGGCTTTCAGGGTAGGTAAATGCACTTTATTTTTCCTGCTGCGTTGACAAGCTGGGCCATGAAGATATAAAGGGGGAGCAAACCCCTGTTGCTGCACTAGGACAGTGAGAAAGGAAGGCAGCAGGGCTGTGTGGACCCAGTGAGGTAGGGCTCATCCATTCTGGAAGAGACACCAGGTGTCTGCTGATACTTCATATGGTTAAAAGCCTTTGGTTCTCACTTTGTTGTAAAAATGAAAGGATGTTTCCTTTTTCTTTCTTTGTGACTGAAGATGTTGGCCTAAAGAGGGAAGCTGTATGTCATTCAGCCTGTTCCACATATGCAGCTTTGGCCATCCTTTTCTTTCTTCCTGCTTAGCCTATGCAACAACATTTTTAACTCTTTTGATTTTTTTATTGTGTGCTCATTTTTGGTGGTTCCTTTGTTTGGTTTGGTTTTTAGTTGTTTGGGTTTTTTTGTTTGTTTATGGTGGTTTTTTTTTTCTTTTTTAAGTACCCTCCTCTCACTAATGATCTGTTCTCTCTATGATCTGTTTGGTCTCTAATTTCCATGTAAGAAACACTTCTACATTTGTCATTAAGTGACAAAACTCTTCAAATGAAAAGAGAGAAAAGCACAAAATTCTCCAGATTCTTTCACTAATACTCCAAAACAATTGATTTGGTTATGACCATAACCCTTGTGTTTTCTTTGCCTTTTGTACCCAGCTGTGATGATTTCTGATTTTAGTGCTGTGAGCTGAAACCTGTAGGACAAGATTATCAGGCTAGTCTCTTCCTGTAACTGACCTGCAGAACTCCAAATCTGGGTATTTTCATAATTCTCACCCTGCGCTCCTTGTTCTAGGATGCTTTGCCCAACTCTTCCCTCTGGACTTTATTAGTGCCACATGAAGGCAGCTGTAATTTTCCAAACTTATCCCAATTCCAGACTCATATAGGGGAATGTTGGCTATCTCCTCTTTTCCAACCAGGGTGTGGACCAGACAGTGTCCTAACAGGGTTGTTTCTACGATGTCCTTCAAGTTTATGAGAGTGGTGTATGATTCATACCATTTACTACTTGGGGATTTGGGGCTCTGGCTCACAGTGCAGGCTATGGGCTGAAATAGTCACAGCTCCACAACTAGGGATGAAAAGGAGTTTTCTGAAATCAGCCCTAAAAATCAGAAATAGCTGGAAAACCAGAAATCTTGTCTAAGCTCATCAGGGTATCTGTCTGTCTGTCTGTCTGTCATTCAGTGTGGCACAAAGCAACTTCTCTCACAGAAAAATCCTATGTCTGCTGCTACATCTACAGACTGGAAACACTTTAGTCTTTACCATAAATGCAGCCTTTTATTCTTCTACTTTGTGGTAGCCAAAGTATCAGTAGGGTAGCTGGAAGGGGAAAACACTAGATGTGTTTCCTAAACAGCTCTTCTTTGTATGTAAATGAACATCTTTCTCTGCTTTACATTTCCTTTTGTTTCCCTCTTTCTTGCTCTCACCATGTGTTCAGCCTGGTTTAGCCCAAGGCCAGCAGACAGAAAGACAGATGAAAAAAAAATCCTGCAGATTTCTTAAGAAATGGGAAGCTGCAGCATCAGTAATAAGGTAAAATAGTGAGTGGAGACAGATTCATGATCCTGAGATATGTCAGGAAGACAGCAACCATAAAGCAGGTATATAGGTACTTAACTGTGAAAAGCCAAAAAATACCTGGATCCAATGAAAAAATTACTTGGATCACCTGTGCTGTTCCTTTTAACAGTAGAATCCATGTTACTGCTTTTACATTGCTGTAAACATACACTGGGTGTAGGTTTGTCTTCTTTTAGTGGCTGTCAGGTTGCCTAACTGGCCTGCCCTTTCTTTAGCATGTAGTCCTTTTCTCTGATGATGATCAGAAGAGGTTGGAGTGGGACAATCTCTCTAGCAGCATGTAGCTTTTCATTGTTGAATGGGTTGTTACGTTGTTTTCAAATGTGTGACCTTTCTCAGCATATATGATCTGTGTCTTCTTTCCTTCCAAATTTCTGTGATGTAATAAACCAAGCAGTATTACCTGTGTGTCTTAGTTCAGGAGAAACTAAGATTTTGCTAACCAAGGAATAATCCCTCTCCTTTGAATTTAGAAAAAAAACA
>JAWWMP010000116.1:66157876-66184207 GCA_035047865.1 Dendrocincla tyrannina
GGGCGTTGGCTCCGAGCTGTTTGGAAGGAATTCCACCTTGGAAAGAGTTTCCACCTTAGGTTTGAAACTCTGACACTGTGGAGCACAAAACATTAATGTTCATACAAGAGGAACCTTCCAAAGCCAGATTTCATCAGTGCTCTCTTAGAGCTGACTGCCACAATCTCCCTCTCTGGATGCCAGATATGCCACAGTAATGTTTCGCATTTGTAACGTGACATTTTCAATGAAAGGCATTTTTAAGGCAAGAGTCCACCTATTTTATGGAGTCACTTGATATGTGGAAAGCCAAGCAGACAACTAAACAACTGCTGGAATCCGTGAAAATTTTTACAAGTTGCTTACTTATCCCCACCCCAATTCTTTTGTTTCATAGTCCCATGTATCTCTCCTCTTCTTTACACTAGAGACATGTAATGAAAAAGGTTTGTCTTAGAGACCGTATTTGAACTTGCCTCTGAGCCTCCATTTCTCTTTGTAACCTTCTCCCTCTGATTTGCTGCATCCTAGTTTCAGCCAAGACTCAACGGTGAGCTATTAGATCAAACACAAAAAATGGCATCAAAAATTCCCACCTAAGCATAGTACTTACCTATGCATTATTAGAGTGTACTGTAGCTATCAAGTCTTTGCACTTGATTCTGAAGCAATGTTGCTCAACGACTGCTGGCTCTTGTAGTCATACATACTCCCTAAAGAGAGTTCCATTACTGTGCTTAGTTTTAGGGTGTTCATGAGGTTGTTGCACTAGTCTGCATCAATAACTGGTTGTGTGTATTGTTCTGGGGTTTTTGGGGCTCTGCTGTTCAGTATTTCATGGGCCTCTGTAACACATTCATATTCATTGAGTCCCTGGCAGTGCACTCTGCACAGCAGTGCTTTCTAAATGTGGACACAGACATGTATGTATCTACATACAAATACTTTTACAGTTACATTAAGAATATCTATCTAACAATGGTCATATTAAGGGCTAATAAGTCTATTTTCTTAAATTCATGTAATTGCCTTTGGGTTACTTTTATTTTTCTAATTTTGTGTATGGATTAATATCAGTAATGTACCAGGTATCTCCAAGTCCTGCACATGGGAAAGAGGAAGACCCCCACAATGTTTTTTGTAATTATTATTTTCCATGATAAATGGGCAAATGGTGTGACTCTTGGGGATGGTTCTGTGCAGAGCTAGGTGTTGGACTTGATGTTGGCATATTCTATGATTCTTAAAAAAATTCCATTCCCTGATACCCTCTAGCCACCTATTGCCCTGTTGAGCTATTATAGTCAGCTGATGCTGGTCCTTGGCCTTTTTGTCCTTGAGCTTCATCTATGCTTCATCACCTGTCTACTACTGATCTAGAGATTTTCCTACTTACTGCCTGAGAGTACTTAGCTTATTTAACTGACCTAAAACTCCACACCTCCTATTAAATGCCGATAATTCCATCATTCCCTCTGGGTTTCCAAATCAGATCCTAGCCTTTAATTGCTGCCTGTTCATGTGTGTATACATACACACATATATATATATACACATATACACATACATAAGTATATATATATGTATGTGTATGTATGCATGTATGTGAGCATTCATGCCCTTTTTTTTCTGGGCATCTTTGAGGGAAAAAAACAAGGATAGGTGTTCACTACTGCCACCTCCAACACCGGTGCAGTTGCTTAAGCAGCAGCCCTTCAGTAGATATTTTTGAAGCCTCTCTCAGTATAAGATAAAGGTCTTTTTTATCCCTAAATTTCATAACATCCCCTTTCTTTTCACCAAGTTTACAATGGCTTTTTTCTCTGGTTTAATATAATTTGTAGGCTGGTTAGCACCTGTGAGTGCACATTTAATTTCTCAGTGTGGGCTGAGGTTACAGGGGATAATGCAGCAAGAATACTACAACTCTCTGGTATTATAAGGCAAAAGAGTTGCTATATTCACCTGTACTTTTATTTCTCAGAGATGGTGAAGGGTTTAGAAATAAATCTTTTAATGCAAAGTTATTAGGCATGTGGAATCACAATTTTTAGAATTCCTTTAGTGACAGAACAAGGTCTATTGAAAGTTAATGGACTTTCTTTCCTAAAATACACCCAGAATATTCTACTTTGATAAATTTTGAACAAGATCATCTATTTTTTTTCCTCCTGTATACAGTGTAAAATCGTTTATGATTTTCTTCACTCCTAAAAGGAATGTAAGGTCTTTAGCCTTGTAAGAGGGAATCAAATGGAGTGTTTAAATGTTTTTAGTTAACATTTAGTAGTCACTGGAAAACAGAAATACCTTTCTGGCTGGCAGAATCTGCTTTGGCTGGGCTGTTGGAGCTGTGATGTGTGCTGTGCAGACTGCTATTCCATTTGTGCTGCTGCCATTTTGTGCCTTGCAACCTCTAATTTGCAGAAGGGGCTGGAAGCCATAACATGGTTTTGAAGTGGTTGTGATGGTTTCTCACCCCCATGCAAGTATTTAAAAGTTGTTACGGCCATGTGTGAGAGAACTGTGTAGAGGTGAGTGGGAAGCATGGGGGATTTTTAGCACAGTTCTGATTAAATCAGTTTAGCTGCAGTGGCGCAGAAGTTAAATGCGGTGCTTCAGATGTTTGCCCTTCTGTGAACTGTGACATCTGGCCAGCTGCAAAACCTCTGTGGTCTTGCCATGCTTGCCAGACAACTGCTGTGGGTACCCACTTTGTACTGAAAAGATTTGCTTTACACCTTTGTCCCATATTCAAGAAAATGATCGGTCATGCTGGCCACAGTACGGATACATTGACCTGTAGATAGGAATTTCCAGTTTGCCCTGCAAAAATGCTAGCACGCTTTTAGAGCTGGAAATCTCGGAGTCTGTTTAACTTCCTGGATTCCATCTTGGCCCTAATCCAGGCTCCGATTTCCCGTTAAGCATTTCTATTTATAATGCTTGTGGAAAAGCAGTGTTTGTTTCTTGCACCAAAAACATTCAGAAGAAAACCTCTTTTTAATATTTTTATTTTTTTCCTCTCCTGTGATTCACCAAGGGGGTTTGATGTTCCACTTAGTTAGAACTGCAGAAAATAAAATTACAGGCAACTGGATTTATAATGGGATTGAGCCTTTCCCCTGGAGGTTTCTGTATCGGCTACGTGCTTGCTGGAAGGGCCGTTTTGTGGCCAATTGTTAACATTAGATGTCTGTGGCTGCACCATTTTAGCCATTTTACCATTACAGCTGGCACTCTCTGTAGAGGTAAAGGTCTTGTAGCTTAGCCATATGCTTTCCCTCCTCAATCTGATGCTGTCAGCTGAAATGCTATTTACCTCCAAGCATGTGTACAGAGAAAGGCATATTTTGTTTTAAAAGTCAGTCACTTTAACGTACCAGAAAACTTGTCTTGCTCCTTCCATGATGCTGAGGAGCAACAGGCTGCCCCATGCCATGCCCACTTCCCAGGGAAGTTAGAAGCAAGATCTTCCCATCAGATCCCTCACTGTATGGTGCAGCGTGCAAGCCCTGTACTTTCTTGCACAGAAGTGACTTTATTTCTAAACCTGACTTTCTGGGAAACTGTCCAGTAAAACATCAAGGTTGTGTACAAAAGGATGTTTTACACTTACTGCAGTTTTGTTCCCTTTGGTGGCAAAATAGAGTTGATATGGAAGCTCAGATGCTGCCTTCCCGCTGTTGGCACCTCTGCTAATTTACATATTCTTAAGACTCTTCCGTTGTTTACCTTTGCGTGATTTAATGTATCCTTGGCCTCAGGAGGAAAGACTTAAAGCCGTTTGGCGAATGCTGATTCCCAGTGCCTGTCATTAAATTTTCCTGGGAATTCTTTTAGGAATCGCTCCAGTGCTACTGTACTATCACAGACCTGGGACTCAGAGGAGCTGGAGAGCTCCATCAGCCTGGGGAAGCAGCAGTCTCAGAAAATCTTGTTCCAGCAGTGCCCAGTGTCTGCCATGGATAATCTACTCATGTTTCTTTATTTAACTTCTATTCACCGGTGATAAAGAAGCCTTTAGTTTCCAGAAAGAAGCCCTATTCAGGAAACACTTGCAGTGAGCTCTGTTTTGCATCAAAGATGACTTCCCCATAGGTATTAAATTTTAAAAGTTTTGGGTTGATTTATATATCTTATTCTGACTGGGTCAAGTTTTGTTTTGTTTGAGGCTGTAGCACAAACCTCCCCTTGCACTGCTTTGAGACAACCTCGTCTCTCTTTTTTCTGTTTGCTGCTCAGCTATAAAGAAAATTCAGAGAACATGCATTTTTTTTTTCAGAAATAAATTCTCTTTATTTTAAAATTCAGACA
Organism: Dendrocincla tyrannina; assembly: GCA_035047865.1. Taxonomy (NCBI): domain Eukaryota; kingdom Metazoa; phylum Chordata; class Aves; order Passeriformes; family Dendrocolaptidae; genus Dendrocincla; species Dendrocincla tyrannina. The sequence continues at coordinate 66,162,173 of JAWWMP010000116.1, forward strand.
CCAAAAGAGACTTGGTATTCATCTCTGGTTTTAAGCAAAATTGTGGCTTTCAGGGCTGTCTAACCAGACACAGTGATTTTAATGAATCTTTACAACATTATGTCTCCCTGTCAATGATCAAGATAGTTTTGTAGGCACTTCAGCAAGTTTTCTGTCAAAGGCCTTTCACAAGAGAATCCGAGAAATTTCAGAGATTTCCAGGGGTAAAAAGAAAAAGAAATTAGGAAAAAGCAAGGATGGTGTCCTTAGATGTCAGGTGAAATATGGACAGCTCTCTACCAATTTTCTGCCATGCGCATTTCCTCCCCCTGATTCTTCACACCACCTCCATTTCTAACAGCTCTCCTGTTGCCTCAGCACTGATTGCCCTCCTCATTCCTTCATTGCCAATCTCTACTTTGTAATAAGACCTGTATAATTTTCACAGATTCTCAAATAGAAGAGTTTTTAGTAAGAGGAATTATATCTCTCAGGCAACCAATTCAGTCTTCCTGCAGCCACAGACTACGGTGGCACATGGAATCATGCTTACAGTAGCTTTCTGTTATCTTTTTCTTTCTCTGCCACTGTGACATCCTTCTGGCAGCAAGTGCAAATGACTGGTGGCAGCCTTTATCAAAGATGGGTATACGTGTTTCTTCTGGTGAGCTTTGTGTTCAGTCTGTCCTTAGAATCTGCCACCTTTCCATTAAAAAAAAATAGTTTCTCCGCTGAGACACCAGGGTCCAAGGACTTAGATGATTTTCAGTCTAATTTTGCTTAACAATTCGTTTTCTTTAAAAAAAATTCTCCAGCATACAAAAATCAGTCCCAAATTCAGAACAACAGAAGTGTGAGGGTACACAATATGGGTTTGCACCACAACCTCGTTAGAAATTATTTGCAGAGGATTTCTTGATTCAGGTTAGAATTTCAATGATGCCGTAATCAGAGATCTGAGTTTTTAATCTGGGTATCTCTCTGCTTAATACAAATCATATCCCTGTTGTGAGCCAGATTTATTGCCGAAGACATTGATGCTAATTAAAAAATTTCAAAGTCAAGTATTACGAATTGTTACTATCTTAAATATTTTCAGCCTATAGTTTTTGAGGATGGCTAATGGCACTTTCATTTTTATTCTTCATCCACCTTGTTTTAAAGAAAGTTTTGATCAATTTTGTCCCCATTTGTTTTATGTTTCCTCTTCAGTAAACCAATGCTTAATGCTAATTTGGAAATATTGTGTATTACTTACAAGCATACTGGACCATTCTATGTAAAGGTAGGAAAAAATGTGGAAACAAAAGCTGGTATCCCTGAAACAAGCTGAAATGGTGTTTGTGTCTGATTCTGACACAAAATATTTTAGCTGGTGAAACTGCAAAAATACAGAATGAGCTGCAGTGACACAAGTTAAGTGTTAACACAAACTAAATCCATTCTGATATTTGTCTAGGCCTAAGAAAGTAAATTCCTTTTCTTGGAAACAAGAAAATAAAGTTTCTGTTTATTGTTCTTTAAACTTTGAGGGAAATTTATCCAAAATTCTGCCATCCTACTGTCATAAAACAAAACAAATATCTGACAAGTTTTTTCATCTGCTAGGCTGCATTATTTACTGAGGGCTCCTGTCCAAAGCACTGGAGAACAGGTCTTTGGACATAAATCTGCTGTGAACAGGGTGTTGCTTTGCTTAAATTAGCAGATAAAAAAAGCACATATTCAGTTTGTGCCTTCAGTCCTGCTCCTCTTCTGAGCTGATGCTGTACTTAGCAGAGATGGCCCTATATAGCTGGTTGCTATCCTTCCTACTCTTGGAACAATTTCCCAGGAAGGTGGAGAATGCGGGTTTGAATCCACTCCATCAGAGATGGGAACTGTACACAGTTTCCCTCCGTCTGCGGAAGAGTTCTGACTCGAGGTATTGAAGACTAAAGGAGGAAAAGGCATGTAGGGAACCCTGCTGCTGAAGAGTGGTTAGGCACTTTTCAGGAATACTAAGTGCGTGACAAAGGCTTTCAGAACTATTGGTCTGCAATTAGTCACCTAAATCCCATTTAAGTCCCTCTTTGAGTATGATGCATCTTTCTCTTTGGGCCTCAGTCTTTCTGTATCTTCAAGAACAGCCAAGGTGAGAGAAGAAATTCCTCAGAGGCTGCACAACACTGGTCTACGGTGATAACCTGGGCTGTCTGAGGTAATAGGGCTGAGGGTCTGGACTGGGTCTTTCCTGGGGCTTCCAGTAGCAACAGCATCACCTTACATAGGGATAGTACCTAAAATGTCCTTGAAAATGTTGAATGCAACTTGGGATGAGCTAGTACTACTACATTTCTCCTGAAGGCAGTGGGCAGTGCATGGAAGAAACCAATAGCCAATAGCACTTTGTGAAAGGTAGTGGTGGACAGAAGATATGGAGAGAAGGATGCATTGCTCATCTGCTCCCGCTGGACTAGAGAAACAAGTGAAACACAAGTCTACACAGGAGTCTGCTTTAATCCATCACTCTATTTTATGAAGCATCACACAGCATTTTCACCAATTAGCATTTGATAGCAGTTTAAGTAAGGGCCACGGGGTTACTTGAGGAAAAAGCCGACAACCTATTTCATAGTCACTGACTCCTCATTTGGCAGCAGTGCTCTTGGAGGGGTTGGGTAGTACCCGGCAGTTGCTGAGCTATTTGAGGAAAATCGTGTAAATCTATAATCCAGCGGTAAATCTGCAAGACAGAAGCATACCACATCTGATTAGCAACACAGTCTGTATCACACAAAAAATAAGCCTGTGGTGAACAGAAGTACTTCTTAAAACCTTGAGCTGTTTGCTCACCAGCATTAGAATTCAATCAGATTGCGTGATTACACATTTATTTGATGTCTTCAGCTGTCCAAGGGATTGACTTTCAGAGTTTACAAAACTGCAATAAAGGATATCCTGAATAAAGGATATTCAGTTCTTTGATTGCTGAAATAATGCTAATTAGAAAAAAATTATTTAACTAATGCTTAAATACTGATCAAAAATCTTCATTAAGCCTAGATGAAATTTCCCCCCAAGTACACCTTCAAGCTCATTTTTCAATTGGTCACCTTTCTCTTTTATCTCCACAATCTACTCATAAGAGGGCTATGTTTAAAACATGTTTTTCACGGCTGTTTTAGCAAGATTCCCCAAAGGCTCCTGCTCTTAGACCTTCTTGCAGTCCAGTGTTAATTACATCATTTTGCATCAAGCATTCTTAGAAATCTGCACTTGTAACTTGGCGTACTCATCACTTCCAGTCTGTAAAGAACACTGGATGCATTAAAATAGTTCTGAACAGTAAAAGCTTTCTTTTCTGTAGCTCTTAAAGTCTTTGCTGCTAGCAGTGACCCGCCCACCCTCTCAGCCAGAAAACTGATACTTCCTGTGCTCACCTCTCAAAGTTCAAGAAACCAGATTAGAAAAATACATAAATAAAACTTAATTCAAGAAATAATTACCTTTACAATAAATAAACAAAAAGAACCCCAAAACCCAACAAAAAAGGGTTAGCTCCTTTCCAGGTTGTCTGCTTAGAACCAAAGCAAAACACAAAAACTATTACTCAGCTCATCTGTACAGTAAGTTACTAATTAAAACTCTTTTTTTTTTTTTTTAAATTTGGAGTAAATTTTGGGAAATTATTATCCTGTGGCTATATGCTACATTTTTTTTTTTTCACTTAGCAAGTTTTATGGAACAGAAACACATAATTTTAGCAGTTTCGGCACAAACAACAGGAAATCCAGTTCTGTCTCACAAGCAATTTGCAGGCAGGCCCCAGGTACACAGCTTTAAAACCATATTAAACATTACTATAACAAGCAAATGAGTATTTAGATCAAGCTGAAAAATCAGAGAGAGGGCGGAATAAAGGAGGAATAGGAGGGAACTTCATAGGAAGGGAATTATGCTTTATTAGGTGGGTTATTTTAGCTCAAAGTGCATTTTCTCATTTTGTCTGAGTCAGGGAAATCTCTGGAGCTCGTTCTCAGCACAGCAGAACAGGCAGATGTTTTTCTAGCACATAGAGGGCCCAGTGGATTTACTGGCTGCTGAGCCTATTTGTGACAGCTCTGTTTAAAACAAAGGTTTCAAAAATAACAGATAATAGGGAAAAAGAAAGGAAATATTTCTTAATATCTTTATGAGCTATAAAAATCAAATGCCATATGGCTACTTTTATATAAAAGCTTTTACTAGCTTTTTAGTCTAGCAGTCTGGAGTCTCCCAAGAGTAGTTTAATCAAAGAGCAGCACAAATGGGGCAGACTTGCTGTAGAGTTGCTTATGCTGACGAAAAGAACCAGTTGGATCAATATGGTAATTTTATTGATATTTCCTGGTAAACTAACTTTACACAATAAGCTTAAACACCAAAACCATTCTATATACAATGCACAGGACTTCAAAAGAGAATAATCATATTTTTTACATATTCACCCCCTAATCTATTAATTTAAATGTTGTTTTTGTCTCAGGAAGCTGACTTTGAAAGATGACCAGAAGATACCCATATTTAAAAATGTTGCCCAAGGCATCACTAAAAGTTGCATGAAGCATGAGGCAGATACTATTCTTCACCTATGAAGCAGATTTCATATATCACAGAGGAAAAAAATTCCTGTATTTCCAGATGTGTTTCCATCAATGATTACATCTGCTGCATCTGTTGCATCTGCTTTGCTCAGAATATGCAACATTTTATATTACTGTTTAATTTCAGTTTGATATATTTATGAGAAAGCTCTGGATTGATCCGGAAAGGCGTACTTGGAATCTTAGTGGCTATAATTAAATACACGGAAAGAAAGAAGGGCAAGTATATAGGGAAACAAAGATAGATTTTTTTTATTGTAAAATTTAAACTAAGTTAATTTAACTTAAGTTCTTTGAAAACTCTTCAATTTAAAATAATTCACAGCTGTCCTGGAATGCAGAAGTATCATGTGAATTGTACACCAAAGCTCAACACAGCTTCTTTTAATGTAAAAGGCAATGGTATCACTAGGTCCAGCAATACTGTCTCATCAACAAAGAACAATACATGTCTGGAGTCCGTCTCCTGGGCATAGGAGCAAATAATTTCATGTCTATTCTTATTCCATGTTCTCACTGATGATATAGAGAAGAAATAAGCAGCTTTAGGGGAAGCCAGGAGTGGCTGAGGTCACTTGGTCTATTCAGCCTGGAGGAGGGGCAGACACTGATCTCTTCACTCTTGTGACCAGTGATAGGATCTAACAGAATGGCATGAAGGTGAGTCAGAAAAGGTTTGGATGTTAAAAATAGGTACTTCACCCAGAGGGTGGTTGAGCACTGGAACAGGCTCCCCATGGAAGTTATCTACCAAACCTGACAGAGTTCAAGAAGTGTTTGGACAATGTTCTCAGGCACATGGTGTGATTCTTGGAGCTGTCCTGTGCATGGCCAGGAGTTGGACTCAATGATCCCTTTCAACTCAGGACATTCTATGATTCTATGAACTCCATTTTCCTAAAATGAAATGCTTGCACAGACCGTGGCTTGATGCAAAATCATGAAAAAAATAAGACAAAATATTTGATAATAAAGCCAGTCTCGGAAAAAAAAATAGTTTCTTATTTCCAAGTTGTCGTTTTCCTAGTGTTTTTGCCAGTAAATTCTTCAGGTTTTGCTACTGTGCATGCTCACAGCTGCTGCTGTTGTGGCAAACCTTTGCATCTTGGCACCCACTTAAAAGAAAAGTCATAAATTAGGCAGGGGGCAGATACCTAATCCTCTCTGAGATATAATTTGACAGTGAGGCTCTAATCAGTTCTAACCTACAATGATAATGAATTCAGCATAAAACTCATCTAATATTGCCACTATCATAAAAATACGCCAAGCAAACTTGAACAAACTAAACAGCTTGAGGTTGGAAAAATGAACTACCTGGCTGTACGCAATTGTTTCAGAATCACAGTCCCAGAAGTTTTCTATCGTTCTTAGGTAATTCCACCCAAACTCATTTTTTTCCCAAGACAAATAGGATATTGACTTTTAGAGGCAAAGACTGCTAGAAGTCAGACATGTTGGGTCTCAAGGTCCCTTTCTAGATCTACAGAAATGCCAGTTATTAGATGCATCACTCTGAATTTCTGTCCCACTCCTTTCTTTGCTCCCACACCAGCCTGAGTGCAAGCGAGTGATGAAAACTGGTTTCCTTTATGGTGACCATCCAGTGTTACTAGCATTTCTCAATGGCTTGGGCAACTCTCACAGGTTATATGCCTTAGCCTCAGCCCAGAAGCAGAACTGCCCTGCCCTACCTCCCTTACAGGACTCCAGCAGCCCTGATGTAAACAAAATAACTATAACAATATTTGAACAGTAACCAATGTCAGTTACTGTGTTCCAGTTATTCAGATCCATGCATTAAGTCACATTAATCACCACATTGTGTTTTGAAGCTTATGTATACCCATATCCATGCATTTACTTAGATATTACAGATGGATTTATATCATAGTTACAGATGGATTCATATCATAGTTACAGAGCTGACACTATCTCAGTGTCTGTGTGCTGTGCAATTAGTGTAAGCCAACTAAATGAAAACCACAAGCTTTTATCAGAGGCAGACTTGGAGTTCCACCCACAAGGAAGGAAAAGAAACCACAAGAAGAAGGGAAAATGTAATATTCTCGATGAGCGATCAGGAAAATATTTGAGCAACTGAATGGAAGACAATTATAATCTAATCCAGACACAGGCCTGTTTGATAAACTTAATACTTATGGCTAATCAGTGTGGATTTTTTGTTTTGTTTTTGAGATTTCCTTGAACAAACCAATCCACTAAACAAATAAAATCTTAACTATGTGCTTTAGATGGAAGGCATTTTTTTTCCAATTAAAAGCACAGTCCAAGACTGAAAGAGATGTCTCCCAAAATACACAGCAGAAATGTCAGGAATAATTTTTCAGTATTGACCAACAAAAGCAAAGCCAACATTTTTTCATCATGACACCACAGCAGCATCCCCATGACGAGTGAGAAGCTCTACAGAAAGTAGAACTCCCCTCCCCTCTCTGAGGTCTGTTCCCTGCCAGTCAGCAGGGCTGGAGCCAGATGCTGCAGAAGCGTCCTAGTAAACAGCAGGGTTGTGTTCTTCAGTTAATCCAAATATATTCTCCTGATTATCACCAAGGAAAAGGCGCAGGGAGGAGAACAAAAACCTCATTAGTCTGAAGTCTGTCTCATCAGTCCAAGTCTGAAAAAAAGAAATCTTTAAACTGCTTAATTGTGGCAAATCTCAGAAAACACAGACAAAGCTCTGTCTTGCATCTCTCTCATCATCCAGGTGGTGTAAACTGTAGGGGTAGACCATCAGCCAGTATCAATTCTTTTGCTTTTACAGGATTTTCTGTAACTTACGCTGGCTTAGAAGCTTTATCATAAATTTTTCATTGTATTTAAAAGTTGCTGTTGAAAGAAAATATTAATTTCTTAATAATAACTTCCAATAACAATTTTTTAACAGTGGAGTAAGCACAGCTGCTGATGGGGGACTCAACAATTTGGATATGCCATCAAGTAACCTTACTTGCCAGTCTGCAGGTAAACTATAACAGGTGTTCTTTTTTCTTAAATACCAAATGTTTTTATCTCTCGAACCATTTCTATTTAAAACAGGCAAAGCAGGGCTTGCACTGAAAGCTCAGGATGTGAGGGAGCATACCAGTGCAAAAAGAAAAAAACTCAGGGTCACAAGTAGATTTATCTGATAGCAGTTATTTTTAGAAAAACTTCTAAGGCTGATTTTCCTAAAGAAGAGGTCAAATGTTTGCTGTACTAAAGTAAAGCTCCAGAAAGAGTGAAGTTAGCATGAAGAAAGCTTTTCTTTTGTCAACTACATGAAAGTCATTGATGCTATCTGCATATTCTATGACTCAAAAGTCGGAGAGAAGGAAGATGTCTGTGCAGTGTCATATGGGAAAGGGAGGACTCTTCAGTACAGGAGAAAGCTTCTCAGTTTGGATATAGTTGGTGACATGAACCACTGCAGTTTATTCCTGAGCATGCAGGAATAATGACTAAAGCTAGTCTCAGTCAAAGTGCAAGTTTGCTGCTTCAATTGCACTTTAATAAAAGCTTTTGCCAACACAGGTGTATTGGCCAGAGATCATGCCTGCGGCACTGCCAGCAGACAGTTGTGGCATGAGCTTGGCCTGAATGAAAGGGGTTACTCTTCTGTGGTATCTAACACAGAAGATAGTGACACTGGAGAAGACCCAAGTAGCAAACTGCAGGGAGCTGTGCAGCAGCAGCTTCACTACCAGAGTTTTGCAGAGGGGTGAGTGCCTGAGGGGATGGAATGACCATCCCTTCATGGCTTTGTGACTGCTCATGGTGTGCAGTTTCACCACAATTATCTTGGGAATAACAATTCACATTACTTTGGGCCTACCCCATGTCCAAGGGACCAGTGACCCCTTCTTGAACAAAACAGCTGTGCACAAGGCATGCAGTGAGCTCACAGCTGAGCCTGTTAAGAGTCTGCAGTGAAGGAAAGCCTTAGAAATTCCTTTGCTGTTTTGGGTTTATATGAGAAAAGTCATTATTTGTACGTGAGGAAAATTTTATTTCATTTTAAATGGTGATTTTCAGAGATCTTTTAAGAAAATTGCCCTTTGCGGTTCTTTGCTCGATCCGGAACTGATCAAAAGAAAATATTGGACTATAATGTTTTTAAATATTTAGATGACAATCTAAAAAAAATCCTAAGAGAATGCCAAGACCCTACTAGCAAGCGTTAGTCTTTCAGGGATCTGTAAATTCATTTCTGTGTGAATGACTCCTTCTGGATCTTAGGGTGGTAGGAAGTGCTCCTGAGGTAAATTGAAGAAATTAGCTTGGTGACAAGCAGTTGTTTGAGCTGACAAGCATTTCCAAATTATAAGAAAAAGAAGCAAGTTGTATTTTGAGACTGTGAAGGAGCTATATTAAGACAAATGCAGAGATGATACACCCCTTCACTTTCATTTTGAGGTAAGCTCACCAAGATCAACCTTCCTCTCCAAACTTGGTTTAACCTCATCATGTTCCTCTCTTGTAAAACAAATGTTTTCTTTCCCTTTTTATGATTTTTATTCTGGATGGTTGACAAACATTGCTTACCTTACAGTAAAAATCCACACACAGACACTCATGAAGACAAGGCCTACATTGTTTTTGCTATGTGTGTTACCATCTTAATCCAGAGGGATTAAGGCACCAATCCAGAGTATATAAATACTTCCAGCAACCTTTTCTTTCACGTGTGACATTGCAGATTATGTAAAATTACAACCTTGTCAAAGTATTATTTCCAATACTTGGTGACTTACCTATTTTCACACTCAAAAATTATCACACTTTATATTACAACCAGGGTTTTTAAAGCAGCAATCTAAACCCACTCCATAAGGCTGTGATCCAGTCAAAAACCAATTAAAACTTAAATTACAGCCTGCAAATGAAATTATGCTGCCTGAGTTGAAGGACAACTTTAAAGCAGAAATGACTGAGTGGTTGCCCCTTTCTTAATGAGTTGCTCATGAGTTCTCCCTTTAATCTTTTAGAGGTGGCTGTACTTTGACATCTCACAGAGCAGGATAACGATGGCAGGAACATTTCTGTCAGCTATTGGCTAGGAAGTAATCTTTTGGATTCTGCATGATTTGACACAGCCTTTAGGGGCACAAGTCAATACACCTTTCTGGAGGAAGGAAAGCCTGAACAAACTGTAATACACTGAATACTGTCCTTTCTACACAGAAAATTACTATCAAGTAGTCAAATCCTGTGGTAAAGTTGGGGTCTCAAACCCTTTGGGCAGTACCTGGGTCTTGAAGATTCTTTGCAAGCTAGTTCTGAAATATTTAACAATAATCTGCTATGGTTAAAATGCAGTCTGTTTTTGGTTTCAGTTGTATTCTGCAGTTGCAAAAATAAATGCGTTATATTTGTTTGTTGTGTTGGGCATTGGGCATGTTTTTTTCTCTTAAAAGAACATTGAAACTAGTTTACTGGAACAGATGAATCAGATTTACACTATCTGATGCTTTTCAACTGCCACATAAAGCAAGATGATGTTCCTACATACAGAGCATGTATCTTCTCCCTAGTCAGTTATTTTTTATCTCTTTTTTAGTTTGCACGAAACCTCAGAACCAGAAAACCTCAGAAATGTTGCTGTTGTGTATGTACACCAGTTTTCCACCAGACATAAAAACATGTTTTTTGCATAACAGGTTTAATTATAAAAATGACCTCTTTGGCCTTGTAGTAGCAACTATTATTTACAGCAGCTAAACCCCAAAGCAGTTCAAATTCTCAAAGCATTTTGATAAACTTAGCATTTAGAGGTTATTGTATAGATACATTCTTACACTGAAGCTGGTAAGTAAAAGCATAGTTGTAAGATAAAGCATTAAATATAAAAGGTTATTGTTAATTAACAATGCATAATATAGTTAGTTCTATATGTTTAGGGAAATTGTATATTTGAGTAAGAGCATATAATTATCAGTCTAGTTACAGGAAAGACTAATTTAATTTTAAGATCTGGATTTGACTTAAATAATGTAATGTCAATGAAAAACCCATAGAACTAATGTGTTAAAATATGGGGGATTTTTTGTTTTACTTCAGCAATAATTATGAACGATGCTGTTCAGGATCTAGAAATGAGTGTGTGGCTACACGCTTAGAGAAATGCATGACTTCTCTCATAATAGTTGATTCCTTAAGAGTATTCACCTTTAAAATACATGTGGAAGATGGCGTGTGAAATTTGCTATTTGTAGTTGATCTGAAATGGGCAGACCTGTGTATCTGCGACCTGCAGACTGCCAGTTCTGAAACCCCAGCCACGGCTGCCTTGGGCTTTTCATTGTGCAGATAATTTGCAACTCTAAGCAGAAACATGAACTTCTTTGTCATGGTTCACTGGCAATTTATCATTATATTTATACAGCAAGCAGGCTGACGACTCAAACTCCTGCGGAAAGCGGCAGGGTACGGATCTGTAGTCATCTTTAAAGAGACAGGTTTGGTAAATTATAATGGAGATTTTTCTCTTTTTCTAGCTAACTGAAATAACAATATGGCATGAAGAAAAACGTATGCAGCCATATGGGCAAATCCTGATAAGCTTTCATATGGCATGCAAAATTTAAAAAACTGCGTTATCCTCATGCAGACATAAGCTTGGTTATCAAACCTCCAAAGACTGAAATGAACTCTGTCTCCATAAAACTAATTTGCACTAATTCTTATCAAAAATGAAACTCCCTTGTGCTGCAATATTGCTCAATCTTCTATTCTTGCTTGCAGTAGTTTTTAATCCTATAACAAATCTTATCATACAGAGTTATGAGACAAGTGCAGGAGATAAGGTTAACATGAAAATTAAAAAAGAATTTTTTGTGTTCTGCTTATTAGGATTTAGAGCCCACTTTCTTTAGTATTTTTTGCAATTCCAAAATTCCCTCTAAGCTCTAAAACTCTGCATGGAATTTTTTGAAGTGGGACTTTTATAAAACTACCAACGATAATGAGATCAAAAGGAAAAGCATTACTTTGAAATATGCATATCATTTTGGGGATCAAAGAACTGTTAATCAAATAACCACCTGAAATGGTATATTGAAATTCTTGCTGGAATACTTATGTGATACAGGAAATTACTTATGTGGCTATCTGGAAATTTAATCAAATGGTCAAAGAATAGCAGATGCCTTCCTTGAAGGTGAAGTTCAGATTATTCAGGTAAAATGAGTAAGAGTAATCCACCTCTACTTGCTCATACCTAACTTTCTGAAGTGGAGAAGGATATCTCAGAAACTGTGATTTATGTAAAATGCCATTTTTCAGAGAGACCCCTACACCTTTTACTTTCCATGTGGGACCTCTAATGGAACATTCCCACAGTAATGGATCCTGGTATGGAAAATCTGTCTTATGATATCATTGTGCTTGAAAATGGTCAAAATCTGTAAGGGAGCTGTAAATGAGGAGAGATTCAATACCAGAAAAGTGGAGAAACAGATGGATTTGTGAATGAGATGTATAGGAGTAGGGGCATTGGCTTCTACTATTTTATTAACCATGTACTGTCAATATAACCTGTATCAGATTCTCACTCTAAACTGAGGAATGTGCACAGAAGATCTCCTTTGAGCAATTTTAGCAATAAAAAAATATACTTTCTCATGCACAAGGAAAATACCAGTCTTTTCAGGGACTCTCAGGGGAGTTTAGATGGCAAATTGTGATGCAATAATGTGCAATACCACTAATACCTTCCTTGCCAGAAGTGAGATTAAAGCTCACAATTTCTAATGCATCTTTGAATGCAAATCCCTTTTGAGTCAGATACTGAATTTTCTATTTGTGTACATGTTTTGTAATTTTATACTTTGAATGGATGAGAACTCCAACAGCGGCATTCCCTATGCTACTCTTTTCCTACAAGGCTCTTTGGTAACACTCAGGTTGTAGCCTTTAGTTACATACATAAATTCTTCAGGTGAAACTATCAGAAGGCACCAGTAACAAATTTACAACATCCTGGTGAAAAAAATAGAATGGTCAAAGTCGTTTCTATCCCAACTTCTCAATTCAGATATATAGCTTATTTTTAATTTTTTCATATATTTCCTCTACTTAAAAAAATGAAAACAGGCTTTAAGGCTTTTATTAACCAAAATTAATTTCTGATAACTCTCTGAAAAGAATTCTCATATGAATTTTGATGAAAACTGAGTTATTTTTGTAAAACATTTCTATTATTCAATAATGTTGAATAGATTTTGGAATAACCTTTTTCAATGAAAAATGTGCCTTGAGAAGCAAACCGAGCTTCTTTATGCGCAGATACACATTGCATCCAAACCACAAAAATCAATTTTGAAGTTAGCATTGCAGCAATCATCTGCACTTCACCAAATACTTTTGCAGATTACAAGCTGTTAGGATACTTTCTTGTATGTGGCGCTTATAATTGCTCATGTAGGTGTACAAAAGCCAGGTTAGACATTGTTGACAGAGAAGCTCTTGTCAACCCCCAGCTCACACGAGGCTGCAGCACACTTCCAGTGAGGTGGCAGCTTGTTTGGCTGGGCCAGGATGAGCCAGGTGCTGCCAAGGCTGAGCCAGCTGATGGCCTGGAGCTGAGCTCCCAGTCTGTGTACCATTGTCTGGGAGCTGGGCTCACATGGTCAGCATGCGGGTGACTGGGAGCTGAACTCGCATGGCCAGAATGCCGGCAGCCTGGCTCCACGTTGGGACTGAGGGGATCTTAAGGAAAGGCATGAGTTTTTGCAGCTCGGCAGTGGAAAGTCCTCTGCTGGTAATTAAAGTAGATGAATAGAAAAGGAAAAGCTGGAGCGCATCAAACTTGCATAACCCGTTTCACTCTCTTCTAGCTAGTTATTCCCAAATAGCTGCAGCTAAGCTATGACTTACAACTGCAGCCAAAAACTTTAGGGCTTGGCAAAGCAGGGGCTTCCACAGCTTGCTGTGACAGGAGTCAGACAAGGTATTCAAGAGGAGTCAGGAATTCTTCAACATCCATAATAATGAACATCTGCTCTTCCACAGAAACAAACAAGAAATACCTCTCTCTGTAAGAGTGCAGAGATGTTCTCGTACCTGCAGCCTTGAGTCTGCTTTCAGGCATGCAGCTGTGAATTAAAAACATTATTTCTCCCCTGTCCTTTAGCACTGGGGCCTGAGTTTCACAGACATCAGCCCCTGCCCCAGCACTGGTTCAAGGCAGGCTGATGGCACACAGCGTTCCTCCTAATGGAGGACCAGGCTTTGCAAGAGCTCCACTGCCAATGACAGGCAGCTATCCTACTCACTAACTACTCAGATCTGTCTTTCTGGTTCTCACCCCTTCATCTGTAGGTGGAAAGTTGGTGGTACATATGTGGTTGAGGGCCCTTGCTAGTCCTGCAAACTGAGCTGTGGTTATGGGGAGCTGGCTGGGAGGCAGAGTTTCAGAGTGCGACTGACTGATGTGTTTTCTCTCGGCCAACACTTCCAGAGCAAGCCACAAAATGACCCCGGAGAAGTATTAGATGGGAGTTTTACAGAAGTTATCTCTCTGTTGGTAATTTTCCTTGGTATATTTGGGCTTTGTACCTTTAGGCTGAAATACAGACTGCAAAATGACAAATTATCAGAACTGTGGCACTGTATGACTACTCTGTTTTGAGATATCCTTATACTGTAAGTGCATGCTTAAAACAGGATTGCAAAGAACAGGTCCTGCTGTAGAAATAACTGCTGGGCAAGTCTGAAATGCTCTCTTGCAACAAACCTTTTATTCCTTGTTCTTGCATGAAATAGGCAACAGATGCTGAACAGAGGGGTTAATAAACCAAATGCTTGCTCTGTTCTTCATGCAGCTAAGTGCCTCATTCATTAAATAATTTGTTTATTTCTTTAGATACAGATATTGACAAAAATCAGTAATGCAAAATGACAGGCTGAGGATATATAGATAGAGGGTCTTCACCACCACCTCATGATCCACTGACATGTACTGCAGTTGCAAAGTTATGGTGAGCTGATTGAGGAAGTATAACAAGCCAGATTAGAGGGAAACATATTTGGAAGTATAATAACCCCAGGTGACTTTGCATGTGATTGTTTCCTAATCTAATTCAGTAGAAACAGCAAACTACTTGGTCAGGGGAAGTCCTGACCAAGTCCATAAACTAACCTACAGTCTGTTAAATCTTGCATCCTATTTCTAACAGGGAATAAATAAAGCATCCAATATTTGCAGAGACAAACAAAAAAACCTCGTGTATTGGGCAACTATTAAAAGCACAAACATCAAAGTAATCAATGGCCACTAGCGCTGTTGCATGATATGAACAAAGTATTTCCAATGTATTTTAGATATATGTAATTTCAAAACCAGATCTACTGCATTACAAATTTACTATGAATACTACATGTTCATTAGGGAAAAAAAAAAAAAAAAGCCCTCTTCCTTACCTGCTATTGCTTCAAGACTAGGGATTGCAACAGTGCTGTAAGTGCTAATACATTTACAGGACCACGTGTGAACTAAAGTTTCCTCTGCATTTTCCAGGCCTGGCAATCTGTCCATGAAGAAAGAGCCCCACTGTTTAGATACAAAGTAAGGAGCTTTGAGCTGATCTCCCTGAAAGAAAAATAAATAAATATGTAATGTAAGCTCAAAAAAAAATAATATTCTTTATCCGTCCACAAGCATTAGTTTAAGGAACTCTAGTGTTTATCTGAGTCCCCAAGCTCGTCTTTATGCATTTTATGGATTCACTAGGACATAAAAAGTTTACACTTTTCCATTAAAAGAAAAAATCTTCCGTTTTCTCTGTTTTTCTGTTTCTGATACCGTGAATTGCCTGCTGCCCTTCTCTGTTGGAGAGGCTGGGTAGCTGTGGCACAGACTGTAACACATCCTATACCTCCTCCTCAGGGAAAAGGAGCTTCCTGGTGCTGGATGAAGAAACTGCGAAGAATGCATCATGCCACCTGTGTTGTGTTATCTGTTTCTGAGCTGAGGAAAGAGTGAAAGCAGAGCCGCAGAATCCATGGAGAGCCATTCAGTTGTCTAGCAAATTGTGAAAAATTGATTTTTTTCATGTATGTTTTCAGACAACAACATTATGTTTTAAAGAAAACATTAACACAGCATTGGAAGAATTGATTTTTTACCAGTTAATCTTGAAAGCTGCTATATACTGCCATGAGCAATCAGATAAAAACTTCAGGAGACATCTACAGAATGATGAAAAACTGGAAAACAAACACATGAACTACACTACAGAAAATCTGTTAAAGTAATTTGTGTGCAAAGTAACTTCTCAGACCTGCAAAGCATAAGAGAACAGATATCATAGTATGTGCCTCCAGATTTGTGAACTTTCGTACTTTATTTTCCATTTAACCCCTTTCTTAGTAGCTTTGAGAATCTGCTGGAATCATTTGTGTTTATAACAGAGGCCTGTATCTTTTGATCCCAAGAAAGCTGTTGATCCAGCCGAACAGACCATGCCAGTAAACACAGAGCCATTCTTTCTTGAGTCTGCAT
The DNA here is from genome assembly GCA_035047865.1 of Dendrocincla tyrannina. Classification (NCBI taxonomy): domain Eukaryota; kingdom Metazoa; phylum Chordata; class Aves; order Passeriformes; family Dendrocolaptidae; genus Dendrocincla; species Dendrocincla tyrannina. The sequence goes on from JAWWMP010000116.1 coordinate 66,178,280, forward strand.
AACAGTTTTTCCTCTGAGCATAGCTGGGGGCAGGGAAGAAGTATTGATTGCAACAAATACAGATATTAGTTTCTGTCTTCTGATGCAAATAAGTAAAAAAACCCCTCCCGTCTTTTGTTTCAAAGCAAGGGTTTAATTTAGGTCTTGGCCTTGTCTGTGGTGTTTTTATTTTTGTGTGGTTTTTTTGTTTGTTTGTTTTTTTGCCTTACACAAAGGGACAGCACCTTACTTTTTTTGCTAAATCTTACCTTTCCATGTAAATCCCAGTTCACTACATCAATAATAATTAAATCTAGATGCTATGCTGAATTAAAATCTGTTTGCCAGCTGGATGACATATGCAGAAAACTCTTAAGTTGTTCAGGTGATTAATCAAAACAACAGCCCCAGTACTGGCCCACATAAGCATTTGCACAAAAACAGGGCCTTGTTTATTGACAAGAGAAAAAATGTGATGGTTCTGCTTTTTGAAATGCATGGTTGGTTCAACAGACAATTAAAAATGCAACCTGAGGAAATAAACTGATTTTTTCAGAGGTTTCATTCTCAGTGTGAGAATTTCTTCCTTACTAAAGAGGAGTTACATTTTGGATTTACAACCTAAGCCCTCAGTAAAACCAAATCCAGCAAGATATGAAACTTGTCACCAAGTCACTCGGTAGAGAGCTCCCATCATTTTGTTATTGGCTTATCTCCACATTACAGGTCAAGTTTGGCAGGCTAAATCTTGATTTCAAATCTGAAAAGAGCTGTCAAAACTTTGCCCACATCATTAGAAAGCATCAGACATGGCTCTCCCTGCCATCCCTCACTGATGCCTACAAGGTTTCCATATCTCATGGGCAGCACACATAGCCTGCAGTCAGGACAGACCATGTATCATGAATCCATACATCTATGAAATCAGGCAAAAGTCTCCTCTTAACACGGCTACTCCTCACATGCTTGGAGATACATGCTCAACAGTGGGGCTGAGGATGTCTGGAAGATGCCCCAGCCACTCCTGCAGTCCCCAGACACGGGATTTGCTCTCACAGCAGGATAGTAGATCCTGGGAAGTGCTGAGCAATCCCTCTTTCTCATGCAAATCCTCCAGGCATATGGATTTGCTCTCAGGCATACTGGTCAGGCATTGATCGTATCAATTGAAAGTACAAAGCCTTAAAGAAAATGTCTAGACTTCAGGGAAATAAGGATGGTACCAGGCTTCCCCAAGTCCCAGGGTTTTCCACTAAAGTCAAAACACCTGGAATACTTGCTATCACCTTTGCTTTACTAACTGTAGACAAATAGGGCCTGTTAACAGAGCAGACAGAATCAATTAATAGGACCTTTGGGTAACACCAATTTGTCAGCTTAAAAATGACCTTTCTAAAATACAAATAGATAGGGAGCTGAGCTCTGAAGCTTTTCTACATTTGATAAAGAGATGGAAAAAAGAAAGAAGTAAAAGAGACAGGAGTGAAAGATCAAGCTGTTAGTATTTTTAAAGGCTTTATTTAGATGGAGATTTGCCATCTATGCCATCATCTTTGTACCAAGCACAGAACATGAGGAATATTTTACTGCATCCAATATGATGGTTGGTACTGATGGTTGTATGCTTTGTGCCAAAGTAGTAACATCATCACCAACACTTGATGCTAGAAAAAATCAATGATCAAAACACAGTTTTGCTGATATAATGGTAAGTATTCGAGATGTTGCTGCCAGCACAGCTATGTGGGTCACAACAGCCAGATGTTCCTGAATAACACCTGTGCTGGGTGTGCAAGTGGACAAGCCAGCCACTGGTCCAACTTTTTTTTGGACAGAACCTGCCCCTCCTATAAGTCATGTGCAAATATAAAATATTTCACCAATGATTATTGTACCTAAAGTACAATATGGATCACTATAAGCAGATTTAAAATAAAATGCATTGCACTTCAGGGTGTTGCCTTAAGGACATTGCTTTAACTCACCAAGCTCCACAACATCCCACCAGGTTGTTGCTGAAAGTACTGTTAGATTTGTGTTAAAGATAAATTGGAATAAAGAGACACACAGCCAAAAGGCACAAAGTAAACAGCCTTGACTATGGTCACAGCAAGTGAGTCATGGAAATTCGGGGGGATATGGGCCCTGACCCCTATAACCGAAAAGACACTGGGCAATACTGTAAAAATTAAGTTCTTCCTTCTAAAGGCAAAAATGTCATCTATATCCACCAATAAATCCTTTATATCTGCTCCATTCATTCCTATAGCCCAAGGTTTTTGCAGCTCCTCTGTAACAATTTCCCTCGAAATCCTGGGACAAATTCCAGCTTTTCTTTGAGTTTTCGTTGATGAAATTGATCACACATTTAAAAAACAGAAGGCAAAACCAAAGCCTCCTGCCAAGCAAACAAACCCCCAATTCTGGGAGGGAAAACTTGTTTCAACACAATGCTTCATATGTTTTTCCCCCCTGCATGCTGCAATTCACTTAGGAGCCAAGTGACTGCATGAATAGTTTTCAGTTTGCTATTCTCTTGCTTATTTGGTCATGACTCACATACTTAAGAGAACTAGAGTTGTTACCATAATTTCACAGTTATGTGTATCTGGCTTGTATAATGCATTTAACTAAAGGGAAAAGACAAAAACTGCTAATGAAAGTGGAAATCACAAGTCTCCCAGTTTGTGTGTGAGGAGGTTGTTTTCTTCCCCTCTCTCTTTTAGTGATGAAACACCACTCAAACAACTGAAAAAAGATTTTTATAATTTCTTTCTGAAAGACGCCATCACAAATTAAAGTAATGCTTTATTTCTTTAGTAGTATTTTGTAAAGGGTTATAGAAGTGAAGACTGCATCATGTTTCAGGTTTTCAGTCCCCCTCTGCACATACAGAGCAGTGTATTTTTTTTTTATTGCCAATGAACGCTAAGGCTGATGAACCAGATGAAATCTAATCTGTTTGCGACTAATTTTCCAAAAACACCTGACTTTGTATGATCCTTTGAATTGGCTTTTCTCCTTTCTTAACCAAAGGGTTAATGGTAGAAGTTGCTTGGGGGAATGAAAATAGGACTTCCATAGGCTTGTAAAGGGAGCCCCTTTGAACTAGTCCTGTTAAGTTAGTGGTGTCCAGTCAACTGCAGAGATATGGATGTGACCTGTTGTTCAGACTCCAGTGAGCAGCGTGGTAATGAAATAACACCACTGACCTGCCAGGGCCCCCCTGGTTCAGGTTCCTTTAATCAACACAATTCATTTCTCCCTTGCTTGCTTGCTGTCACTGGTAGCGGATGTAAACTGAACAGGGGTTGTGTGTGGCAGGGGTAGTGTCTCCCCGAGACACTGCAATCTCTTATCAGGAATACTACAGTGTCAGTGAAATGTCAAGCACATGTCTAAAAGTCTCAATTTCCTGTTTGATAACTGCTGTGATAGAGAAGATGGATCTTGTGAGCAGTTAACCAGAGGTGTTTCAATGAGAGAAAACCAAATCGTCATCATGGGCTTAGAAACATCGCTCAATTACTCTTTCTTTGTACTTCCAGGAAAAGAAACATTTTCTGGCTGTCTGTTAAAAAATGTGGGCTTCAAAGGCATATATTGAACATGCATGAGAAAGCGTGGTTCAGTAAAATCCCATAAACCTCACAGAGACCTAAGTCCTATGCAGCAATGAAGCAGAACCTCCAGTCAGAGAACGAAAAAATGTATGGAGGAGAATGAGCTATTTTTAAAGCATTAATTCCTCAAATCAAATTATATGTACTTATATAGTGCTACTAATAACTCCCTCTTCCCCCACCTTTCTTACCAAGAAACATATTTTTCTTGACAGGATACTGAGTTTGTTTGTCTTAATTTTTGTTTTTCTACAACCCAGGAAAAAGCCTAAACATTAATGATTGCATTTCCTTATTTCAGTGACTGAACTGTCCTTGTCTGACCTTAGTTTAGAAATCAGGATAATGGGGGAAAATATGAAATATGTGAATTAAAAGAAGTAGAGGAATAGATATCACATCTATATTGTTTTAGCCCCATTGAAGATATTCTTTTGTCTGTTGAAAACTGGGGTGTACAACACTTCTTAGATTAAAAACATACCTAGTATAAAAGCATGTCCACAAATTTTTTCTATCAGTAAGTTAACTTTTTAATCACAAAGAGTAATTATTTTAAAAGAAAAATCAAGTTTAGTGCTTTACAAAGCAAAGTGCAAAAAGCATATATATCTCTCTGCAGCTAGAAGAAAATGACATATTTATTTAGTAGCATATGGCATTAAGAAACACTCCAAACAGAAAATGAAGCTGCGCTGCAGTCCCTACCTACAAAGGACATGCTGGAGGTACAACGCTGCCACACCATCCATCTAAGCACTGCTCCCTAACTACTTTAACTACTTTGGCAGCAGAGAGGATGAACCACAGTAACTTTCCACCTTCTGTGGGAGAGCTAAAGGGCAGCAGTAGTGCTAAGGCCCTGCTTCCCAGCTGAGACCAACCTGAAAATCACACAGTTTATCTGAGTGGTTTGCACTGGGACAGATTTTGAAACAGTCCCTCTTATCTGAGTGCAGCTGTCACCAAAATAAACCTATGAGGTAAGCAGCAAATGAAAAGTTCTTTGTATATAAGGAAAGCAAGCAAACTTTATTTCATAGAGAAAAAAAGTGAGCTTTAAAGCAATCTAATAAAAATTCCTCTATGTTTACAGTTGGCCACAACACACGGGGAAACATCACGAACTTAACAGAGTTCAGGTGCTGGACTTGTGATAAGTGGCCATGAAATTTTTCCTTGTAGGATGGAGGGCAGGTTGTTTACTAAAAAGGAGAAGACTATGGGTTGTTGCTAAGGGAGAGTGCATACAGCTCTTTTTTCATGATGTAACTCCAGGTAGAGGCTCTGTGTCACCTATGCAAGGCCTAAGCTAAAACAGAATAGTGTTCTTCTGGTAAGACAAGGAGGATATATCTGGTAAGATAAGCAGGTTCATTCTTGGTGCAGAGGGCGTGAAGATTTTTTGTAATCTACTTTATTCTGTTCCAGGAAACATCTGCAAGGAACCCTTACCTCGTATTTTCCTTTCTTCTCCAAGGGCTCAGATTCAGCCTTTGCAGGCACTGTAACTTTGTCCCCTAGAAGCTCCTCTAAGATGAAGACAGTTTCCCAGTTGCTGTAATGACGAGCTGGGAAAATATCTGAGTGCATGCTGTCACCAAAATAAACAACCTACAAGGGAAGAAGCAAATTAGAAGTTCATTGTATATGAGGAAGACACAAGCAAACTGTATTTCACAGAGAGAGAAAAAGAAGTTTAAAACAATCTAATAAAAATTCCTCCATGTTTACAGTTGGTCATGACACACAGAGATCTTATTAATGTCAAGTTTGGGGTTATATCTTCAGGAACCTCCATAAGGGAAAGGCTTGGCCTCACAACACCTTCCTCGCTCTTGCCCTCCAGGGACACTGGACAGGGATGCCCGATTGGGACTGGCACAAGGGACATCACTGAGTTTTTTGACTGACAGAAATAGCCTTATAGGAAACAGTGGAATGACTGTCAAGAAAATATACTAAACAAAAATGAATTTTGGAATACACTGGAAACAAGAGAGAATGTGGAGCACCTCTTGGTGACACAGAACTCTTCGGTGTTCAGGGAGGAGTTTACCCACTAGAGAAAGAGTAGTCACACCATCTTGAGTGGAATTGTCACCCATCCAGACCTGTACTTAAAATAACATAATGCTGGTTTTCACCTTTGTTAGAGTTTCAAACCTAAGGTGGAAACTCCTTCCAAGGTGGAATTCCTTCCAAACAGCCCGGAGCCAACGCCCAAGACTCGGTAAAGATGTTTAACGAAAGAGACAAAGGACATGCATATGCGGTGATTATCAGCCTTGGCCAGGTCTTTGTTTCAATCTTCCCCAGCAGGGGG
>JAWWMP010000116.1:66184307-66338877 GCA_035047865.1 Dendrocincla tyrannina
CTGCTGTCCGTGGACATAATTGCATATTCCCTTTTTGGGGATAGCCACACAAAGACCCTTTTGACTGTTTTTGCCTAGTTATTTTGGGGGGTGGAGGGGCTTATTACAAACTATTGTTGGTTGGTTCCTTTCTGGATATATATATATATATATTGTGGTTAAGAACTGTTATCCTTATATATATATTTTTTCCTAATTAAAGTTTTTTTTTCTAAATTCAAAGGAGAGGAGATTCCTTGGTTAGCATAATATCTTAGTTTCTCCTGAACTAAGACAACCTTTTAATCTATTTAATCTATTTCCTCAGGGAAATTTCCTGATTATAATCTGATTCTTCCCAAAACTGCTGAAATGCATGATCATGCATACATCCAGGAAGTTTACAAAGTCTACCAATAAGAAGACTAATATGCTACTTCCAGTTCTGGGCTGCAGTCTGTTAGACAGCAGCAAGCATACCCAGAACAAAAGTTTGTGACCAATCACATCAATAACCATAATGAAAGCTTGTCTGGTGAATTCTTGACTGAAATGGTATTTTCAGAAAGGTTTACTCTAAACATACCTTGGGATCCAGCTTGCCAGTCATCTTCTTCAATAGATCAAACAGCTGGATAGCATTACCTTGGGAATACCAGCCGGGCTTGTCAAGTGACAGCAGAGCCTCCTGCTCCTCATCATTCTCTGAAAGCAGCAAATTGTACACTGTTAGTGAGAGCAGCCCATCCTTCTGTATTTGTGACACATCTGAGAAGTTGCCGGTGCACAGCTGCTCTATTTTGACATTAAACCAGCTCCAGTGTCTGGCTCCCAACAGAGCCAACAAAACAGACTGAAGTAGCTTTTAAGGGCATTCACCAGCCTTAGATCAGCATAAAGAATGAGCAGTTCCAGTTATCATCCAGTTTTGAAGAAATGATGAGTGGACAATATTGCTGCTGGTGGTGTAATCCACACTGACATGCATTCACACTGGCATCGTCAGTGAATCAGAAAAATCAGCAGAAGCTGAAACTCCCTGGTCACCCAGCTGTGCCACAGGCTTTTTTTCTAGCTGGTCACAAAGCAGATGGATCTGTCCTGGTGTCCACATAACCTTATTGCATTTTCAGATCCATATGCTATTGACAGATGAACTCCATTTAGCTTCCTGCTGGAACCTTAGTGAACTGATAAACTAGAATTTCATCAGAAATATTATGTCTTTTGTCTATTGAATTGGAGAACCAAAAGATTGAGTTTGTTATTTAGTCTCAATCAAACATGTCTTAATTTTATGCTAGAGACAGAGGGGTTAGAAGCCAATACAGTACTGAGATCTGACTTAGGAGTTTTTTTCCTGCTTTATAGAGTTTTTCAAAGTACTAAAAATGTAATAGGAATAAGAGTAAGAACAAAATTCACTTGACTAGAGACTGCTGGATGTTGGAATGCAAATTTTGGAAAACAGTGAAATGACAAGACAGCTTTATGTTTAAGAGCACTAAAGATGTATGTGGAGCAGTACATTGGTCCTTGAAAGAAATTTAAAAAAGAAGCAAAAGGGGAGAAATAGGTATGTGGAGAGAGGAAGTAAATGATTCTTTAATATTATGAATCTAAGAATTTGAATAAACACAGGATTTATTCTCAGACAAAACAATTCTATATTAAGGGTGTTTTATAAACTAGGAAAAAAACAAGGAAATTCAAAGCTGACATTAACAATTCATGTAGAACTTGTGTGGGAATGTCTTTTCCTTTGTTCTTCTTCAGGAACCTAATAATAATAATAATAAATATGATAGCATCTATTAAAAAAAAATCTTAATTTCCTGACTTTTAAAATACCATTGACCAAATAACATTTGATCAAACAGAAGTTGTTAAACTTCAGTAAATTTGTTTTATTTTCTCTGTAATTTTAGGCATATTTGCATGGCTGCCTGAACACGTAGACACAATCTTCAAATGACATAGACACAGAAAAAGAAACTTATGAAAACAACTCTTTTGAGCTGCTTTCAAAAGTTTCTTGAAACTTATGAAGGTCAGTATAGTTATCATTGTCTCTCCATGGAGAGACAATTCAATCAGGAAAATACTAGAGAAAAAAGGAGCTGTTATGAGAGGTATTCTCAGAATAGCAACATTGCATTTGGAAACAGGAGCCCCATGTATTACAGCAGCATCAGAAGGCTCCAGCAAAGAGCAAGACCCTGCTTTGCTATCTCTCTGGAAAGGCAGAAGGGGCAGTCCTGACTGAAACAATTCATTCTAATTACAAGGTAGAAGACCTCTCACTCTGTGAGAGCTATTACTGCCAGCCCTAGCAATGGGATTCATTTCACTTAACCCAATGCATACAGAATTTAGACTTCTAATTTAGTTACAATCTGAACTAGTTTGCCAGAATCCCAAGACAGGCAAAGGACAGTGCAAGAAGCACTTCCTAGAGGTGCCAGCTCTGGAGAAGGAAAGGATTTAATTGTTAGGAACTTGGCTTTTAGGCATGAAATGAAGGGAAATTAATTTCCCCTTTAGAAGGAGGCAGCAAATAGCATTGACATGTCTAATTCATTATGGGAACACTTCAATTTTGGAAGGAGCTTCAGAAATTTGAGGAATTGGGAAAGGTCCTTTGAAATATTTGAGTTGTAGGGTCATAGGGATAAAACTGTGAAGGGGCAAACCTTGCCTCAAACCATTTCATATGGCTGCTTGTGCCCACACATCTAGGGGTGACTGTGTCAGTTTTATTTCTGCAATCTGAAGTGGGAGATAATGAATGGTGTTTCAGTTGTGGTAAGTTATTAAGAGGAGCAGTTTCTAATTCACTTACATTTGCCCCATGACAAAATATAGTTAGGAAACCACTGTCTCTTATGGTTTTCTTTAGAAGTTCTGCCATGTAAAAGTTCATACACAACAGCTTAGAAACCCATCAATGACACCATTGGCTCTGACCCTGCGTTGTATCCTTCAGATGGCAGCTACATGACAGCACCGAAGAAATCTTCATATTTCCTGAAAAAATGCTGCATAAATATGGTTATGGTAGTCCCTAATATATCTTTGATATTCCAAGCCTAACACTGGCTACACTCAGACAAGAGAAAACTGCTCCTGACTTTCTTTCCACTTTGCTGTTATTGATTTGTAGAAGTTCATTCAAAGGTCAGAAATGCTATAAATATTCTTTCAGCAGGAAGCAACATATATAGCTGGGGATGCTAATGCTACAGGTCTTATAAGCTTGGAGGAAAAGGAGATGTCCTGACAATTTCAAGCTGACTAGATAACCCAAAAGAATTTCTCAGATGATTTAGATAGAGCAACTTGCCTCCTTCTGAAGTCTAATATATCACTGCAACCCAGATTCCTGGCTGCAAATTGAAAACATGTCACAACAAGAAATGTAAAGGCAGAAAGCAAGTAAAATTAAAATAATTAAACCCAGCAAATTGTTTTATTAAAACACTAACCCAAACCTAACAGTGATTCAGAGCAGTTTTCATGAAATTACTGTTCCTTTTTAAAAACAACAAAAGCTTGACTCATGCTGCGTCAATATTAATAGTGGTGGGATGGCAATTTGCATATGGCTCTGTCTAACAGCTTGGGAAATGGTTTCTGATTCAGAAATACACTCTCATCACCATTACCAGATACATCTTTTCAGACAAACCAATTCACTAACAAGACTTGACTACTTTTAGATGTGCATTGCAGCTTTATAACATGGGCTGAGGAACATCTGGTTTCATTCTGAATGATTATGCAAAAAGTAATCAGTGAAGCTTATTCTCATTTAAATGACAACTGATGGTAATTTACTTTGGCAAAGAGTCACTGGTTGGGAAAGACTCTGCACATGCTTGCTTAATGCCGCCTGCTTGGCTGCCTGTTTATCGGTTATACCTGCTGAAGTGGAAACTTGAACACATGCAGTTCCTGTGACGAGGTGGCACCCACACTGCATGTTCAGCCCAAGGTCTAAACCTGGGGATCTATCACTAACCCGGCTGGTGTTTACACTGTTAAACCCCAGCCCATGTGACCGGGCTCCCAACTGGGAAGCCCAAGGCTCAGAGAGAATCTAAGAGATGAGGATGAATGTATGCTTCAACAGTTATTCACCTATACTGAGCCAGACCTACACTCAGCTTAATTTTCATCAGCTCACCACCCCTGAGGCACCACCCTGCACTGCTCCTCTGGCTGGGTGCACTGCGGTGAGTCTTGGTTTCACATCAGGGCCAGGACTGGGTGACTCACCAGAGAGCCTGAGGACACCTTGAGCTGTGCAGTAGAATGAAAAATATGTGTCAGCTCTGTCGCTGCTTGTCCCTGTACCTGCTCCTGCCTCTTCTTGCCCACGGGCAGCACTGGTGGGCTCCCACCACCTGCAGGCACCCAGTGCACATGGGCTCACGTGTTCAGCACATTGAAGCTCTGGTTACCTCCACAGGGGTTATTGTAAAACAAGCGCCTTCTGTGATCCATAACTATCATACTGATATGCCTCTTTGCAATTTAAAATAATGTCATTTCAGCCCCTGAGGGCATTAATATAAAAGCTCAGTTATATTCCAGCCTCACCTGCAAGCACAGTCTGATTCTGGTTAGCATTTTGAGCTCACTTAGAAAGACAACTCTCCTTTCCTTAAGGGAAATCAGGGCAGGAAAGCGCAGTGTTTTACAGTCAAGAAAAAGGGACCTGCACAGGTAAAATCATTCTGTTGAGTTCTTCCAGTTGTAAAGGTAATGAGATGGGATGACATAAGCCACAGAGGTTCCCTGTGGGCATGTTCTTCATGAAGAAAGCAAGTACTTACAAGTTCCCTGGAGGTAAAACTTCCTACCCTATGGGCAGTCTTCTTAGGGAAGACTATACAATTATCTATAAAAATCTATACAATTACTTTGTATAGACCTACAAAGTTTGCTGTGTGGTTTCCAGGATTCACTCAGGTATTACTGTATGTTTTGCCATCCCTGAGTTGCTTCTGTGCCCTGAAGGCACCTGTGGAATCCATCTGCCTGACATGTGCATGAGCACTTGCCAGTCCCTCGTCTGACTGGATGACTGCAGGGAAGTGATAAGGAACAAATTATTCCCTTAGCAGGATGTGCTGAAATAAAAGCTTAAGGCTTCCCAAAATGACTGCTGATTTTGGCCACCTCCGTTCTTGGCTGTCCAGTCTGGTGGTTTTGTTTTTTGTTTTCTTGTTGTTGTTTTTGGGTTTTTTTTCTCTTTTTTGCTTGGTTCTGTCCGCTCTCCTCCATCCATCCCCTTGCCTGAAAGAGCTTGAAGATCACTTCCCCTTCCTGCCTCTATATAATTCTGCCTTTTTTTGGGGTGGCTTATGGTTGGTGAGAGAGAGGCTGAACTTATCAAAGTAAAAATTAAACGCTGAAACATGGTTTTTAAATTTACACAGGCTGCAATACTTCTTTCTTATGCTTAGCAATCCCAACATGAATCCCCACATCCCTATGAATGTGCTCATTCATAGGAAGGACTAAATAACAGTAGTACTAAAAGCTGGCAATGCTCCAAAAGAACACCATAGACAAAGCTGAGAGAAAAATACAGATACTAACCTGTGGAAAAAAATAAACTAATAATAATACCTCTTATTTAATTACTAACAATTCCTTTTCTCGGGAAGGACTTCCGTTCTTTTTCTGTTTTATAAGGCCTGGTAAGACCAAAGTACATGATAGCGCATTTTCATATTGCTCTGGCCATATATAAAACCAACAGAATCCTTTGAGTAGAAATAAAATGAAAAGTTTTTACATTTTTTAGTTTTACTAAAACCTTTTACATTTATATTAAAATCTGCCTGACTGTGTAGTTGTTCCAAGCAACAGGATATGTAGAGACCAGACTGACGTTTTACTTATTTGTAAGAAAATCAGCAGTTCCTTTAGAGAAGTCAGCAAGTTTCTTCAGAAGGTTTTGACTGCTCTGTTACAGGAACTGAAAATAACAGCTCACTACAAATTTAGTAATCTGTCAAAGCATTAACTTTATACCTTCCCAGGAATGGTCTGGCTAATGAACAAAGTGTTTTTCTTTAAAACATGGTTATGGTGAAATACCACCAAGGCCATTGTTTCTCGGAAAAGGAGAAGTTTTGGAAAATTATTCATCTACAAGTTCATTTTTAATTGTGGTTCATGCGCAAATCTGGTGAGAGTTTTTCCATAGTTTTATTTAATTGCATTTATAAATAAGAAAACTTCTACTTTGAAAGGATAAGAGGGACATATGTAAATAATTTCACTTCCTCATTGCATATATTTTGTAGGGATTTTTGTTTCATTTTTTTAAAACTGGGATCTTGAAGAGGTACAAAACGGCAAGAAAAGAAACACATTCCCTCTCTAGAATAGTTTTATTCTGGAACTCATTAGTTTTGTAGGAAGATCATTATAAATGAGGAACTCCCAATATTCAAATGAATGTTCCCAAATAACTATGTAAATAATATCACAGTCATCCTAGAGATCCCTACATAATTATGGAGAGAGACAGGCTTTCCCAGAAAGCATTTTCATTTCAAGTGAGTTAGGAACAGCATGAAAATTGAGCAAAAAACCTGACATAACATTCTGGGAATATGCAGTTCAGTTCAAGCACCTGCCTAAAGCCTCTCTTACTAGTGTGTACTTCACTGCTGTACAAAAATTTGCAGAGTGGATGGAAGCAGAAGATGGAGGGAAGCACAGAAGATGAGATGAAGGCCATCAGTGAGTTCTGACCTAGCCTGTCACTTCAGAAAAATGTCTCAATTTTTCAATTAAAATAAAATTGAGACACACAAAGCATCTTCTTTGCACTGTGTAGTCTGTAATCTTTCAGTTTACCTGAACCCTCTAAGTGTCTCTAGTAATACCTACTGAAATAAGACATTAAAATTTGCTCTTGGACTATACTCTTCCACACTGAAAATTGACACTAAAGTGTAATGGCGAAAAACTTCCTGCCAGCATTTACTTTGGCCTCAGCCATAAAGAAAAAAAAAGAAAAAAAAGGAACAAAAACAAGAACAAAAGTTCTTTAATCCTCAGTTACAGAAAGGCTAAGAATTTTTTTCCCTACATCTTAATACTTCAGGTATAAAATACATATCTAACCTGGAATAAACAATTTCATTCTAAACAAATGTATCCCCATAAAACAATATACAGACCCTGCTGCAAGGGGCCTTTGCTTCTAACTTTTTCAATTCCCTAAAATATGTTATTTCAAAGGAAATAATAATTGCAGAGGAGACATGAGCATGCATAGTTATTGCACATACTCATTTGCCTGAAATACACAATAGACATTTTCATTAACTTTTATATGAAAACTATTTATATAACCAAGTTGATTTATGATTTATAAGTAGTTCCACTCTTTTTTCCTAACTTATTACACTAACTCAAATCCCTGCTTTAGTTTTATTGATTTACTCTGTCTGAAGTCCCAGCTCCAAATATTTGCTGCCTCTGGAGTGAGGGAGGTTTACATCAGCCTTAAAAGACTAACTTAAAATTTACAACTCCACAAGTTAAAAAAAAAAAAGTTTGGGAACTAAAAATAAATAAATAAATAAGCCCACACAGCTTTTTGCCTGTTAATAACTGTACAAGTATTCCATAGCTGCAGTTAGTGGTTATTAAAACCTTGCTCAGCCTTAGTAATCAAAAAGAAGAACCCCACACCAGTATTTCTAAGGAAAACTGGATGCCTTAGAATATTCTTTCTTTTTTCTGAAAATAAAAGCTAACATCTGACACTACTGAAAGAGGGTTTCTGACTCCTATTGACTCAAGACTTCTTTTTATCACACGGTAGCAGAGAAGCATTACATTACACATTTAAAACCATACGGATTTTAAACCCATCTGAATATGTCTGTCAGAGAAGAGACTACCTTGCCATTGCTATTTATATGTACTAAATTGTGAGCATTTTTATAGGTTATTATAATACTTGGCACTTCAAACAACACTAAAAGAAAAAATATTTAATTAGAATATAATAGCATTAAATAGTTAAGGACCACTTTCTATTAGAAAATAAAACGCCACTAGTAGTTTAAAATTACAGATACGACAGAATATCAACATACCCACAATCACAATGGGTGGTCTTGCTCAGCAGCAAATAGACTTTTTTTTCCTCATATATTTTTGGCCTTATATTTTGTTTCCCTTTGCTCATGAAAATGTTCACGAAGCACCAAAAGACAGTTTGGGACCTAACACTGATTCTAGCTTCAGAGACTCTCCCCTTGGAGTCCTATCTCTATTCATGTATCATCAATGTATCCCAATGAGGATATTGCAATTTTTTTGGAATAAGGATGACCCTTACGTGATTTTATTACATGTAATAGAGTGTGACGTGCGTGTGTGAACAGATACGAAAAAGTATAAAAGAGAAGCTTTCTGTTAATAAAATGGTCATCGTTGATGGTTCTGGTTCTTGTTGTTGTTGCTGTGGGTTCTGGCTGTTGACCTTGGTGTGTCTGTGTGTATGTTTGCTCCACTGCTGCAACAACTTGTGGTGGATATGGAGCAGAGAGGAAGGAGAAAGTTTGTGCACGTGATAGCACATGTTGTCACAACTCCGTTTTCTGTCTTCAGGTCTGGGGACAATGTTATGGCCTTGTGGATCACTGTCAAGGATGAATTCAAAGGAGGGGCAAAGAGATGACAGGGTTAGAACAACTGGAAGACGCCTCAGATGCTGTTTTAAGGTCTGCTATGGAGCCAGGGGTATCAGAGAAAACAAGAATGAAAATCAAGAAGAAACTGTTACTGTAGGATATGTTGAGATATAGTACAACTTCATACTTAATAACCAAAATGAAAAATGTTAGGAAATTAATGTTCTAACAAAATGCAAGAGTTTCTATCCGTGAAACAGTCACTGTAAATCTCAGAACAATGTAACCAGGTTGGAGATGTCAAGGAAAAAGGGAAACTATTCCTTTGTAACTATCCTTAGATGGGAAGACCAACATGAAAGATTTGTAGTAATGAGTTTTCTGAAGAAGTAAAAGAGAAATGGTCCCTGTGACTCTTCCTATAATAATTCCTAAAGCACATGGAGGACAGGCAGGTGTTTCAAAACAGCCCAGAAAGCTGTGGATGTCCCATCCCTGGATATGTTGAAGGCCAGGCTGGATGGGGCTCTGAGGAACCTGGTCTAGTGAAAGGTTATCCATAGCAGGGGCGTTGCAACTTGATGATTTTCAAGGTCCCCTTTCAATCCAGACCATTCTATGAATTCTGTGAGTACCTTTCCACTTCTTATATGTGCTTTTTGTATGATTTGCAAAACCACTCAGTACTGACATGAAAATGTGCTTTACCTTGTTTCTCAAAACCAAGAGCATTGTGCCAGGTCTCCCTATGCAGGAATTTCACAGATAAAATCTCTTGCTACTATTATTCCAGAAAAAATAATAATCTTGGAGTGTTCAGCCTTAGTCTGGCAGTATCAGAGCGGCACCTGGAATCTGGACAGCAATAATATATAAAATGGTTTTACAGCAGATAAGAATCAGGTTAGAATTAATGTGTTTACAAATGAAGAGAAAAAGTCCTGGGGTTGCTCACTCTACCTAGAATGTGCAAGATACATATTAAAGTTCAAGACATCTGGAGCCCAGCGTGAATAAAAAAGAAAGATTGAAGAACAAACTCAGTGAGAAAGAAGATGGGACATCACTTTTACCTTTTTTTGAGCTTTTACCTTGCAAGAACTAATTAACTTCTGAACATTAGCTGCAGAGGACTATCTACTTACCTAAACACAGCAGTGTCCCATGATCACTTGCCAGACAAGTAATGTTGATTTTTGTATTCTCTGACATTTTATTTCCCTGTACTGGCTGGGGGAGGCTGAGCTGCTCCCGAACAAGGTAATTCTCTACACACCTAAGATTTCCTTCATGTGCAATAAATCCACACCTGCGGTTTGTTGCCTCTCTCCTCTGTCACTGATCACTTCACAGTCCTCTTGGGTGCTTCCTAAAGACTGGGTAAGCTGCAGTATTTAGAAACTGGGACACTGAGGCAGAGATTAGCTGTCATATCAAACTGAAGCAGATCTCAGCCCAGGCTTTGGTCATGATTCCTCCTCATGTTCTCAGCTCATTTCTCAGGCTTCCTAACCAGCTCCTTTCACTACTTGCTTCCAATAGCAGATCTGATGCCTGCAGTAGAAAAATCAAAATGTGCTTTCTGCAAAAAACAATTCTACAGACTAACCTTAATAAAAGCTTGACATTTTGGAAGAACACACAAGAGAACTCTAAACCTCCTTAATGAAAACCAGCACATACAGATTCATGGAAACTATGCTGAAGGGAAGCTTTTTGCACTGGTTGCCAGCTCTTATTCTGCCAGGAATGTACCATACACAACTCTATTTTTGCTCTACTACAAACTGCCTCAATTCCAATTTCCATATCAATTACAGATCAAATCACAAGGTAACTCCTTATGAAATTCTCTGTTTAGTTCTTTTTGAATTTGTTTTGAATTCTACAGATGAAAACAATTACATGGAGAACAGCGATGAATCCCACAACTTCTATCACGTATTGCTTACGCACATCTGATGTATGTAAAAGAATGTTTTTTCCCTGCAAAGCCATAATGGTAAGTCCCCCATAACATAGGTAATCTTTCTTTCTTCCAGAAATTCCCTTTGGATTGTGACAGCTGTGTAAGGACTATAACGTGAAGTTATTTCTCACAGGTTTGTACCAAATCTTAGTGGACTGGGGAAGTTTAAAAACTTGTACTGACCCATTCCCAAGGCATCCCAGCTTCCACAGGTCCTGTGCCACTTCTGTAAGACCTCTGTTTGGGTTCCCTGGGGCTCTTGATTAGCACTGGAGGTCTGTAATAAGGCAAGGAGTGCATCATGGCTGGGATTCCAACCCAGGTGTAGAAATACAATGTGAAGGTTCTACGGTAGGAAGCACAGCCACTGCAGAGCACAGCACCGAGTCGATGGGACCAATGTGTTCTGTGGCATAGGCACTGCTGTTTGGGCACTGTACCATGTGCATGTACTGCAAGGTCTTCACTGCCTACAGTGGGAGTTGGCTGACGATAAATGATAGATAGCCAGAGTTGTGTCTATGCACTGTGGTTTCTAAATCTATTCCTGGTACTTATTTGTTTCAAAATAGATCTTTGTGATTTTCAACATATGGCATCACCCTGGCAATATAATTCTGAGTCAATTATTGTTTGAGTGTCCTGGTTTTGGTTGGGGTAAAGTTAATTTTCTTAAGGGTGGCTACTATGGGGCTGTATGGAGCTTTTTTTGTGCTGAACACAGCAATGATAATAGAAAGGTTTTTGTTGTTGCTGAGCAGCGCTTACACAGAGCCAAGGCCTTTCCTGCTTTTCATACTGCCATGCTGGCAAGCATGTTGAAGGTTCATCAGAATTTAGGAGGAGATGCAGCTGGGACAGGTGACCCAAACTGACCAAAGGGATATTCCATACCATATGGTATCATGTTCAGTATATCAAGTGGGAGAAAGAAGGAGGAAAGGGGGGGATATTTGGAGTGATGGTGTTTGCTTTCCTGAGTAACCCAAGTTACACATGATGGGGCCCTGCTGTCCTGGAGATGGCTGAACACCTGCGGGACCATGGGAAGCAGTCAATGAACTCCTTGTTTTGCTTTGCTTGAGTGTGCAGCTTTTGCTTTCCCTATTAAACATTAAGTTTTAAGCCTTGAGTTTTATGGCTTTTACCCTTCTGATTCTCTCCCCAATTCCACTGGTGGGGAGTGAGCAAGTGGCTGTGTGGGTCTTAGTGTTGGCTGGGATTAAACCGCAACAGGGAGAGGCTTGCAATTCCATGTGAAAAAACAGCTTCTGAAAACTATCAATTTCTCTGATACAGGTTTAGCAAGAAGAAAAGCCAGGTTTTGAATAAGCTACCAAGCCTGTAACATCCTACTTAGAAACAGCAGTAGAGTCTGGTAACGATCTGCGTGAATGTCTGAGTTTTCCAGCGGAACCTTTATTATTCCATGGACAAAATAAAATGTACCTGTTTAACCATCTAATAGTAAAAATCAAAAGGAAGCATGTATTCTCTTAATGCCAGAATAACTGTTTAGTTTTGCATGGTCTGTTCCCCTAGTGTTCCTTTCAGACTTTTGAAATTTCCCATTTAGTTCTTCCCTCCCAGTTATGGACACTCTTGGTCCACACTCTTATGTGTGCTGGGAAATAGAATGAAGGTGAAATAACATTCATAACCAGAAGCAATATTAAAAACCCCACTCTCTTCTAGTCTAGAATTCTGGATACTGAATCGAAATATCTGTATAAATAATTGCTACCCATTCTTCAATTATTAAGCCAGGGTGAGTTTCCACGTATCCAATGCAAAAAAGCCACAGACTACTTGATCATTAAGGCAACATCTTAACATCACCTCAATAAATTAAATTAGGTGAGCTTACATGTCCCTCAGATGCAAATGCTTAGCCAACCTTTTCAAACTTCCAGCATTTCCCTGACAGTATAAACACGGGAACCGGAGGTATTATTTCAGAATGGGTGCTACTAATGCTGCAACAAGAGTTAGCTTGGCCAGTCTTGTTCATGTATGAAAAGTGTGCATTTGCCTTTGTCTTCCATACAGAACCGAGTCTCCATATTCAGTGCGAAATCTTCTACAAATCCCAAGTACTTTTATGCATCACACATTATTGTCACACTGTAAATGTGGTCTATGTTAAGTGCTGACTGCTCTGCTTCTAAATCTTGTCTTTTCTCAGAGAATATGGAGGAAAAAATCATCTCCTCTTAATAATATTTTCCTGTATTGGAGGAGAATACCCTTAAGCCAGACAATCTGATGAACACACTTTTGTCTGGAATACAAAGTGGTCATTTAGGCATTTTGGCTTTGGTTTTGAAAACACAGACTAAGATATGGCAATTTGTGTTCTGTGGGGACCCACTGCAGACAGAGGATGGCAGGACCTTAGCAGCTCAGTCTGCTGTAAAAATTAGCTGACTATTTTGATTAATTTGGCTTCCCAAGTGTGGGAGTTTTTCTATGTTATCTCTCTGATACAATCCTGATCCCTGTTCTATTATCTGCCAACACACTGAAATGAAAGAAAATAAAGTAGCAACACTGGAAGGTGATCACAAAACTATGATCGAAGATTTTCTATGGATGTTGACTTTTAATGACCTCCCAATCACGTGGCATGAGTTTAAAGGCAATGGACATGCTTCTCTATGAAGAAGTTTCTTTCATTAAAATGACACATAAATATGGCCTGAATCACTGGTGTGAAACTGCCTTCCAAAACAAACAACTAATCTAGCTTATTGTTTTCAATTTTTTGAAATAATTATTTGAATTATTAAATTATTTGAAAATAATCATTGAATAATTTGAATAATTTCAGTATAGAAGACGTCAAGCTCATAGGTCCAGTTCCTCGAATTTATACAGGATATGTCACTGAACCATAAAAAGTAAATCCAGCAGAATTAATTGCAATTATGTTATCTTAATTTTCCCATTATGCTAAATCTTTGAAAAGGGCTAAAAGGATTTTCACAATCAAGACTGATGGAGTCTTTATGCAAACTCAGTTTACAGTTCCTCATTGCTTCTGGATTAGGACACTAGATATCTTAGGTAAATATGGTGATCTGCCAGAAATATGATTATGGGTAAGTCATTCATTATCTCGGTTCCTTGGCTCTAACAGAAAAGACAGTGCTTTTGTTTTTCTAACATTTTCTTATCTGGTGTGCCTGTGGGTTCCTCAAAGACAGATTGACTCTTATCATGTCCTTGCACAATACCTTAAAGAACTGGGGTTTGAGCTTTATCCAGGCCTCGAATACAACAAGATGTAATCAGTAACTAGGATTTTGCACTAGTATTACTGTAACTCCTTTTGAAAATGAAAATACACTCCATACACAAAGAACACTTTGCAATTATGCTAAACATGTTTTCCAGTTTTAACAAAAGGAATATTGTTGATACCATGCTTTTGAAAGGAGCAGTTTTAGCTTTCTTTGAACTAGCTTTCTGTAATATCCTTATCAGCTTTGTGCTAAACATTCTATTTAATATCAAAGGTAATCAGCTGAAGCAACCCCTGCTGTCTTTATGCAGAAGAAAGTTACAGTTTTTCACTGTTTTGATTTTTGGATGAATAACTTCTTATTCCTTTTATCCTCCGAGGCACTTTGAACACTATGAAAACATATAAAGACCTTGGCCTGATACATTTAGTACAACTTTTTTGCTTTTAAAAAGAAGAATGGGCATTGAAGAACATATCCACACCATAGCATTCATCTCAATACTCACCAACAAAGAGGTGCCATACTTCAAAGACAGTTTAATTAATTAATTAATTTTTAATTTTTAAATAGGCAAAGAATTGTTTATAAACAACAGTGGAAATAATGGGGCTTATCTTCGTATGAAATTGTGTCTTGCATTTTGATTCACTGGATGTCTAATAAGGTGTAAAGTCTCATGGGTGCCTTTCCAGTAACTCGGTCATCTGTGGCTAGGCTCTCCTGGATGGATACTCTGATATCTAATCAAGGGTAAGCTTATACTTCAGCCTTCCTCTGCACTGGCAGTCACCCATTTTTTTCTCTCCAGCAAGCAGAGGCTGCAGTATCTCTGAAAATACTAGACCACACTCAAATGTGGTTGAAATTGCTTTATTGATAGAGATTTACAGTAGGGGATAGGCAGAAATTCCTACTCATACATGCCATGTGATTGCATAAGCCTCAATGCTTAGGTAAACAGACTAAATGTCAAAGATATATGGTTAAGGCACACACTGAAGGAGCTCAAGAAGGAGCACCCAACCCAATTCCCAATGGCCGACTCAGCAGATAAGCAGGTGCCTCCCATACCAGTTAGGAGGAATCATCAGCTGAAATCCCAGCACTTGGTCCATGCTCCAGGTTTATAGGGAATTGCCATAGTCAGGCCAACACTGTGTCCTCCCGATAGAAAGAGAAACCGGGCTTGGCTGCTTGACCTCTAGCTTCTGATGTGTTGTAAAATGCCTGAGTGAAACCCACCATTGGTGAGAATTTATGTAAATGATGTGATGCCAATCTGGCCTCACAGCCCTTCTGAAGCAAATACCAATAAAACCCATTAAAAAAAAATCCAGAAAAACAGGACAAAACACACTTGCTCCATTCCTCCTCCTAGGAGAAAGGAATAGCTTCCCTGCTTAGTTTGCCAAGAAGGATGTACTGTAAGGGAAAGTTGTTCTTTGGCTACCATATGGTCGATCTACTACAGTCACAACTTGGAGAAATTGCACCAGTTTAAACATATCACTGTACACATATTATCAGTGCAAACTGCAGTGTATCCTTGCATTATTTTACAAAAGGGTTGTAAATGATACCCTGCCAATTAGCAAACATAAGTCCTCAGTTTCTAATTAATTATCTCTGTAGTGGAACATAAATGTACAAAATATTTGGGTTTTATGAGGCAATGACCATCAAATATGGTAGCCAAGGACTTTGAAAACTATCAGAAAAAATGAAGCTTTATGCTAACATTTTGCAATCATCTGTTAAAAATGTTTTGTGTCTGTGACTTTAACAGTCTGGTCTGCAAAAGTATGTGCTGGCCCAACTTCATTTCTCCTTTTACACCTGTTTTAAATGCTTTCACATAAACCAGTTTCCTGAACATGTAAACCCCAAAATCCAGACTGTTACTGTCAATTAAGTCCACATTTATCAAACATAAAATAAAATGTAACTGTTAGATCCTAAACCACAGTCTCCCATCTCACCTATCCCATGGCTTAATTACAATTAAAAATTAATTAAACATCTATTCTCAATTTATTCCCAAAGTGTGGATTTCAAACTACACACAGCACACAGGTACTATCTAGAAAACTTTAAAATTATTAATTGGTAAATCCCTTTGCTTACAAGGTAATATGTGTTGATTTTTGTTTGTCTACCGCACATAATAATTTGGGAAACCAGAAGTCCCCAAGACAGCTGTTTACACTGTCAGAAAAAAAAATAAATCTGTGGAGTAGCTGATATCTGTGCAAAGGCAGTAAACAAAGTGGAATAGTTTTAGACTAAGGTCATCTAAACAAAGGGTGGGAGGTGAAACAGTCATCCAGGGAGCCTGACGTAGGTTTTAGGGAGCACTCTCTGACCTTCCTCACTGGATGATGAATACCTGTATGAAAACAAACCCTGCTACATGAGATGAAGTTTCTTTGTGTCTCCCACTGTCAGCTCTACTGGCCTACCCCAGCCTGCTTTTCAGAAAGTGGATCAGGCAATGATCACTCTGCCAAAAAGGGTGCCAGATGAAGGAATCATCTTGATAAAGCACTTCCATATGGTATTTCATAATAAAAATTAAAAATGGTCAGATTTTATCACAGAACATGAAGATCTTTCTATATAATCATACATACTGAATAGTTTCTTAAAAAGAAACTCCTCTTGCTCTAGAAATGATGGATAAAATGAAAATTCCTGGTTGAGATAAGAGTAGAGAATTATTTCTCAATGGTGACTTGGGTACAGAAGAAGGTACTGTATCTCTTTAAACAGTGGACCTCCTACTGCCAGCTTAATACAGAACCTGTTTCTGATATTAAAGCATTCTGAGACTCCTGATATAAATGTCATGATGCCTGGAGGTACAAAAAGTTCTAGTTTTGAAAGTTAGAGTACAAAATACCACTATTTATTAGTTATAATATTTATTTTTCTTTTCCAAGTAGCCAGAAAATACATGGAAAACAGTTCCAATACACTTTAAAGAATTGCTACACAGCACTTCCCTTAAAAAGAATAGCATTGCTTTTGCAGGCTATAGGGCACTGGGGGATATTACAACAATATAAAGGCAGTCATTTTAGAAGACATATGGAAAATGGTTATGGACTTTATACCTCTTGAATAATGCAGTCTGCAGGCAGTGCAATCTTTACATGCCATTGTGTCACAAGCATTGTTATTATTTTTAATAATAATTTATTATTATAAAAATGCATTATTATATGGCCTCATGTTATAGAATATTTTCAGACAGACTGATATGAAGAGGCACCATCTTCAGAAGAATGGCGACAAGGACAGCTGCATTACATAAAGGAACACTCTGAATAACTGGAGGAAGAGGTTACACAAGTGTCCTTTATAGGTGCTGTTGTTATTCTGCTTGTGCCTCCTGCGAGGTGTGAGAAGAACCTCTTTGTAGACTTCCCCACTAGAGGCTTACTGAGCCCTCCATGAGGCTGCATCCCCTGCTGTGGCTGAAGGGCCTGCTGGAAGCCCCAGTTCAGGTAGTACATGGGTACATCATTTTAAGGTATGTGTTTCTGTTTGACACTTTAGCCTTATTTCAAAAGTCCTCCTTGAGGCAAAAGTAGAAGACAAAATGCAAACACCTGAAATTCAGAAAACCCCATCAGAGTAAAATCCCTCTGTATGTTTTCATGTGCTGCTCTGCTCTTATTCTGCCTCCTCCCATGCTCTCCCTTTCTCATTTCCAGACCCTCTCTGATTCATCTTTGTCTCACACACCTGCCCTTGTGCACCAATACATTTAGGTCAGGAGATTTTCCCTCTCCCCATGTCCTCTAGAAGTCATGGAAGAAGTGAATATCCCAGTTTGAGTACTCAGGGATAAAGATGCACTGAGGATCCACATCAAAAAATAAAAGACAAAGGCTAATTTAAGCCCCACAATGACCTGTGGCTGGAGGACTTCAGCACAGAACAAATCTGTGGAAAATACGATAGCCTTTGCAGGCTGAAGACCACAACCCATCTATTTGAGTAAGAATTCACATGGGCAGCAAAAGACCAGGTTCCTCTTGGTAGCGTGAGCTCTTCACCAAATATCAAGTCTATGCATGAAAACACCAACAACTGTGCTGTCATATCTGTGATGAGCTAAAGGCTAAATCAAAGTATTTGATAATAATAAAACAAGTATAAAACAAGTATTTTGTTATTCTTCTGGTACTAAAAACAGAAATCTCAAATAAAAAGAATGATCTAAAAAGAAGTTATATGCCTTACAGATGAAGGCAGGTACTTCCTTCTTCATCCCACTCCTCAGGCCTAAAAAGCCTCAGAATATAAATGCAAAAAACCAGTTATATAGGATCAGCCCTCATTCTCCACTCAGTTCTGTAGCTCATCTCAACAACAGTCAAGCCCAGATATCACAAAAGATGGCAGAAGAAAACTCAAGTAGAACAGACATGGGATCACCACCTTCTGAAGTCTTGCAGTCCCTAATAATCAACAATGGTTTTCAGTCTAGAAGTATATTGTTTTATATCCTGTCCCCTTCTTTTCTTTTTTAGTTGGTCCTTTTAGCTTATAGAACTTTCCTGTATTCTTAGTAGGCTAGAGAAGAATGACAGAAGGAAGTAAAAAGCTCCTGTTTTGAATTGTTACAATGTCAGTTACCAGAAAACCATAAAACATTGGAGAACTGAAAGAGTTTCTTAAATTGGAAGCTACATTCTGCAGCAGAAGCACCATAAGCTGGACAGAAACTCAAGTTGAGGAATAAGGCAGACAGCCTGGAAGTGGAACTGAAAGCAGGCTTTGAAAACCTGAGACTCCCTGCAGGAGAAGGAGAGTGAGTTTGTTTCTCTGGGCACAGGTTAAAGGCACACAGTCTCACAGAAATGTGGCATCCACTGGCATTCCATCTGTAGGATTGTTTTCAGCCTGTACATATATACACACATATAAGTGAGAATATGCATGTGTTTTTAAATATGTGTTGCAAATTCAGACACTGAACAATCAGCAACATATGTTCCATTTATTAAAAAAAACCCCAGCTCATTAAAGAGAGTAACTGTGCCTGAGGTGGAAACAAAGCGCATATAAGTCTTATTTAAGCAGAATTCCCTGCACATACAGACTTACAGAAGGCTTTCAGGGTATTAAGGGTTATCTTTAGCATTTCATTTATAATTTTGGATTGTAAAAATTATATTTGACAATGATCAGAGCTGACAGGTTAGTTATTTGATATACATTAACAAGCAATGTGATAAAGGGAAAGCTCTGTTGTCAGATGTTAGACATTGTCACGCATTGCAGATTATCATATAAGTCACAACTGTATTTTCTATTTATATTCCTTCAACTCCTTCAGGGAATGATAAATTAAGCTGGACGTAGCAGTTGAAAGCAAAGAAAATCCTTCATTGTCAACAAAGGATTTACACAAACATTTTCAACTTGATCCTTAGATCCTGTAGCTCAAGATATTATTAGTACTTTCAAGAACCATGTGAAGAATTTCCCTGCGTAAAAGAAAATGTAACCTTGTGAATAACAAGTATATTATGGGATATTTGCATTACGGTAGTAAAGACTGGGGTTCTTCTCTGTATAGCACTGTTCTCACAAACTATGTGCTTTGCTGCATAAGTTACCCTTAATTATAAAAGTTGTTTTGCCAGGCAAAAATAAGTGTAGCTGTTCTGAAACCTGTAAAGATACATATAAACTGTTTCTCCACTTACCAGAATGGTACTTTGAAAGACAGTTGTGAGAAAATAAATAATTATTTATTGTTCTTCTCAGTGTCACAGCTCAATAAAAAGCAGTCACACGAATCTTTCAGGATTTCAAACAGTGTTTTTGGTTGCTTTAAATGATGCACATCTTGAAACTCAAATGAAGTAGTGATGCAATTTTAATTGAGCAATTAAAATAATTTTTCATGGTTTCTAAATGGATTAGCTCTAAAATTACTGGTCTACTGAAAAAACACTTCTGCAGAGCAGTTACCCGATATCACATTTCCAGACAATGCCTCCTTTGTCATCTTTGTTCTGTTTCTCCTTCTCCTTCAAATGTTTACTGAACACAGTTGCCTTTTGAACTTATTCGCTGAATTTATCTTTCTCTTCTCTTTAGTAGACTTCAAAACCTTTTCTTTAGTAAATCTGCAGCAGAATTCCTACTATAGATAAATAATGTTTAACTCCAGTACACAATGCAACACTTGGGGTGTTCGAAATTAAGAACACATTCTACATTTTGTGCCTTATCCTTAGGTTCATTCATAACAAAATTCCCTTGGAACAGAAGGAAGTATGGTATCATTAGGAGTTTATTGCAGCTCAGATGGATAGCAGAATATGGCTGAAACTCAGACCTGGAGAAATGAATAGCAATGATAAACAGTTTCTTCAGTTCATTTCTTTGCACCACATTTTTTCATCAACAGGCCTTGTTTCACTTACTGGAGCTTTTTTGCCCTAAATTACACAAGCAAAAGTCTACTCTTTGTGCTTTAAGAAAATATTTACTATGACAGTCGCCTCTATATTTTTCCTTTTTCAACACAAAATAAGGAAATTTTGTCTCCCTGATCAGAAGCACAGTGACCAAAGTCTCCTGCTGGAAATCTGCAATGGCAAAAGGAAGATATAAACTAGGAACTGAAATTTTGAATTTGCAGTGGTTCTGATACAAAAGAAAGCCTTTAAAATATCTGTAAACTGGAAAACTGCTCGCCCTCAGTGTATTAGAAGCTTCACTGTATCCTGTGTCAGAAACGAACTGTGCTCCTAGCTCTCTGGGGTGAGTGGGTGAAACTACCAGTGACTACCCTGAAGTTATATGGTTGTTGTGAGGAGCACAGAGGGAGGGCAGCAAATATACATTATTCCACACGTTTTCTCATCAATGCTCCTATTTTTGTGGTTTAAACTTCACATACTCTTCAACAAGCTCTTCACTACTTCAAAATATGTCTCTAAAAACCTGTCCATAATTTCGTGCTTTGAACTTTCTAGTTGGTCTTTCAGAAGAAACTAGTTACTGTCAATTGAATGGAAATATATATTAAAAAACTCCACTCTGAGGCTAGTTGTTTCAACGAATTATTTATCTGATGACTGCTTTAGTTATGTTTGTGTCCCTTATCTCTTCAGATGGGGAAGTATCCAGAACAGAAACTACAATGTTTTGCATTAAGAGGGTATTCATGTAATGAGTGATCAACCATCATTTGAGCCTCTTTGCAATGCCAAGATATAAAGTGAATGAAAACCACTAAGAGGACTCCAGGGAGTGCTATTCCTGTTTAAAAGCATGAGAAAGAGACAGCTTTGTGAAAATTGGTCCTTATTATCTAATAGGGCAATTAAGCCAATTTCTCAATGGAGACAGTAACTTGGTCTTCTTCCTCTATTCTGTCTTTATTTACACAAAACTTCCCCTCATGTTGCCAAAGTATTTTGGAACTTTTTGGCTGCCTATTAAATTTACTGAAAGTAACCAACAGGTTCAAAAGTTGCTGGCTGGATTACTGACAGAGGAACACGGCAGGATTTCCTTAGGAAGTCAGGCCACTTGGATTGTTTAAAAAAATCCAAACTGAATTAAATTTTATTTTCAATTTGCATTGCATCAAACTAAATAAAATGGCTGCAGAACTGACCCTTTTTCACTCTTTATGATTTTACTCTACTCCCTCCTTTCATATAAATAGTTTCAGCTTCCCTTCTGAGATTATTTTTTCTCAAATTGTCAGCTTGGCAACTATTTGAACTAATACTTTAAAAATCACACTTAAGATATTTCTTACTTATTTTCCTACATGTGAAACATTAAAATGTAATTTCAATATATACTTCTGCAGCTTGGTTTAGTTTTACTGTAAAAGTTCCACAAGCAGAATTTCTTTTGGTCTGGAATGCTGACTTTCCTGTCATAAAATGATAAAATATTGTTCAATATATGCTGACTTACGTTATTTTAGATATAAGGCTAATTTTCAGGTAACACTTAATCAAAAAGGGATTTACCAAAGTATGGAAAAATTAACTGTCTTCAGACTCATTACTATTGTTATTTGTAGTTCAGTGAACATTGCTCTTATAAATCTCTTGTGTTACAACCTTAATTACCTAATGGACAACATTGCCAAATGTTTCATACTGTTTTAATTAAATTGAGTACAGGGGTACTTCCTTTTCACCTACTCTGTCATTATTTAGCCAAATAAAACACATTTAATACTGTCAGATTTCCATCATAAATCCCTTCCTTCAGCTCTGCAATTTTATTTGTACTGTTCTCTGAATTTCCCTTAAATTCTTTAAATATTTCTGCTATATTTTTCCCCAGAACAACATTAATTTTCTGTGCGTGACCTTGTCAGCACAATAAAGAAAAGGATTCTTTTTCATTAATGAGGCAATATCTGAGCCCAAATGTAATTTTAATTACTGTCACAGCTCTGCCTTTTAAATGTCTTCAGACCTGTAATTCTTAATTCCTCAGTTCTCTTCAATTTTAACAGAATTTTAAGAGTGTAGAGTCCACTTCCCACCTCCACATCAGTTGTTCAGTCACCTTGATTTTAATTATTTATTTTTTTTTTCCCATATTGGTAAGCAGTTGAAAAGGGAGTCACGGCTGAACTTACCAAGCGTTCGGAAAGGTCTTTGGTTTGGTGTATGGGAGAAGAAACCAGGTTTCAAAGCATTTGTGATCAAAATGTCAAAATACTCTTCAAAATCGTTCCTACAAGGTAAAGGAAATTTAAAATAAGTTAAACTAACAAATTGGCTAAATACTCTTTAAGAGTTAAGAAAATACCAAAGCACTTCTTAAGACACTTGCTTCTGTCACTTTTTTTTTTTTTCTGTGTCATTATTGCCCTTCTTTTCCTGAGGTTGTCAAAAAGGAGTCAAACCCACGGTGCTGTATTTTTGGGATCACTCATTGTTTGTAAAAAGGTGTTCCTTGGTCTCAGGAGAACATGTAATAGATGACATATTTTAATTTCAGATGGCAACATATGCATAGACACACAGAGAAAGGTCTTAATGAGGGATTTGCTTCACAAAGAAGAATATGAAGTGAAGTAATGGGGTAGGAAGGAACTGAAGACACTTAAAGACAGGTGCTTATATTGTTGGTATCCATAGTGTAGGTATGCACGGGCCTAATGGGTATCTAAAATGTCACTGGTAGACAGCCAACAGAGATCTAACTAACAGAGTCAACTCAGTGTGGTTTCACATACCCTGAAGTCGAAAGGTCATTTTGATAGTTGCCCTCACTAAATCCCTGCTGGTTACAGGGAGGTTACATGTTAGATGTTATAAATAAACATTTACCAACTTTGAGTCTTAATCTGCTAGCTGAATCCCACCACTAAATTCAGGTTTTTCAAAGCTCATTAGGTCCACATATACAGATTGGTATCTGAACTGTGGAAATCTCATCAATTTAAATGTTTCAGCATGGTATGTAAGGAAATGTAAACATTCCTCCTCCATGATGCGCTTTATTTTATTAGAAATTTTTCATTGCTTTAGGTGATTTCATTGCCTATAGCATACAAAAAATGATGGATACTCTTGTATGGAACAAAGAAATCACAGATGGAAAGTCCAGTATGGACAGAGGTACTGAAATGCTATCAGCAGTGAAGGAAGTTTGCTGGAAGTAAACTAGCTAACTATGTCACTCTCAAATAATCCACAACCTTACATGGGACTGAGATATCTTAAATCAAAAACTGAATGCTCTCCCTATGAGCTTATCTTCAAGCATTTGTTTTGTGCACAAAATTACATTCCATTCCACCTTTAAAATAAAAGTCCTTTAAATTTCCTTCTTCTAATGAAATTTTAGCTTTGTCTATTTTTCTCCACTTGTGACCATATGCAAACCTTTATCTTTTTAAAAGAAGCAACATCAAATATGACAATGGTGTGTTTTTAAAACGTGCTTCTGTGTGGAAGATTCCAGAAGCTGAGTGAACAGGCATGGCTCTTCTGTCCTTAGGTGAAAAGTATTGACAGAGACAGACTTTTCAAACTAGCATACAGTGCAAATAATGCTTCCATGGGTAAGTTAAGCTTGAACTTGCAAAATAAAGCAAACACTTCAGGAGCACAATGGAGAAAAAGGAGCAAGTGAGAGGATGAGAGGAAATGGCCTCAAGTTGCACCAGGGGAGATTTAGATTAGATAATAGGAAAAATTTCTTCACAGAAGAGGCGGTCAGACATTGGAACAGGCTGCCCATGGAAGTGGTGGAATCACCATCCCTGGAAGTGTTCAGATAATGAGTGGAAGTGGCACTTGGTGATATGGCTTAGCTGTGAACACAGAAGTGCCTGGTTAACACTTGGAGTCAATAATCTTAGAGGTCTTTTCCAGCCTAAATGATTCTATGATTTGTGGGAACGCTGGCAAGTGCTTTGTATAAAAAATTTTGAAACAAAACAGTTTTCAAAAGATTTGTTAATGTTTTATTCATCTGTTGAAGAAACAGCTTTTTTATGAGCAGATGAGTATCTGTGGCCTTTTTTGAAACATATTAAATCTCATGTACAAAGCTACTGGTTTTATGAGAGACTTTCTGTTATATTACTATGTAACCATATACATAAATCAAATCTGTTCCAGTTACTTTTTGTGTTCATAGAGTGGCCTGTGGTTACAGTAAATAGCTAAGACAAAGGGTAGGATGTATCTCATGTAACTTTAACCATCTAAAAATTGCACAGTGAATTCACAGATAGTGAGTGACACCACAGACAGAGCTAGTGGAGAAACATCCACATTCTTAGAAGGCAATTCATCCCACTAATTTCAGACATAATTCTATAACACAGAAAGAATTGCCAAGGATAATGCCTAGTGTTTTCTCTCCACTAACCATAGAAGGAAACAAAATGACCAGCTTCAAAAAATTCCCAGGTCCTACACGGCTAACATTCATGAAAAGGTGAAATGACTCTTGACTTCAGTGACTATGTGATGATTGACTTGTCCTTCGGTGTGCTCCTCCAACACTCAAACATTCAGTTAACCAGACACATTCTCATGGAAGGTAAGACTGAAAAGTCAAACCTTGATGCTGCTTGTGTGAATGAACTGGCACTTGCTTCTCTAGGTTTACATGCATCATACACTGGTCCCGGCAGCATATGTGTGCTCTGGCTGGGAAATGGTTCTCATTTTATTTCAAAGTGAAATTTTCTATTGCATTTCCTCTCCTTACCAAAATGTCTTTTAGTTAAGGGCATTTTGGTCAGATGAACACAACTGGGATATTTTGATCATGAAATGGTAAATGATATACTTAAGCATGAATATCCCAGCACAGATTTTATGAAGACAATAATTTTGTGGCAAAAAAGGAACTTCTTAAATAAAGTTAAAAAAAAGTAAATAGCTACAAGGTAAGATATTAGGAGTAAGAGGCTAAAATTTCACATGCATCTCTGTTTTTCTTTATCATTACAGGGTTTTTTATTTATTACTATACAGTTTTGGACTTCTCAGTATCATATTGATTTACTGAAAGAACTAGAGATAGAAATGAATAAAGGACTATGCAGATGCAATTCATAAGGGTTGATGTCAAGAATAAAATGCAGTTAAGCTTGGTCAAATTAAAGTTAAGGGCAGAGATAATAGGTGGGAACCTAACTATATTCCAGTACAGCAAAAAGCAGCACAGGTAAGTGGAATCTTTTTGTCCAACAGAAGAGGCATGGAACAAACAAAACCAATAAAAGCTTAGATTTTTCAGGAAAAAAACCCACTTCAGTAAAGCCTCGTGGACAGGGAAGTACTCATTTCTTCAGAAAACACTTGGAAACCACACTGCATGAGTCACTGGAAAACATGATTGTAATACATACCAGCGAACATCCTACACTTAATGTGGAAAGAGAGAGTGATGCAATACCCTTCTAGCAGGACAACTCTTTCTGTCTTTTGAAAGGCAACTGATCGCCTCTGATACCTTTCTTACTGTCTTCCAGCAGGATTTCTACAGCTCCCTGAAACAGCTGAAACACTATCCACCACAGAAAAGAAAGTAAAAATCATTGTATGTGGCCAAGAATTTACATTTATACCACATTTGTATTTAGAAAACAGCTAGGCAGATCTATACAAAAGAGTTAATTCACAGGCAGCTTACTCATAAGGAGGACTGCTTGTCCTGCGGAGGTAGATCTGCCCCTCAAATGAGCAAGTATAATGTTCATGCAAGGCAGTGAGAACTGGCACATCTGATGCTTCATTTAGCATTTAGCCTGGAGAGCACAAAAGGGAAGTGATACTGGCAGAAGTGGTTTTGGAAGGTAGCTCTGTTTTTCTACCTTACCACTGGCTTTCTTACTGTGTTGCTGTATTCACTCTGCTGTTCCCTGGCATATCCTGATAGCCAGTGTTGGCTCACATTGAAATAATTTGTTTCTAAGGTTAATAATAAATTAAGGGTCTCACCCTGTCACACACCTAACCATTTGCATCACTGATTATTTTTTTTCTAGGTGCATTAGTGATGGTTCTACTGAATTTCACTGAATTTGACTTGACCAGTCATGTTCTTAACCTTACACTAAAAACAGTTGTTGTGATCAGCCACTACAATCTCAACCAGTTGCCAAGTGCAATGAACTGCCTATCTTTTCTCCTGTGATCTGTAAATGCACATTTCTCATGCACAGCCATCGTTTGGGAACCATCAATGGGAAGAAGCATTTGTAAGCTGTTCCTGCAGATTTACTGCAAGGAAATGAAATAATACCACTAGTTGCACTCACTGCTAGAGAAGCACAGAAAGGAAGTGGCTTAAATAAGACAGTCTAGCAAAAGATTAAGATAAAATTGGGATTCAGATGATGTACTGGGTGGTGACCTGACAGGCAATTCCCTGGCATCTTCAATCCCATCGTGATGCCCCCCAAAAGATGAAGGATGTAAGTGTGCTGTGGATCAGATATAGCTCACAGGCTCAGAGAGAGACTACATTGTCTTGAGTACCCTGTAAAGCTCTACCAGAGAGGACCCACCAGAAAACTCAGAACCAAATAATTAACAATACATTAAAAAACTGAAATTAGCTTCCCAATAGCTCAGGCATATATCCAGCTGCTGTCTGGCAGACATAATTTGAAATGGACTTTGCACTTACCCAAGAACATGTTCACACAGGAGCCTGCAATAGTCACTGTGAGAACTAGTAATTAAGAGCAGAATCTTCCCAGCATTTTTAAGTTGTTTCAGCCACTTTTTTACAGAGTCAGGACATCTCTGTAAATATTTGTCTGGGTGCTTTTTCACTTCTGGGAAATATGTCCCACAATCTTCTAAAAAAATTAAAACATAATTATGTTATCCAATCCTGCTCATAAACCACTTAATCCACACAACAAACATCCTTTTATGTGAAAACAACAAATTAAAAAAAAAGGCAAATCAAAATTTAAAATTTCCCTTGGGCTGTAACTCAATATAAACCAAAAAAACCCAATCAAACCAAGAGGATATGCTGTAGCAGAAACAAGTTTACATAACTTTTCTCTTTTATTATGGAATTGTCATAGTTATTTTGTTTGATGTTATTTTGCTCATAACAGTTAATAACACAGAAATTACAGATTATAGTTTTATGCAGGAAATAATTCCTTCTTTTTGCCTTTACTCAATTTTTGGATCCTCAAACTGTGATTGTAAAATGAGTTTAATGTTTAGACAATGGTAATGACCTGAAATTCCCAAGAACACCTGTTCAGTTACTTCTGACACTTCAGGTTAGCACTGTCTGACCAGTAACATCCATTTTGTAATTTTTTGCAATTTTCACAAATAGCACTTTATCTATGAAAGGTTGATAAAACTGGCAAAGACCTATAAGTATTCTGAATACTAGGAACAGATGCAAACCACCCCCCCCCCAGTTCCAATTTCAGCTTCAACAATGCTCTTTTTGCCAAATAAAATGGCAATTGAATTTTGCAAATACACTTGGAATGTAAGATTTTTAAGTGTACCACAACACTAACTTGGCAGTAAAAATTACCTATTCATTACAGTCACTGATATCTATCTTGTTATAGCCTATAGCTGCTTTACCAAGATGTCAAATTTAACTTACCTATATATTCCCTCTGTGCTCAAACCCTCTATAAGCAAAACTGTCAAGCTAGTTAAAGGTTTAAAAAGAAATACAATAACTACAGAGACAGAAATGATACCAAGTATTTGGCTCTCAGTCTGCATGTTATAGTATAATGAACATCATCATAGATTATTTTTCTTCCAGCACTTGTTCTATATGCAACTGTCTGTGGTCAACTTTGCTGAATGATTTAATAAATCCCAGACATTACTTAGCCTTCTGGTATGTGAGTAATGCTGTTCTCTAGTTTGAAAAAATAAGATTTAAACCACTTGAACTTTAGCTATTTAATGAAAGAGAACATGTATGTTTGAACCAGTAGCATCAAAGAAAGTCTGAAAGATGCTGGGTGCTAAACATAACACTGTTTCGTACATTACACATTCAAACATCTACAGATGGCAGGGAACAAAAGTCTTCCAAAAGAAGTTTAAAATTGGCTGTTACCCCTGCAACTAGACAGGAGCAAAAATGTATTATTCTGTACTATGATTTGACAGATTTCTTCCAGAAAAGGGGACTACTATATCTGAGGAAAGTATCTCAAACAAAATCTCCCAAATCACAAACAGGTCACTATCGCAGTTCTTCATTGCGTTTAGGTCAGGCTATGTAACAGCATGTACCAGTGGAATATGAGCCTGTTCCTGCAGCCAGCATTATGGGATGCCATGACATTTGCCTTGAAAGCTAGCCAAGAACAATGATTTTTTTGATTAAACAAAGCAGATTTGCAAAATAAGGTTTCCTGTTGTGTTTTCCCTCCTTCTTTCCTGGGGCATGAATATTGTTTGGGATGAGCAGAAATTTTTCAGTATTATCCTTAATCATTGTATTTCATATGGTATGCTATGACAATTTTTCTTCTTTGATGTTTTGAAATGCACACAACATCAGATGAGAATGAAGGGGGACACAAACAAAGCAGGCTTGGCATTAGCCATCACAGGTTCAAACAATTAAAAGAAAGATGACAGAGTTCCTTTAAAGAATCAGTGACCTAACACTCTTTTTACCCTCAGACAAAAAGATCTGTTTTATATGACCTTTACTCTTGGACACTCTGTTTCTCTTTTCTTATGAAATGCCTTCCATCCTCTATGATCATTCTTTAGACTTAAAGACTGAGTTAATTTAATCAACAGTGTCTTCTTTGTCCATAATCTGTGCAATATCTTCTATGTGATAAATCTATTATATTTTGCCTTTGAGTTACATCTGCATTGGAAAAGGCCAACAACTCTGGATTCAATATATGAGCTGAAAGAGAGTTTTATTTAGCTTTCTATGCAGACCCTGAAGGCCAGCTGTTAATTGCAGACAAGCAATGATTCAGTTCTTGACACTGGGATCTGAAGTTTGCCTCTGGGCTGTTTGCCATATCAGGCAGAGGTAGCTCAGAAGAACCCTCATTAAAGCATACTCTACTGTAATTAGACCAGCATGGCCCAGGAAAGTAGAGTTTGACTCTAATTCCTAACGTACTATTGCAGTTGGTGAAGACAGTTTGGTGGAATACATACTCACACCTGTAAATGAGTTTAACCACCTAAACTTGCAAGATTTGATTGAAAGCCAAATAAAATAAAAGCTGAAAAACTTGCTCATTATCCCAAAGCAAGAGCCAATTTTGAGGAGTACAGAAGAGCCACAGGCACCTTGTTGTAGAAAAGAGTTGTGCAGCTTTGCCATGTGATGGAGAAACAGCATCATGTCAAGCCTTCACAATAAATGGAATTATTTGCTAATGACAAATGAAGCATTGTTTTCCCACTATGCCATATGCTGCACTTTGTTTTTCTAAAGCAGGCAAACCATAAAAATCAGAAAAAATTCTATCAAACAAAGTATCAGTGAGAAATCAGTAAAGAATTAATTTCACCAGAGCCAACAGAGGAAAGGCAAAAGCGAGTTAATAGTAGTAAGACTGACTTTTGTGCAACTTGAATACAGTTTCATTCTTGATAATTCTTCAGAAAAACACCATTCGTGAGAAATAAGAAATTTCTCTAGCATGCAATACCTTACTGATGATGCTTATGGGCCATCCAAGTTGCAAAATACTCTTAAAAATGGAAAATACTCTTAAAAATGGAACTATAACCTCTCTTCAGAAAAGTTTTGTTGGTCCACAAATTCACTACATCAAAGTGGGGGACTTGTGGTCACCGAAAGATCTGCAACTGACAGTTTGCTGTTGGTACAGTGCCTAAAATAAAATCTCTACACTTTTATCTCTCTGCTTTAGGCATATTGCTTAACATCCAGCTTGAAGGACATTGACAGGTATTAATGCATAACCACAAATCAGTGAAAACAAAACAGTAACAAAACAACTGTCCCAACTTCCACTTCAAAGTCTTTATTGTTTTCAGTTACCTTCAAGCATGTGAAAGCCCACATGAATAACCTCTGGCTCTTTGGCAGTGTGAACACTTACTCAAAATACGAGGAAGTATTTAATAAAAATTGAAACAAGAAGACCATGACAATCAATATAACAATCAACATATTTACCGCCTGTGATTCTATGAGAAAATCCTACCCAAAGAAGTGGAGCAGGAAAGCAAAATCTAAGCATTTAATGCACAACTTTGGAATTTATCACATATACATTGCCATGGAGCAAATGCATCTTTTTTCAATTTCCATTCTTGATAGTAAACAACTTGGAGTTTATCTGAAATCTCTGAAATACAGACTGCAAGAGCAAAGTAGCAACTAGCCTCCGTAGGGATTTACAATCATCTTCCAAATGTATTTGCAAAAATAATACTTGCCTTTGCAGTCTATCAAGTATCCTTTCAGAAAAATATATTTCCTTTTTAAGCAGAAGATAGAAATAGAAACAATTAAAATGAAATTTGAAATTGAAATTGAAATGCCTGAAACTGCTACATATTAAAGTCCTGCCAGAGCCTCTTATCAGGTTGATGTCCTGTTGTATTTTCAAAACAATTTCTTCTATGTATATTATCAGAGGCTCCCTTAGCGTCCAGTTTGGAGTTTATTTTTTCCTATATCACCTGACATTGCAATTTAATCAGGATGTTCTATGCACTGTCTTGCCTTGCAGTTTAATTGTGTCTAATACAGTTGTGATGGCAACACAGAAAGAGCCTGTACAATGCCCGTTGTGGTTTCCAGCACAGACAATAATCCAGTCCTTAATCCAGCCGCCCTCCTCTACTTTATTGAAGTATGCTGTTTGATGTTCCAATATAATACCCATATTTGTAGAAAAAATAAATTTGGATTTTTCTGGTGCTCTGTATTAACACTGTTTCTCCTTGGCAGGATCAATTTACACCTACTGGCTCCGGTCTCCTTTGGACTCAGTGTCTGTAAATCTGCCTTGCCAGGACACTGCAGTTTTCATCCCTTAACTATTATTTGGATTATAAAATGGGCAAATGTTCAAGAGGCACGTTTCTGGCAAGATTTCAGCCCAGAACTAAAACACAGGAACACAGTGTATTTTTTAGTATTGTCACTGCTTCTAAGGGGCACCTACTTGATTGAATTAAAAGTAATTTGTCTGCTATTTATACAATTTACTAAGCAGAGAGGTATGAGGCCAAAAAAAAGCCCATAGAATTCAGCCAAGAAAAATAAACTTTCAGCTGCCAATTTGTAGCTTATATTTAGTGGCTTTAACAATCTCTTACAATGAAAGTATTATTTGGGAATGTGACTTTCTCTCCTCTAAACTCAAAGGCAATATGATAGCTTAGCTATCAATCCCCATAGCCAGATTCTCTGCAGCATTGGACATGAGTAGGGAGCTCTTTCCTTATTTTTACCTGAATGCAGGCTTGTAGGTAACAGTTATTAATTTAACTAACAGAGTAAAGCTGCAATAGCGTGTTACAATCAGCAGTGATGCAGAAAAGTATATTCACTGTATTTTGCTATCCCCTGCATCTTACTGCACTTTAGGTTTTTAGAGTGAACAGAGACATTTTGACCATTGTTGCTATCTTTTTCTCATCCAAATAAATAAATCTAACAAGTATTGTGAGCATTGAACAGAAACACAAGAAAAATACCTTAATCACAGAAGATTTTGCAAAAAGAATTTAAATTTCATCTAATGAAAACAAGTAGAGTAGAAAGGGGGTGATGGTTGAAATTATATTAGACAAGTAGCCTCTCATTTCCTTTCATTTTAGCTGAAGTGTGTTTTCTAGTAGAAGCAGCAGAAGCAAAATGAGAGACAGAGGGAAGCAAATGTTAACAAAAGATAAGAAAACAGAGTGAAGCATGAATCAAAGATGACTGGACAAAATAGGTTACATTCTGGAGGTCTGGGATGAGGAAGATATCAGGAACAGGGAGCAGGAGGAAGAGATAAATCATCCGTCTCCTTCCCCCAGAAGATAAATACATTTAAAAACAGAATAAAGGGATGACAGTTAGGAAGATAAGAGGCTAGGAAGAGGCAAATGTCCTAAGAGCGAAAATGAAATGTGACGGATGTCAAATATTCTGTACTTCTCAGTTTTCTGCAATTTTCTCAATTCTTTATTGTACAATTTCTTAACAGACCAAAGGGTTAAGGATCCAGGTCCAGTGCAGGATGGAAGAATACCAGAATATTTGCACCTCTTTGTCAAGTAGGAGCAGACACAAAAAAGGGGTACTAAGTTTGGAGACAAAGGAGATGTTAGTATTATGGTACCAAATCTTTCATTCTCACCTGGAAAAGAGAGAAGCAGAGTTTCTGTGAGAAGGGGGAAAAAGGAGTATGGGTGGGCTGGCCAGTGGAGACTAGAAATTCAGAACTGACACCTTAGTGAGTTGCTGCCTGTCATGAGGTTGAACTTAGCAGCATGATGAACCTCTGCTTGTTGCAGCTAAGAATTAGCTTATGTGCCCAGATATTCGAGTAGCTGCTTACAAAATTGAGTATCTTTCAAGCTGTTCTTGTATGCACAAATGAAACAGAATGGCAAACAAAAAGGGAAAAAATACAAAAATCAGACAGAGGAGAGGAGCTAGGAAATATGAAGAGACATGAAAAATAGACCAGTATTAAGAATAGTTGCATTCTATTACCAATGCAAACCCATAAATAGGGAACATGCATCAGTATGTCAAATCAGAGGAAACCTTTTCTTCTATGTTCTCAGGAAAGTTGGGATTTATATGACCACAAAGTAAATGCTTTGCACATGGCACTTCAGTTTTGAACAAATCACTTATTACCAGCAGAAATACAGGATCAACTGATTCTCCATTCGCCCCTTTTGCCTGTGCATCTCTTAAAGATGTTTACTGCTCATGTAACATCAACATTTTCAATATTTTTAGCAACATCTAGCTCTGGTTGGGCAGAAACAGATCATGTTTTCTAAAATAAACTATTTTCCAGTGATGACAACTCTACACTCACGTGGATTAATTTGAAGGAAGTGACCATAAGGTAAAGGTCTGTGGTGGGCTAGGAAAAATATGACTACTTGGATTAATCGTGTCTGCAGGGCTATATAAACATTTAATACACTGAAGGAAACACTTCAGCAGAACACACACAAAACATCACCTCTGCAAATATTTCATGGGTCAATTCATATTTTGCTCATTTTCTACTCCTGTGGCCCATGAGAAATTTACTGCAAAATTTAAAATGCTTTGGTAGCTAAAGATAGGCCTCCAACTAAAAAGGGCTGAATGACTAGAAATTCTTCTAAGGAAGCCAAGAGCAGATGTTGCTTCTTCTGGTTTGATATTACAAGGCAGGAACCCACCCTCCCTCCCAGCCTTGGGATCCTGAGGTGAGATTTCTGTGACAAAAGCTGTCAGGAACAGCACAGGACCTTTAGCTATAGTTAAGTGGAAGTCATATCTAAATTAGAAGCTATTGCTGCTCTGACATATCAGGGGTAGGACCGAAGACCTGTGATGGCCAGCCCAGAACTTTATGGCTGGCCATAACCAAAACTAGCTTTAATGTGAGGCTGTATCTGTTTCTTGAAAACATAGCTTGTTAACAACCTTTTCCCAAAACCTTTTCAAGCAAGCTTAAAAAGTATAACTTCCTTACATTCCCCCCACTCCCCACCATGTCCCATCTGAGAGAAGAACCCTATTCAATCTGTTTTTCATCTTTACCCTCTGGCTTCCTAGCCCTGCCTCATCTCCCATCTCATCAGCAGTGTTCAAACTGTAGAATAGAAAAGAGTCCTAGGAGCGCAATGCCACAGATGCTAGCATGGCTTTTGCACGTAGTGTTAGTCTTACTTGTTACTGAGGTCCATGGACAGTGGAAGAGAAAGCCAAGCATTTCAAATGACTGAAAGCAGCTTAGACCATTTCCACCTTGCTGATACAACTGCTCCCACTGCCACAGTAAGCCCCATCCCATCCTGAGCTTGCAGATCCCTTGCTTTAGTAAAGGATAATGACACAAACAGAAAACATAATGGGAAGCAAATGGTATGTGGGAAAATCTGCAGCCTGACTTCAGGATGACTGCTAACACATGACACTTACCAGGAAGGGGTCTTGATTTAGGTAGCTTGAATGACCTTACATAGTTTTGTATACACAAAACTTGGACACAGAATTTATTTCTTTCCTTATTTTTTCTTTTCCTTCTGGTTTTATGGTAATATTTATATAAACATAGCAATGTTTTGCCAGTGCACTACAAAGCAGGAAGGATGTACTTTGGAGGTAGGACAGGATCTGTTGCTACATTTTAGAGGAAATTATTTCTTTCTCAAAAGAATTCACTACCTTGCTTTACATTAGCATGCTAGTTTGCAGTGTAACAGATATATTAAACT
Source organism: Dendrocincla tyrannina (assembly GCA_035047865.1). Lineage (NCBI taxonomy): Eukaryota > Metazoa > Chordata > Aves > Passeriformes > Dendrocolaptidae > Dendrocincla > Dendrocincla tyrannina. Next base: position 66,219,115 of record JAWWMP010000116.1, read on the forward strand.
GTTGATGAGACCAATCAATTTGTGATTACACTCTTGCAACCCATGAGCTAAGGACTAAACCAATGCAGAGGTAACTATCCTTTGCTGGACAACACATTCAGTTAAATTAGTCTGATTCCCCAGATCTTCAGATCTTCCCTACTGCATTGTGTCAACAATTAAAATGAATAATCTGCAGGTGGAAAAATCTGGTTTGTTCCATTGTCAAGAATATCTTCTATTAGTATCCATGCAACACTTACCTACACTTGGAAGTAAACAACTGAAAGGTGATAAACTGGTTACTCAAAGCAACACAATTCAGATTTTTTCCTCCTGCTAAAGATTTACATGGATCGTTTGTTATATGAGTATTACCAGGGTGTTAATATTTACAGGAAGACAACCTATCAGTGGAAAGTTACCATAAATATTCTGGAAATCTCCAACTTCACTGATACGATGACTGAGTTCCTGAACGCAAGTTCCTGAGCCTCATATATACATTTTTCATACATGCTTTCAATAGAAGTATATTTCAGATTATTCTTCTATATACCTTACAACTATTTCCTCTGAACACTTACTTTTCCCAACAAAGTGCATATTTACATGCCTGTTAAACTCTACTTGGGGTCAATTCACATACCCTTAAAATACAACCCCTGGTAAACTCATCTTAAAAACCCTGCAAAACAATTTAGGACAGAAGGAGGAAATTGTTTTGTTCAACTGAATACAACTAAGTAGGTGGGAAATGGGATCTGTTCAGGTTGCTGCTGCAGTTTAGTAGAAATGCTGGCACCTAATTTGACAGGAAGTAAAATATTAGAGTGCCTTTTTATTTATACATCTGATGAGGGTTATTTGAATCCATTGGCTTGCAGGAAGCATGCTGCTATGTTTGGTGTGGAAATAAAATGCATAATGAAGAAATAAAATACAGTCCATAGATATTTTATGACACCCAGACTACTCTTTGCTGATAAACTAAAAATCCTACTCAGCTGTACTGCTCCACCAAGAAGACATTACAGGTAATCCCCACTTCAGAGATCTAGTTACAATAGCTCTGGGGAAGAGCTGAAACTCTTTCTGAAGCTTTGAATGTACCAGCTGCTTTGAAGAACCTGTTGCAGTAAGAATGAAGTTAAAGTTTCCAGAAATACTCTTCCTGGAAGCAGCAGCATCCTATACCTCTTATATATTCACACGTAAATCCTAATACACACAGATATATGCATAAAAATACATATATGTATATATATACACACACATTGTAAAGAAAACTCCTATTTTTTCTTAAAATCAGGAATAATCTTTTTTCTTTTTTTTGTCTCCCAAGGAACTGTGCACAGACAAGAATAAATGCTGTTAATTTCAGCCTCTGGGTCTACACTTGCAAACTTTCCAAATGGGTATAGACGGACCAAGAGCTGTAAGTAGATGCCAGTTTTACTTGCTACGTAACAGTCCCCTACAGATGCCACATCCACACTTCAACAACAATCCAACAGGAAAATGCAAGCAACAAGCACCACAAGATTGGGGTAGTGGGGAAGAACTATGTTTAAAATGAGCCATTTTAAATTGTATCAGAAAAACATGTCAGAAAATAAAAGACAATACATAAGGGTGTGACAATAGAGACCTGCAACAGGCTATTCACCTCTCATGTTTATGATTAGCCTGTATACACAGAAAGTTACCAGTCTTGTGCTGTGATCTTGTTATTTTTTGTAACTTAAAAGTAGAGTTCAACAATAACTACTCCTTCTGTTACGCTTACCATCACATTTAAATATATACAATGAAAGCCTTCCTCTTCTTGCCTGGTATCTCACGCTAGCTATCTTGTTAAGAGAGCTCTCAAATCACACATACACCAAGTACTTATGGTTTTGGCCTACAGAGCTTCATAAATCTGGCTGAGGCTGCAGAAGCATCCATTTCCAGTCCTCATGTATTAAAGACATATTAACAGGATTTACCAAGAAGGACCACCAGGATAAGACTTTAAGAGCTTAAATGACAAAGAGTCAGGGTACATTCAGACCCCGCAAAGAGACCCATTATAAAGGCATTGCCCGATCTCCAAGAAGCCAGCACAGTTGGAGGAAACAAAGCTTCCATGTGTGCATATTTGTTTGCCACACCAACAGCTCATCCATATGGCACTGGAAAGAGAGGGAGCAACTTCCCTGAGAGGGAGCTCATCCTTCCAGGCGCGGTTTCTCCCTGCGGTCCATCGGGCGGCTGGTGCCATCTAGCGATGGGGGGAGGGGACGCTCCCGGGATCCCCGCGGGACCCGCCGGCATTCCCAGCGCCCGCAGCGGGATGCCCGCAGGTAGGGGCTGCACCGTCAGCTCGAAGCACCGCAGCCTCCCTATTATCAAGAGCTATCAAAGCATGGGTGTCAGGAACACGAATCCCTGCTATTTCCTGGGCTGTTCTTTTCTTCCCCTCTCCCCTTAATTTTTTCCCTTTTCTCTATTTATTGGCCTCCATGAAGGCAGATGGGACTGGGGAAACCTTAAATTTCTAGACAGAACTTTTAAAAGACACAACAGAACTGAAACACGCAGTTCCGCAGAAAACGACCCCAAACGGCAGTGATCCTCAAACATAAAGCATCAAAGGTCAGGTGTGGGCGTGGGGGAAGGCTTCTGGAAAAGACTGGGTGATTTGACAGCTTAAAGATAAATCTAAGAGGGAAATAATAACAGTCTTCAAGCATGTGAAAAGCTCATGCTTGGGGCAAGAAAGAAAAAAGGAATAATCTGTCCCCTGAGATCAAGGCCAATGAGCCAAGAAGCAGTGAGCTTACACTTCTGTAAACCTATACTGAAATATAAGAAAGTTTCCAATTATAATGATACTGACACATTGGAATAGCTGCCAAGAAGGTTGTATTACCTTTTTAAGTGCAGATCTTCAAAAAGAGGCTAGAAAATTATCAGGTAGGAACACCTAACCCATCCCTTTGGCAGTGGTGTGCTAAATGCAAGGTATCTTCCCTTAATGTACTGTGATTACATATCACTGATGAATATACAACCCCATGGCTTTAATGAGTAATGCTAGTGCTCACAGGTATCAGCATCACCTATGGACAATGATGCCTATGGTTATAACAGAAAAATCTTCTAGTAAGCAATCAAAGGAATTAATTCAGCAAGGAGCAGCAGCACAGCTCTGTTAATAACAGAGTAATAGTTTTTGCCAATCTGAGCAATACATAAACAAGAGGTCTGAAACTTCCATCCAGACAAAAGAGAGATACAAACTGCTGACATCACGCTACTGTCATTGCAGACCATCCGTCTCCCATTTGTACCAGCTCATTTGCCATAGGAAGGCTGAGAGAGGAACATGCAATTTCTAATGCCATTCTTATGAGCACAAAGACCTGTTTATTTTATAGAAGAGTGATCAGCATCAGAACAAAGAAAAAAAGCTCCTTACCAGAAATTTAACAAGATGTTAAGAATGTTCAAAAAATTGCAACACTAAATTAACTCATTTTGTGCAAAGCCTGTGTGTTGAGTTCTTCACTCTCTTACAGAGAATGAAAAAGTTAAAATTATACCTAAAATGCCATTGGTCCTTGCTGGTCAAGCTGTCAACAAGAAAATTGGAGTTTAGAGTCCAGAAAGATCTGTTTAACAGTTATGAAAAATTTTTTTCTGAGTGCTCTATTTGTGACTCTCTATCCTTTTCTCTCCTGGTTTTATTGTTTGTCTGTTTTAACATTATCCAAACCAGGGCAAACAGATGAATAGTGAACTCAGTGTAAAACAGAACCCAAATGAACAATGACTAACCCAGATTAATGCCAGGACTGCGTATGAGGAGGAAAAAGGGTTTCTGTAAGCATAACTGTGCACGAAACAATTATTTTTCTAGCTTACAAATTTCTCAGGGATTCCAGATTTTTCTCCTATCCTGCATGAGGATTAAACAGAAACCCTTAAAAAAAGAAAAAGGAATAAGGGAGAAACACAGATGCATATGAATTGGCATTTGCTTACTGCGCACAAGTCCATTTTGCAAGGCAGGCAGAAGTTCTGTTTCTGCCTTGCTGGAACATGGTTCCAACTCTGATGAAACCTGCTGCTGATGTGATTTTAGTTTTGTGCTTTAATTTCACTTACCTGACCCTCTCCACTTTATATGCCAACAGGGACAAACTTCACAATACCTTTCTGTGTGTAAGTGTCCTAATCATCAAATCTGGAACTAGTCTCTGGCTCTGTATTTCAAGCTCATCCTTTGGAAACCTCAGTTAGTCTGAAACTGCAACCTAAGTCTGCCAAAAAAGGAATGATGTGAACACAGGCCCTCTTACATGCCACAGGAATATCTAAGGATCCCTGATATACTCGATCTCTTTTTTTTCTCATTCTGATCAGAAGTTAATTGTTAATCTGAGATCATGTACACTCACAGCCATTCCACTGCCATTATCACTTTTGTTTCTATGCCAGAGTTGCAGAGAGATGCCAGCATGGGTTCAAGGTGATTGCAATCTTGCATACATGTTAAAGAAGCTACAATTGCAATTAGGAAAGGGGAGTCCAAACTTTTTTGAAGACACATTTGGACACATATCGAAAAGTGTTCTAGCTTTAAGAGACCTCTTGTAGCAAGCAGACGGTACTCTGGAGAGTTTGTATGTATTTGGAGAGAGCATTTTGCCATTGCAGGTCATCTATAGACTATTAAAGTGAGAACACTCTTGGCTTTCTGGGGCCAGTTTTGTATGACTCTCTGCAGATACTAGCAGGAAATTCTGGAAATGAAAGACAATCTGTATACTTGATATAAAATCATAAAATCATAGAATGATTTGGGTTGGAAGGAACCTTAAAGATCATCTAGTTCCAAATCTCCCCCAAAATATTAGACAACAGAATATCTCTTAGATTTACTGTGTATTTATAGAATATCTCTTAAAAGGCTGCTGCTGTTTCTGATAATGCAAACTTTACAGGCCTCAGTCTCAGGCTTCTTGGCTGGCAGACCCAGCTGTGGGTGACTGGTAACACACTGCTCATTACAGCAGTGGGCACTCCTGGGCATCCTCATGCTGTTCTGCTTGGCGGGTGGGCTGTGGAGCAGGAGGATCTCCACGACCAACAGCCCTGCTCCAACTCCCTTCCCCTCTCACTACAAAGTCAATTACACACTTTGAAGAGAAAAAGCAGAAAACAGGAGCCTGGTTACCACTCGAAGCCTTGTTAGGCTGCAAGGAAGGAAGTCCTGGCATTCAAATCTCACTTACATGGGAATTAGCCAAACCGGATTGAGTATTTATGAAAGTGAAGACTGCATGAACAATTCATATTTATATATTTAAAATATTTGTAAAGGCAGCTTCCACAAAGCAACAAAAGTCTTCCCTGAATATTTATGAAGAAACCAGATGAACACAAACAGCTCTTTTGTTTTCCAGACTGCAGGACTAGTTATGAAGTCCCAAGAAAACAGACATGTAAGGAGTGGTGCTTCTACTTTAGGCTTTAAATTACTGTTCGTGCCAATGACATATACATAGCATATTTGCGCTCAGCATCTTACATCCTACAATAATGAGACAACATTTTAATCCTCATTCACTTATTTTTTGGACTGACATCTGAATGTTAATGCCAGATTCTCGTGTTAATATCATGTGTTGCATATGCTTTATTACCTCCTTTCTGCTAGAAGAAATTAATTGAATATGGAAAAAATGTATCTATAATTAATGCTAGTTTTAGACTTTATAGTGATGTAGGACATAAAGTAGAGATCTGTTTTTATCATTAAAACACTCCTATCAGAACTAATATTAAATCATATCAGCATTAATAGCTACATCACATTTGCTTTTTAAAGAGAATTTCTCTGCTGAATAAGGACTCAAGCAAAAAGAAACAGAAGTAGAAATAATATTTTCTTTTTCCTTTTCAAATGCAAATTTTCAAGGATCAGAAACCATTCAAGTATCAAAGACATAACTGTCTGATAACAGTATACTATATATGTGGATCTTTCAAGAATTTACCCATCTGTATTCATTGCTAAAAGTTGCTATAGAACAAAATCCATATTTACACATATTATATACATGAGTGTGAGATGTGTTTGTACAGAAAGATAAATATATTTCTATAGAAAATGCCATTATAAGTTTACTGGTTATAAAATTTTCTACAATTAAAAAATACAAGCTGATTTTGTTCCTACTCCTGATCTCACTTTAATTTCTGTGTAGCAGATGATTACAAGAGATTAAACAAGCAAACCTAAGCAGTTGCCATCTGGCAGATGAGAACCTGTACCTGCTTTCTTTACTCCCTCATTTAAGGGAATTTATTTCACTGTGGGGACAGGTTTAATGTACATGTATACAATCAGTCACTCCATCTCACCTGACAGGCAGTAACTTTTTATGCCATTTGCAAGTGCAGCAACATGCCCCGCGTAACATGCCAATCTAAAAACACCTTTCACAATACTCACCTGGGAAGTTTAAACTCTTCCTTTCCACCTTCTTTAAAATATCCTTTACTTGAGCCAAACAATACGGGTATACAGATGACTACGGGAGTCAAAGGCTGGGAAAAGTACTCTGGCTTATTAACTGCAGAGAACTAAACCAAACAGGTGACAGTATTTCCCCAAAGTGCAGTAAGAAGCTTGTCTGAGTGACTTACAATCTTCGGCACACAAAAAACACTTCAACTGCTATGTACAAATTTTGTCTACATGATACATGTCCCATATTTTACCAAGTCAGTCTTACTTGAGTTGTAAGAACATGTCCACATTCTAATACAGCAGAACTGGGAATGATTTAACTTAGAAACATGCTCACATGCCATTTTTTTCTAGCTTGAGAGATACAAATAACTTTACATTATAAACAAAACCAAATAGCAAGTGGTTTCTACATGAAGGTTCCAAAATTAGACAGGCAAATTATTTTTCTTTAATGCCAAAAGCATAAAACTTGGGAATGCAATGAAATAATATAATAAAAAGGAAGGATTATATATAGTGAAGATGGCATTCAGACCAATATGGGAGGATATGTGTGTGGCTCTTTGCATTCACTGCAATGACAGCTGGGTGTCTCTATGAGAACACTAACTGAAAAAAAGTATTTTCCTTGTAACAGTAAGATACAGTAAGGTTTTGTAAGATTTTTACTGATAGTAAAAAGATAAAATTTCCTCATGATTAAAATGTAATTAAATTATAACTCTGGATTTAAATGTCACCAAGCACTGGCTCTGGTGAAACACCAGAGGGAGCAAGTTTCACAGAGGAGTGAAGACTTGTATTGAAAACTCTCCCGGCTACTAAACATGTTTCATTATTTACTATGATGCAAAAGAATTTACTCAGGTTACCTGGAACGGCTGGGAATATGCCAGTGAAGCAAAGCCCTTCAGCTTGTGATGAAGCCTGCAACATGGAGCCACCAAACAGCAGAAAAAGTGAGGATGTGCGTCATTTGGACAAATGCAGGTTTTCATTCACAAAGCTGAAAAATTTTACGCTATCGACTATGGGATGGAATATTAACAGCCTTGACATCTTTGTCTAGTGCAAATTATTTTGGTACTGGCCATTTTTTTAAAAAATAGATTCACACTCCTCGTTCACAGCACAAAGTCACAGACTGAGTTGTGAACTAACTACTCTGAAAGAATACTAAAATACCAAACCATAGATACGATCAAAGTCAAACCCACCCATGCAATGAACTGAATTACTGGGAAAAGCCACATTTGCTTAATTCCTTCCTTAGGGACTAAACCGAGGCAAGGCTCAAAGAAAAAGACCCCCAAAGCAGTTGTGTCTATGATGATTCACTTCTGAAAAACCTAGACCTTGCTGCTGAGTTTTAACTGGGAACTGAAACCTTTCAGCTGCTCTTAGGGACTGATCAAGTGAAAATGTATGCCTGCATCACTCATACAGTTTAAATTTAGCAATGATAAAAATCCTTCTATGTCATTATTTGGATTTGGTCCGAAGACACTGCCACCCGTTACATGGTGAGATCCAAGGGATACTCATCACAGCTGCTGGCCTGTTGCTGGTGGTGCCCTGCTCCAGAGACTTCTAAAGTTAGGAGTAGTCTTTAAATTACCATTACTACAATTCCTTCTCATAAAGAATTTTCCAGCATGCACATCACCTTATTCCTTCCTGCTCTCTCCAGTGAATGGTGCTTGATCCAAACTCTTAGTGAGTCACTCTGCATACACAGTATGCAGAGGAAGGAAGGGCTGTTCCAAACCAAAGAAAACAGTTTGTGGTGTTTTTGGAATCTCCATTCAATCTAAGAATAATGAGTTTCAGAAAAGAGGGAGGAGGAGGAGGAGAGGAGTCATAGGGGTAAGCCAGGGAAGGGGAGGGAGAAGAGAAAAAGCAGCCTCTTGACCAGGTAAGGTTTCTGGCCAGAGAGCAGCAACAGCAGCAGAAAGCAGAATTCACAACAGGTGTTTCTGGAACTGGTCTGATTGGTACTATAGTGGCAAACCAGCTCATATATCTTTCACTCCAAACACTTTATGATCCCATGGGAGAAAAGCATCGCAGGGACTGATCACCACAATTATTCCAATAAGCAAAGATGTGGGTGCACAGATGAAGCAAAAATAATGCCTATAAGACAGTACTTTTGCAGCATGCCCCCTAGATGTACTTAAGTCAGTTAAAAGTCTAACAAAAAAAGTAACAGAGAATACTTTATTTCCCTTAGACACCTTCTGACAGAATTAGGAGGATTTCTAAAGCCTAGACACAAAGTATTTTTCTGCTTCCAAAGTACAGGCTGAAAAAAGGAAACTGTCACAGTGTCTGTCAAGGAGAGGGCTGCCGTGATGCAAACAGGGTCTCCTGACTGCTGCAGCACAGGAGAAAGAGCCTGGAGAAGGTGACACCCTGCCAGGTCTGCTCTCTGTGATGGAGATCTTCAGAAGGTCATTCCTCAACTCTCACTGCCTAATTTCTCTGTTCAGGATACATCATCCCTACACTGCCCATATGGCTGTTTAGAAATCAGGGAGACCACGAAATGAGATTTAAGAAACCCAAAGGATCACAATCCATGCTTTCTTGGCCTCTCTTCATAAACTACATCCTTTTATCTCCTTCCCATTATTTTTTGACTTGGAGGCCTGTTGTTGAGGTAACAGTATGCTGTGAAACATTGTGTTGAACTTCTTAGACTTGCTTTCATAAGTAGTTTGAAATGCTGAGTTTTACTTCACAGCATGCAAAGAGGATATATGGCTCTTCTATCCCAGTGACCATTGCATTATTTCAGCTCCCACAGACAGCATAGCAGCCCTTCATTTTAGATGTACCTTTTTGTACCAAACTCGCACATCCCCAGAGGTTCAGTGAAGTTATGTGTGCTTAAAGTCTCTATGAGAAGCCACTTGAGTTCTCTTTTTCTTGGAATCATCGATGTCTACCTTCCACGACTGGAGCTCTTACGTTTGGTGATGGATCTGATACACTGGCAACCTGTGGTGAGAGGGCTCCAGGCCAGCATTGTTAGTAACCCTCATCTAAAGAAAAGCCATTGATATCACGACAGCCACCTCTGGGTGGGACAGTCCTGCAAAACAACTTTTTCTAATGCATATTTTCCTCAGAGAAATGGTATGCAATTGGTACAACTCAAAAACTGGTATACCAGCTCTACAGAAGAACAGTGAGCTTTAGAAGATTGGAGGGTATATTCAAAAGAAAGAAATGTAACTCTGATTCTGCAAACTCCACCCAGTGTTTCCCCCGCCTTGTGGTAAGCAGAGAGGTCACTGTAAGTACGGAGCTTGTACTTCACCTCACCTAAATGCATAAACTTACTAGCTGTTGGATCACTTTACTTGTCCTTTTTAAACTCCAAGGAAGAGGCTGTCTGGCATCTCAGTAGGCTACTGAGATCCAGCAGTGCTGTCACCACCTCCCAACTTGAAACAATCCTTTCCAGCTCTTTCACATACCACACAGGTCTCATAGTTCAACCCTCAAGCTCCCAGAGACCACAAAATATTTGGCAGTACAACAGGTCTAAGACTTTTTCCTGTTTGGTTTTGCTCAGAGCACTATAAGGCATAGTTGGTGCAAAGGCACAGGAGACTTAAAGGATTTCAGCAGTGATGTTCTCCCTTTGAGTTTTGGTTTCTCTCTCTCCATGCAGGCAATTGGCTGGTATCCTTCAGCCTTTGCCTCTGAAATAAACATTAATGCCACAAAATGGCTCTCTTTCTGGAAGGGGGATGTATGCCATATGCCCGTTGATTGGATATATTTCACACTGTTTTCAAATTTACCAGCAAGACAGTTCAAATCACCTTCTAAGATTGATATAAGTCACCAGAGTGAAAAATTTTGTGTTAGTTATCTGGCTTCCTGACAGCTTTATTTGACACAATTCTCCAAAAATAGCATATGATCATATATAATTTTTTTTGTTGTTTTGTCAGAAAATCAGTTACCACCATTACTAATATTTAGCAAACACCTGCTTTAAATGGAAAATTATTTAAAACTTTTGTTCAGCCTACTTAAACTGCACACATAATTTACGATTCCTCTTCCTCTCTAATCCTTTTCTAAATCCTCTGATTTTTTCAACTTCTTTTTAAAGAGGCAATCTCTTTTTCCTAAAGTCTGATAGCAGTTACATAGTAGCTGGCACTCCACAGAGAGAGTCTGATCCCATACAGTTAGATATGGTATCCCATCTGTATTTTTTTTGTTTGTTTGTTTTTGTTTTTAAATCCTAATTTTACATCCAATTTCGAATAACTTCACATATTTGACTGTAAAAATTCAGGTTTATATTTAGCAAGGAAGTTTATATTTAGCAGGCAATTTTTTATTTAGCAAATGTCTACTTTGGACTTATAAAGCAGTTTTAGTAATTTCAAGCTAGGTAAATGCAAAAATAAATGTACCTTAAAGCATCTAGGTGATATAAAAAATATATGGAAATAATATATTTCCCCTTTTTTTTTTTTTTAGGAGAGGAGTTGTTTATATCATCTAACTTTTCCAAACCAGTTTTCCTACTTTATTAATGCAGAGACTGAGGCAGATAGAGGTGGGTGATTTAGAACAAAAATGTAATGCAAGTGCTACCTCTGTAGAGGGAACATCACAGAAAGTTTACTACTAATGTTCTACTGGCAGCTAATTGCTTCTTCTCGGGGTGAATAATTAGCAAACTGAAGTGCACTGAATAAATACATGTTTTAAAATCTAAACAAGTCAACTTTTAAGTTACTTCATACATCCCAAGAAATCCTGAAACAACTCACTGACAAGACTTACCCAAGAACAACAGAAAATATTTTCCTGTTCATGAGGTCAGGAGTAAGTTGTTAGTGATCAAACAGACATTTCATTATTAGTTTGTGGGATCTAGTAAGTATATTTTTTCTTGAGTGGTTTTCTTTTCCAGAACTGGGAAGTATTGGTTTCCTTCTTTCCTCTGCTAATGACTAAGATGCAGTGGCTCTGCTGGCTGGTCAGAGGCAGGGAGACAGCAAGAATGTGTGTTGTCTCCCACAGAGATTCTTTTCTTCGGACAATTTCAATGTTGCATGAAAGCAAGTCCTGTCCAGGTCAGCTCTAATAGGAGAGAGAATTCTCACCGGGGCTGTGGCTACCCTCAAGACTTCATTTAAATCTCCTGGGAGCACAAATATAAATTCCATTAACAGCTTGCTGTATTTTAGCTTTCAAAACCAAAGCCCTAGTGTGCTTTGTAATGTAGAAAAATAGCTAGGATTTTGAGAGTATTACTGCAAATTATTATTAATGAAATATAAAAATATTAAAATTAATTAAAATAAATGATTAATAATTAATGAAATATAAACCAGGAAAAAATGGAATATTGTTTGAACCGCAAAGGGTACTAAAAGCTCAGCATCTCTACTTCTCCTTTATTCTTTTTCTACTAGGAAATCTAGAAATAAAAATGAATAAATCAAGTACTAACACCGTTGTTCTATTAAAATTAATGGTTTGGTTTGGTTTGTTTTTTTAATTACAATGAGAATGTCCCCTTGTTGTCATTCCTCCCAGGAACCACAACATCACTCACTTTTCCTTAAGGGAAGAGAATACTACTGCAATTGCAATACCAGCACCTTTATCATCCTAATACCTCTACGAGGTGCTTTCTCCATTATTACTATCTCTTTATTCTCCTCAGAATAGGCAGGTAAGCTCACATAAGTATAACAGGATAAAATCTAAGCTCCACAGACATTTATATCAGATCTGTCCTCTAGCAGATCACCCAATATAATTGAATTTTCCACCAGGTCAGGTGTGGACAAAATCACATTACTTTCACATTTCACAAAGCACACTATAATAAGCTCTTTATACTGACATTATGATTTTGTGCTGGTTTTATGCTAAATGCGATCAAATATCTGAGACTTTATAAAGCTGAAGTGATGGAAGCCTCAAAGAAAGTTAGCTGGGACAAAGCTAACCTGATGATGTTTCTGGAGAGAAATCTTATCAGCAAAGTACTTTTCCCTAAGCCAATGCTTTATTTAGTGGGATGTTCTGGATCAGGCATTAGGAACCTTAAGCCAGCATCAGTTTGTCATTGAACATGAAAGCACAAGCATTTAGGTTCAACTTAAAAGAAAGTGTTTTTGTATGCTTATACTCAGACACTACGGATGTTTCTAAATGCTCTCTTCTACAGTTGTCCACAATTACACCAGTTTTGGATCATCTACAATGGTCCCTACTTACTGCAATCACTGTTTCTGTGAAAGCTTTGCTCTGTTTGAGTTTCCATACCGATTATCCTAATTCATTTCCCTTTGCTGCGGGACCATTTGCAGGTGCAAACAGAATGCCGGCAAAGTCATGAAACTATAGAAGATCACAGAGAAGAGAAATGCTGAGAACTCCTGTTTGTCACCCAGATCTTCCAGAGCAGATTTTCATTTTCATCCCAGACAAGAAGAACCAGAACCTCCCAAAGCAGCTAATGCCACTGATGGGTCACTTCTGGGATTGGTCCTAAACAAGAGCTCTCCCCTGAGTTACATGTGCAGTACCAGCTCCGCAATGTACGGCTATGCTGTAATTTCTGTGTAAGCAAAGAGGGAGAATGAGAAGTTTTCTCTGGGACATGGAAATTTCCCAGCTCTGCAAGATGAGAAGAGGACGTATTCATGAACCACTGCTTTGGTAAAAACCTAGCCAAGTAAAAGAACAGTCCTTGAGGATTAGAATCACCCCACCTAAGGCTGACAATCCCTAAATCTGTGCAGGATGGCAAGGCTTCTTTCACAGTCAGTGGAGACAAACGGGTGTCTCTAGCATGCTGCTCCTCCCACCCTAGTGTACACAGATGTCTAAAATAGATCATGTGAGTCACACTTTACAAAAGCCCATTTCTTTCCTTTCAAAAAGGGAATCTAGACAACAGATGCCTGTTGATGTCCAGTGTTCAGATGCATGAAAGCCAGTCTGACTGGAAGGATGCCATTTGTTCAGCTGGGCTAATTAAACATAAAATCTCTAAAACAGGACGCAGCAAACAATGATCAGGCAGGAATGCGTTGGATTGATGAATACCAAAGGACTAGAGGCATAAGACTACCTGAATATGAATTATTTTCTTTTCCATCCTCCTCCTCCTCTTCTCAGGAAGGATGAACATTACTATGTAGACAAAACGAACATGCTCCAAATCTTGACTGTGTTGCATAATTGGGGAAAATTAGGTATCTTAGCTTGAATACAGCCAGTGGGAGTGAGCATGTAGACAAAAGAAACCTCTGAACAAATATTTATGCAAAGCAAAGTTATGTGGGCTTACTCCCTTTAATTGCATTAATTTTTCTCATTAAACTTTGCAACTATGCCCTTTATTGCAAATTCTGCAAATAATTATCTTTTAGATAAAATTCAAATCTCTTTTAGAGGAGGTAAAACTGAATGAAAAAAACCCTTCAGCTGATTCCAGTCCTAAACATCAAGCTATCTCAGCAGGTAACAGCTGTTTCTGCTTCATTCTATAACCTTGATTAAGAAACTGCCGATCTCTGACCGGCATGCAAAGCCTTTTGCATACAGCAAATGGTGCAGCATATTTCCAATGGGGCATAAACCAGCCTCTTTTCACCTTTGAAAAAGGAAATATTGGCTTCTTTACTTCATTAGCAACTTTCCAAAGCCTTATTGACTAAACATTTGAACAAATTAGACAAATTATTCTCTTTCTCTTCACTTGATACAAAAGTAAAAATATCAGCCAAGAAAATATTTAGTTGTGATATTCTTTGTAACTATACTGTACTCCCTTATTTATTGAATTAAGTTGCTAGGATTATGGTCCAGTTAGTTAAGAGGACCAAATGAAGGAGCAAACAAAGTAGCTACAGTCCAAAATGGCACTAATCAATTGCATTACTCCTTTCCTGTAAAGCAAATGTCTCAACACGTTGGTATCTCAAAGCACTTCTAAACGTAGACAGCAAAAGGGCCCCTGTCATGAGAGAGCCACATTCACTGTTGTGGGGCATGTGTCTACAGGCATTTGCTCTTTTTTCCTTTCCACGTCCATCTGGCAAACTTAAAGTACAATAATTCTGTAATTGTTACTGAGCAAAGTGATGCTGCTGCAGTGTTTTCTTACATTTCCTTTGCAAAATGTCTTTTAGTCTACTACTGCTAATGACTTAATATAGTGGTTTTATGCCTCAGTCAAAGTGTTTTGTAAAAGTTTTTTGGTCAATAATATCAAGGCCTTTTTCTTTCTATGTAAGGAATAGAGTCGCTGAAAACAAGCTTTGATTAACCAGAAACTCTTAAAAGTGTGCAAGCTTAATTTTACTATTAAAAGTGTAGAGCTATTTATTTTGCCAGTAAAATAAACTACTTTGCAGAGAGGGCATACTTTAAAACACCTTTTCAAGAGCTCCCTTGAGATTTATTTGAAAATATTAGTCCTCTTGGAGAAAAAATAAAAATGGTAAAAGAGCAACACATTGATGGACACCTGAATTTCTTTATATCAGTATTTAAGTATTAATTGGAACTTGCTTCTCAAGGAAAGGGAAATCCCTTTACATCATGTCTCCAGATCCAAATGGAAAAATAACAGTATTTGAAAAAACAGAAAGCCTAAAATGACAGGCTAAAAAGACCCCCAAAACTTTAAATGGCAAAATTAATTCCCCCTGGAAAAGAAAAAAAAACACTCAGGGAAATGCTAACAACTTTTTCACCTCCTGGGGAAAAAAAAGTAGCTTCATCAAAGAAGTTGAAATACCACAGTAGAAATCAACATATGATCCCCAAATTAAAAGGAAGTCTTCAGTGAAGTCAGTGTGGTGAGGTAAATATATGCCCAAAATCATAGTCAAGGGACAAGCAAACTGTAAACAGCTTAATTCACTTGAGTCTACTCACAAGTCCACTTTCACCTCAGAATTCTGAAAAATGGCAATGTACTACCAGATCCAATAGAAAGATCTTTTCTATCTAATGAAGATGTTACTTTAGGTAGAGCTAAAAATGTGCTCAAATCATAACCAATTTGTGCCAACATTAGAGAATAAAAAGAGACTTAAAACTCTTTATCCTTTCACAACTCAGGCTCTATGTTAATCTTATAATAAAATTTGAAGGACAGAATAATTAATGGCTTGAAGGTAAATGGACAATAGAGTGAAATGTAACATGGCTTTAGTAAAGGTAGGTCATGTCAGACTAGCCCGATTTTTTCCTTTGATAGGATACCTGATTTTTCAGACAAAAGAACTGCACAGAGAGATTAGATTTTATCTGAACTTCAGCAGAACATTTGGTAAGGTGTCACAATGGAGATTACCTGATAAACTGGTAAAAAAGCAGGTTAGAGTAAGAATATGAAGGTGCTGACTGAAGTGACTGTTGCAGAGGAAGTGCCAATGAACTGTGCAGAAAGGGGAACATCTGGGCTAAACCAGATTACAACAGTGGGGCTTCTCCTGAAGCAGTCTTGGCATTCATTTTGTTTACAATTCTACTTTTGTGATTTCACCCCTAAAATAGGAATGAACACAAGTCTGAAAAAAAAGAAAGGGAAGCACTGCCAGCATGAAGAGTGGAAGAACATCATGCAAAAGAAAAAATGGACTTGAATAGTAAACATGGGATGAAAATACAAAGTACAGTGTTCCCCCGTTAAGATGGAATTTATCTCATCCAATCCATCTAAAAACTTTGTATCTTCGCAGCTGTTGAGCCTCCTGGTATAATAACTAGAAAAATGTGAACAAATCCACTGATAATTTTATATTATCTATTTTAGAATGGGATAAATGGAGATTCTTTGAAGAGTCTTCCATCTTTCTATAGTCATCCATAAAGGACTTTTGGAAGATTTCCTTAGGTCCCTAACTTTTACACTTCTAAGCTTGATGTGAAAAATCTTCCCAAGGACTATTGCAAATTTACTTTACAGTAGCTCATCATCTAGAAATCAGGCAGGAGAAAAACATGCTTTTTTTTCTGACTTAGAACTCTGTAAAGCGCAAATAACTTCTTCAGACCTGCTATACAAGGTAAGTTCAATTGAAGCAGCAAACAGTTAATACAAGTGTGAAAACACTAGTCAGATCTCATCTGAGTCAATATCTGGCTGTCCATATTCTGCAACAGTCTTTCAGAACACACCTTGTCTTGCAAGAAAACACTGCAAGAGCAAGCAAGAACTGTATAATTAGTTAAATAAACTGTATCGTCAGACCCCTCCCACCTCATAAGGGAGAAGGGTAATTTAATCTTAAAAAGCAAAAGAGCAGCAGGCTAGAAACTTGCCACAAACAGATTTCTAAACTATGAGAACAGCGAGGTTATGGGACTGCTTTCCAGAAGAGCTGGTGAAGGCCAGAAACCTGAAGAGTTTTAAGTGAGCTGGACAGTTTTATGAAATAGATTATATGGTACAGGGCCTGAGAAGAAGAGGTGTGCCGGGAGAATCTTGCTAGTTTTGTATTTACTTGAAAGAAGACTCAAAAAGCTAAATTCCTAACTATAATTTAGAAATGGACTGAAATGCCCTGGAAAACATTTATTTTATACTTTAACATACCAAAAAGACAACTTCCAAGCTCTTAGAATATTTTTCCAGTGTACCTTCATATATTTATACATATTTTCAAAAGGAAGTAACAGATTTGTCAGTTCTGATGACAGTAACAGAACCAGATGTCTGAATCCAAATCTAACATTTTTCTTTACATAGGCATGTTAATCTAATCATATCAAACATTCAGCTGTTGATTTGTTTAGTTTTTTAAGAAATAAACAAAGAAAAGTGATTTGAACAACATAAATGAGTCTTCCCTTGAACTATGTTCAAATGCACTATTTCTTTACAAGTTTCTTTCCATTTGGAGAGATCAAGTACATGGATTTTTTTTATCAAAGAGTTTTTTTTCACTTTTTTTTTCTTGAGCATTACTGGTATATACAAATTCTTATAAAATTATATAATTAGTGAAATATAAAAAGAAATTTTGTAACTTGATTTTGTTTCAGTAACTATCTTTTTGTAATTTCATATGAAATGTGCATCTCTCACATGCATATCCCCACCCTGCTCCACACATATGGTGGGATTTTGCATGAGGGCACCTGATGACCCTGTGAGTTCCTGTTGCACAGGCTCACTGACTTTTAGCTGAAGATCTTATCGTCTCTTATGTGGATTTCCTACAGCCTGTTAGCAAATGAGCTTACATAAAAAGGTAGAGAACCAGATCTCTTTCTTTCCTTTGGTTACCAATTCTAACCAAGCTTTTTAGGAACTTAATTACTTTTGAGCTTGTAAAACTCCTTTGAAATTTTCCAAAGGTCTTCAGTTTTGAAGATTCAAGGCAACTTCAATAACTTTCAGATCATAAAGTCTCAGTAGGAAAGTTCAAGATTTTGCACCATGAAAAAATTCTTTTGCACCAAAGAAACAAACCCTCCTCTCACCCTAGATTAAAACATATCTAGAAAACAAACTTTGCTATTTGAATTGTCTAGATGAGTTTCACCATTTTTTGCCCACTATCTGTTTTCCACGATGATTTAATTTTAATAGCAATTTCTCTGCCTCCAGAAACAGTGCAAAAAACTTCACAGAAAACAAGGTATGAGCTGGGGACCATGAAACAAAAGAGATTCTGTTTAAACAGAGCAAGATCTTCAGTGATCACTTCTCTGCCTCCATCAGAATTACACACTCAGTGTCTAAAAGAAGAAAAAGCACTGCAAAATTTCTACTTCAGTTAAGTGTCTGGCCTCAGGTTCTTCCTCCTTAGCAACTAAAATCCAATGGATTGTGATAATCTGTTCCACTACAGTAGAATTGGATCCTATGTATTCATGCTTAGCTAGGGAAAAAAACACCCCAACTCTAAATATACTAACATTATTGAAAACCGGGATTCAGTCACACGCAATTTAGTACAATTAACAAAGAATAATAACCAATCTACCTAGGAACAAAACATCTCAAAAGTCAATTGAAGTATTTTATACTGTCTATTTGATTTGTGTGGCAAGGTTTCGGTAGCAGGGTGCTGCAGGGATGGCTTCTCTGAAACGCTGCTAGAAGCTTCTCCTGTATCTGATGGAGCCAATGCCAGCCACCTCCAAGATGGATCCACTGTTGGCCAAGGCTGAGCTCATCAGTGATGGTGGCAGTGCCTTTGGGATAACAGATTTAAGAAGGGGAAAACCGCTGTGCAACAAGAATTGCAGCCAGAGAATATGTGAGAACAACAACTCTGCAGACACCAAGGTCACTGAAGAAGGAGGAGGAAGAGCTGCTCCAGATACAGGAGCAGAAATTTCCCTGCAGCTCATTGTGAAGACCATGGTGAGGCAGCCGTCCCTCTGCAGCCCATGGAGGACCCCACACTGGACCAGATGGATGCCTGAAGGAGGTTGTGACCCCATGGGAAATCCACCCTGGAGCAGGCTCTTGACAGGACCTGTAGCCCTGTGAAGAGAGAAGCCCATGCTGGAGCAGGTTTGCTGGCAGGATTTGTGACCCCATGGAGAACCCACACTGTTTCAAGAACAGCCTGTTCTTGAAGGGCCTTGTGGAAGGGACCCATGCTGGAGCAGTTTGGGAAGAACTGCAGTCCACAGGAAGGACTCATGCTGGAGTTCACGGAGGACTGTCTACCATGGGAGGGACCTCACACTGGAGCAGAAGAGTATGAGGAGTCCTCCGAGAAGGAAAGAGCAGCAGAGACAATGTGTGATGAACCAACCACAGATTATCAGTCCCTATGAGCTAGGTGGGGAGGAGACAGAGAATTCAGGAGTGAAACTGAGCCCAGGAAAAAGGGAGGAGTGGCGGGAATGCGCTTTTAAGATTTGGTTTTACTTCTTGTTACCATACTCTGATTTGATTAGTAATAAATTAAACTAATTTCCCCGAGTCTGTTTTGTCCATGACAGTAATCTCATTTTGAATGCAAAGTTCACTGTCCAAAGCAGACCAATGTGACTCAGACAATACACAGAATTCTATAATGAGGAGCAGAATCCAACCTCTTTACATCTTTTATAGAAACAAAGTTAACAGCCATTAAACTCATTATAATAGGGTTAGTAACTAGATATTCGGAATAAAGAAACAATGTTCTATTAGAACTGAACAGTGACTCTGTGTGTATGTGCGAGTGTGTGTGTTTTATGCCACTGACTCACAAGGGGGTGGGGCGATGTTTGTTTTATGGCACTATTTCATGTAGATCAAAAGGTGTAATGATATACAGAAATTAAAGGAAAAAATATATGGTTAAATGTCAAGTGGAGTATGGACTAAGAAAAGAAATATGCTACTGCTACAGTGTTCATGACAACATGATATAATATAAAATAATTATCAAGAAGTTATGTAGCTGTGATTGCTAAAATAAATTTTGCTGTATGCAGGATCTAATGCAATGAAATCTGCTTATACCAATGATCTGATTTTGGAAGACTTTTCTAGTATTACAGGTACTACAGTGACAAGTAATTTAAGCCAAGAACCCAGGTCTGGTTTATATTCAGAACAAGATTTGTAAATAGGATTAAAAATATTTGTTCAAGGATTTCCTTTGCTGTGCAAAATGCATGAAAAGAACAAATCTACAGGTAAAGCACCATACCTACAAGCTAAGGTGGTTTGGCATTCCCACTCCTAAACTGCGTGACTCCTAAACTTCTACCAGTGAATCAGGATTTTCCACACCTGATGATTGCATCATGGTAAATTTCTTTATCTTTTGAAAAAAAAAAAAAATATTGGTAGAGAGTTTCAGGAAAATGGTTTGGTTACTGCCATAAATGCAAAGAACAAGTTGCCTTATTCAGACATAATAACATGAGCAGCAAGACTGACCACCAGCACCTAAAAATCATTTTATAATACAAGTCCTTGAAATTTATATAACAGCACATGCTGTCTCCTGGTGTTAAAGTGCTCTGGTTTTACACTTCAGCAACAATCTAAAATACACACTTCTGAAATTTGCATTATAGATTTAGGTAGTAAAATTCTTCAAAGATTCCATTCCTCCAATGCATTTTCTATTCCCATGTACTGCTGCTGTGCCAGCAGGATTACATAACTCATTATTCCTGCCTAGAAACTCAATGCAACCTGTTCCAAGTCTCCTTAGCATGAAGAGGGCCTCGTTTGCAAGTTCTTCCCCCAGGGGGAGAAGCAGCAACAGCTGAAAGCAATGAGCTTCTCAGTTCTCAGTTACCTGGGTATTCTGGAGAGAAACAGAAGAGTCTCCCAAGAAATGACAAATTTTGCACAGAACAAGAAACTGATATAAGACAGCAGGACTAGGAAAACAAGAAGGGAGACAGGAAGAAGCAATGATCTACTGCAAAGAAACGATTGTTTATCCTGTCCTCATCCAAGCCATATTAACCACCCAGCAGTGCTGGGTGAAAGGCCAAGTAAAAGTGCAATCAAATAAAAAAAATTTGGAATGGACAGATGGGATACAGGACCATATATCACAAACCATTTTATGGAAATCAATAGTTGACCTGCTGCTAATTCCTGTCTTTCTCAATATTCCTGCAGCACTTACCACTCTAGACTATAGATACTGCAGTCCTAAATTGTTAATTTAGAGGCATGTATGTTCAGATGCCTGTTAAACGACAAGCCAAACAAATATAGGACAGGAAATGTCACTTTAAGATCTATCATAAAAATAAAGACCTGCATCCATTAAATGAAGCAAACCCCTGAGGCTGAAGTTCCAGAAAAATAATCTTATATTCCTTGTACTTTATAAACACATAGTTCCATTTTTTTCTTCTTGTCAGGCTCACTACTGTATTTTTATGGGGTTTTTTTACATGCTTACAAATACTTTGCACACAGATCTATTGATACTGGTTTTCTTATGACTGTCAGCACTACCACCCATCAGGGCATCCCAGAGTTTTACAAACATTTATGAACTTTCATCAGATTCCTATGAGATATTGGTTTTTTTTTATCTCCATCCTACAGTTGCCTGAAGCAGAAAGATTCTGTGGCACATATATCTGCTAATTCTGAGTGACTCTTTGCTTGACACTTTTTCTTTTCTTACAAACTTATTTATAAACAGAAATCCCATTCACGTGTACTACTTCTGTTACACCCTTCTGCATGTCAAGCCCTTGGTTC
This sequence comes from Dendrocincla tyrannina, assembly GCA_035047865.1. NCBI lineage: Eukaryota > Metazoa > Chordata > Aves > Passeriformes > Dendrocolaptidae > Dendrocincla > Dendrocincla tyrannina. The sequence goes on from JAWWMP010000116.1 coordinate 66,240,825, forward strand.
CCAAATGATGACAAAAAATGATCATCTGAAGAGAGATGTGACTTGTGACAGCCTTGTGGCTTTAAATGCAGAGAAGTTCTGCAGTTCAGGTAAAAGCTTGTCTTTCCTGAAGTCATACTTAAAAATGCCATAGAAATGAATGGGATCACTGCCTCCAGAGCAGCAATGTCCTAACATTGGCATTCCCACTTCCAGTACTTGGATTGATAGATTCAGACATGGTAATAAGAAGGAGGAAAAGATCCTGATGTGAGATTATTCTCTTGCATTCCAGGAAATGCTAATACTTAAGACTCACCTCTCATTCCTTAATATGGAGAAAAGTCACTGGCATTGCTGTCCGACCTTTACATCAAAAAGTAGAAAAATGGATGAAAGACATGAAAGCATTTGTGTAAGATCTTTTAGGAAGCTTGTCCCCCCTTTCTGAAATCTGAGTTTTGCTGTAAGAATATAGATAGAGTAACACACACAGGAAAATGCTGTCACTTTTTCTCCTAAGAAGCAATTTTATTGGTTACAGAACATGCAAGAATTTGTTCTCTGCCCCCCAAAAAAGCCCATCCCATTAGACAGACATGTCAAATGAATTTCACGCTTCTTTTTAACACTGAAAAATAAGAACACGGAGGTTAAACAAGTGAGGAGCCTCAACCCCCTTCCACCTCTCATATGGAGTCATTTTCTGCTGGGAAACAAAAAATTATTCTCTCCTGGAACTGAATCAGTCAGTCAGTAGCCAACATATGATTCAGCTCAGCTTTTCAATAAGTTAAAAAGTCCAAAAGCCACCAAAAAAGGGTTTTTGAATGCGAAGGCTGCCTCCTTCTAACTCTTTTGAAATGCATGCTGAACACTGCTTTGAATCATGCCTGCTGCAAGAGGAGCACATCTGAGTTAAGAAAGCAGGAATTCTCGGTGACAGCTGGCAAGCAGACACTCCCTCTATCGAGGGACAGCTTTCATTCAACTAAAAGGTAGGACAAACACCAATTCCTGTAGCTGGACACTCAAAAGGAACTAGATCGATGATTAAATACATAGCAACTACAACTCTCCCTCAACCATAGTGTTTTTAAAGGAAAAAATCCAACACAGTGTTTTCTAAAGAGAAAAATATGTTGATTATAGATGCCTCATAAAATATGATAATTTTTGCTTATATTTTATGATTATACTAGCAATCATTGAATAATTGAGTAATAAACACTATTACAAATCGGAAAAAGACATTCCATTCAAGTCCTGGGAATGATATAAAATGTTAAAATAGCACTAAATATTCCACTCATGTTAAATTCAGTGCTTGAATTGCAGAATGATTTAGCTGTGCCTACAAATGCTTTCAATATTCCTTCATGCAATGTACACAATCAGAAAACTATTTCTGCCATAACTCACTTGCATTTCCAAGAGGATGCGTTTTGAATAAGTGTTTTGTCCTACTTGTTAAGCCTATTGAAATGAATACTACTTTACTCCCAGATTAATCATGTTAGATTTTTACTGGCCTGATCACCTGAAGAATTACTAACAATTATTTCCTGTCTATTCAAAAGACTTCAGTTTAAATTATTCCAGAGCAGCCTTATAACACAATAGCAGTAGGCAAAACTGCTTGAGCTTCAAAAAAATGTGCGAGTTGCACAAAGGTGCTGAAAAATTAGATTGAAAATGAATACTTAATTTTCTTTAATCTGTTTTGATGCCTGCTTTTCTTGATTAAATACACTGGATGTGTATCTACATTAAAAAGTGTGAAAATAGGGTTTCAAAAATGACCACCTCTTTTGGGGGGAAGCAGCTTATCACAATTTTAAAACTTAGGCTGCATTGAAAACCGTGTCTATTTTTTTTTTTTCGTGTAAACAAGACTTCAAAAGACACCTTCCATAAAAGTTCTTTTTTTCCCCTGCCTTCCAAGATTTCCTTTTAAAGAATTTGCCTACTTTTAGGTCAAAGGGGAGAAAATGTTTCAGGTATTTTTCACCATCTACACAGTAATGTTTAATGAAAAAATTTTACTCCATAATCCAGATTTGGACTGAGGCTTCTCAGCAGCCAGTTGTGGTGCTTGCCTTACTTTAGTCAAAAGTTTAAGATTTGAAAGCTGTCTTTTGAAGGGACAAAAATTAACTTTGAATGTGGATTCCAGATGACCCTCACCATGCCAGCTATTATAGCTGCACTCTGTGAACGGAGCCAAAGAAGCTGAAACATTTTCAAAGTACTCATCTCAATAAAGTGAACAATCCTCTTAGCAGGGTTACTCTGATGTGCATTAATAGAGGAGGGCCCAGATACGGCGTAGGAAGCCACCATAGAACTTCTGTGCCTTATCTTGCATTTTAAAGTGCAAGTATGAGCTTATCTTTGCCAAACACCTTCTTCACCCCTGAAATTAAATAATGCATGGTGATAACTCAAAAGTACTCATTAGCTTGCTCAATATTGACAAGCGTGCTTCACACCTAATCACCTTGCAGATGATTGTATTTTTTGCCATTTATATATTATTACTATAATATATATATTATATATATAGCATATACACTGTATCTCTAGTGTATTTACTTAAAGTTATTTGACTCAGTTCTACTACAGCTTTCGTTATCAGAGGTTCTGAGATGTATCTTAGCCTTGTGCAGGAACTTACACACCAGGACACACATAAATCACCATGCCCCAAAACGCATCTGTAAAAGCATAAAAGCTGTCCCAGCTACAGCTCTCAATTATGCTCCGCAGGCTTCCTACATAGGAGGAATGGGGAATCAGACAATCAAGGACAGAATATGAATGCTGGGTTGGTTTGTTAGATTTGCAATTTAAGGAAAATTAGAATCTTAATTCTGTTTTGTGGTTGTGCCCTGAAATTTGAAACACAGGGCCTTATGAAGGCAAAAAGGGCAAATATATTTCAAATCCATACATATGTCTGGGGGAAGGAAATGCCTCTGTCAGTGGGAGCTCATGTTGACTCAAGGGCCATTTTTCTGCAGAGCTTCCCATCTCTCCCATCGTCCTTCCCCAAACTCCTCTCCCCTAGAGCCTCTCATTTCACTTTAGTCCCAGTTCCTCCCAGATCTAATCTTCCCTATTCCAGAGTGCAGATGCTTTGCCTCCAAAAGTTCCACTCTCTTAATGCTCTCCCAAAACCTCTTGCTTTTCCCTGCTCTAAAACCAATTACTTTTCAATCCTTTTGGAATAGAAGAGAATAGACTACACTACACTAGTTCAACTGGAAGGGGCTTACAACAAACATCTAGTCCAACTGCTTTATAACTTCAGACCAGAACAAAAGTTAAAGCATGTTATTAAGGGCATTGTCCATATGCCTCTTAAAAACTGACTGGTTTGGGACACCAACCACCTCTATAAGAAGCTCATCCCAATACTTGACTAAATTCTTGGTAAATTTAAATTAGCTTTAGCTTGGAATTCACCATTATTAGGTTAGTTAGCTCACTAAACCAATTCAGATAATCTATATGAGTCTATGATTGCTTTCCTCACTGACTGATAAGTGATTTTTCTTCAGCTTTTCATAATCTTAAAGCACTCACTGCCTTGCTGTCCCCATAGCTTGAATCAGCTTAATTACTCTATCCATACTTTTCATTTGAAATAGTTCACTAATGTTCACTCACTACACAGTTCTGGGAAAGGTTACTTCCCAACCTCTTGTAAGTACTAATCCTCTTGAATGACAAATGCCTTTCCTTTCACCGGAGTACTTTTGGTGTGCTTTGACTGTAGGGTAGGAAAAGTGACATTACTGAAAAACTGACCATAGCCTGAGAAATTGTTACAGAAAACAAAACCAATTCAACTAGCAAATACTACAGCATTTGTAGTATTTGCTACAAATAGTAGCAAATATAGTAGCATTTGCTACAAATAGTAGCAAATGCTGTAGTATACTACAGCAGTACTTTATATTTACAATCCGCAGTATTATCTGCTTCCTCACAGTCTGGGTGGCATGGCTGGTCCACATCAGCTGTGATACAGTCCTCCACTTTACCACCAGAGAGAGGAAGCACCGTCACAGGTAACTCTTGTCTCTGGATCGCATCACCATGGGTACCACACACACACACACACACAATGACCCAGAAACAGGGATGTTATAAAATTTCACTTTACATTAAAGAAAGAAATCTGTGATAAGAGTTCATTCGAGAATAAATATGAAATCACACTTAAGGTCTTTCATGGAAAAATCAGCCATGTAAATTATGATAGTGGTGTTTCAGGAGACTACTCCACCCTAACAATGGTAAGATCACCAATTATTTTTTGTGAAACATGGGAAAAGACAAATGTCACACAATCCAGATAAAGAATAAATCTACTGAAAATAATTACTGAATATGACATAGAGGAACAAGAATTTGGCTAAATCATACTAAGGTTATCTTTTAGCTCAGTGTTCATCTTTCTCTAACACTTAGTAGTTATATAGAACACAGAAACCACCACTGATACTTGCTTCAGAAGAAAGTGGTATCAAAAAATCAAACCCAAAGAACTCTACTCAGCAATTGCACCAAGGAGAAAAGTAGAGTAATGACAATGTTGGGGGAAAACATCTAGATCTTAAGGTAAGAACGTCCGTCTTTTGCAAAGACAAGCTTTAAACCTGTAGTAAGCAATCCATTAGAACATAATCTACTTAAGTCTCAGGATATAAGTAGGTAGCAATTTTTGGGGATAATGTTTCACAAGTGCTACTGCTCACAGCCCCCTATCCCAAAGGATACATGAATTCTTTGAATAATAGAGGTTGTCATCTCCCATACTGTGGCAAATAGGTGAAAGAAAAAAGACTGTACATATGGGATTCTTTCAACAACAGAATAGGCCACGGAGAGCAAAACTGCATGCCATGATCAACTCTTTAGCAGTCAGAACTAAAATGAACACAACGTGACTCACTTGTATTTTAGATGATATGTTGGTGTTTATGAGGAAGTGCAGTAGGCTGTAGTTGCAGTCCATGTGCTTGAGGCATTACATTTAGTACCATTATCTGGTTATTTTTAGGACAGCCACCCTGATGGGTGGCATTAAAGGAGCATTATAATCCTCTGCAAGGCCACTCTGTAGATGACAGTGTAAGTGCACATATAACACACAGCAACTAGCAGGTGCTCTTACACCATGGCCGGGATGAATACAAAGATTGATAGATTATTCTGTTCTCAAAATGAACAGTACATAGGAATCAGACGCCATTTTATGAAACAGAGAAACCAACAAGCCATTGGGTCAAGGTTGTCTAAGTATAATCTATGTAGCTGAAACAAGAATATTATGTCCTTATTAGCATATTAGCACTTCAGTTACCCAAGTATCAGATTCCTTTCAAAAAGACTCAAAAGAAAAGACATAATACTGATGTTAAGCCGGTTTGCTTTTCTTGTAGAAAAAGTGTCCACATGTTCAAAATCTAAGACATGAAAAATGCTCAGAGGAGAAAATACCTAAAACTATCTTTAAAGCTTTTTTTCCTAACAAAATCAAGACAGCAAGAAACTAATTTTTTATAAGGAAATGAAAAGCATGCTTGGTGTACTTAAACACATAAGTATTGTCATGTCTAAGCATTCAAACAGGAAATTAAAACCAAATTGAACAGCCTTTTCATCTTTTAGGATGTCTACCCTGTTCCTCTTCTTCTCTAAGCATCTGCCTAAGGCTACTCTAAGTCAGCACATTGGGCTGCAGGGACATTTGCTTGACAAAGTACCTCACTGCATTCTGACAGGTTCTTTGTAGGAGTACCTACAGCATCATTGTTTTAAATACAGACATAAACAGTGAGAACAGGGATGTTGACCTTGCACTGTTGATGGGTATGTGAACTCATTTCCAGCTTTCCACTTCACCCTCTTTTTCTCTTGCACACTTTCCTGATGCCACACTTCCTTCTACTCTCAGCTATTGCCAATAGCTAACAATTTTCTTTCTCTAACTTTCATGCTCCTTTTTTGCCCTCCTTTTATAATGTTTATTATATGACAAACATTCCCATAAAGTGAGCTCATTCTATTTCCCTTGGGACTACACAGACCATCTTTGTTGAGGACAGGCATGGAAAATGGTAACAACTGAAGTAAAGTGAATGTAATGAGTTTAAATACAGGAACTAAAAATCCTGAAAAGGTGAGGGATCCAGAATAATAAATTTAACTTCATTATGTACGACACATTAAAAAACATGCAGAATACATCAAATAGTAGCAAGGGGTAAAACTTTATTTGCTATTTACTGAAACAAATGCCTATTATACTCTGATCTTTCATCTACATCTTTCAGTACTGTTTCAACACATAACCTAGAGTTCACAGAATGATGTGAAATAGTACATATGTTTTCTTTTGCATAAAAGTTCTATATAAAAGTCTGTACAGTTGCTTTTGAACTAATGGAAGTTTCCTGGTTTCATTCACACTCTATTCAGGTTAATAAGTTCTTTTGACAGGCTTAAAAAAGTGATTTAACTAGGAAATAGCTCTCTGTAAAAATTACAGACTACAGACTGCTCCCCTGCTGTGGCACGAGCCACACACAGGAAAAGTTCAGCCTTAATGCTTGGCCGCTGTGCGGCTGCGTCCAGTGAACCACCACCAGTCTGGTCCACCTGCAGCTTCCTGAAAGTAGCTCAGACGAACCTGTGCGCATGACCAGTAATATGATCACATCCCAGACTCCTGCATGCCTACACTGATATCTGATTTGTTCAGATGCTACTGTGGTGGCTGTAGGTAATCATGGATGTACAGGGGAAAAGAGAAACAAGGCCAGCCAAGCATGGGACTCCTTCCTAGAACATACGCTTCTCTCCAGTCTTGTTTTCTGGTATGAAACAGTTTGACATTAACTGGTTATCACAAATCTGAACCTAGTCTCGTTTGATTTCCTGGAGTACATCACATTTTAACTCAAGATGTCTCAAACTATTAATACAAAAGGATTTCAAATATCTAGAGTGAACTGATATAAACAACCTTTCAAAGGTATAAAAGATAAATTGCAACACAGCTCATTTTCAGGACTTCACTTCTAAGCATGTAAGGGAACAAAAGGCTCTGTTTCATATACAAGGTGCAGGTTTAAAAAAAAAGTGTTCATGGCTAGAGTCAAAGATCTGAATTAAAAATATGGGCTGTGGAACATGCCAAGTGATTTATGGACCTGTTCCTTCTCTGCTCACTCTTTCAAATCAATGTTGATGAAACATCCCTGTAATACTCCTTTAATTTTCTAAAATGGAAGAAAACTAGACCAGTAAATAGGTTTGATTAGTTTTAGCTATCTCAGCTAAAGCAGATCCCAGAAAAATCTGCCAACAGCCACACGTGGTAGAATCCATTAAGGAGAATATAGGAGGGGGAGTAGAGGATAGAGCTAGGACAAAGAAGCTGACCTTTTGGTGGCAAGCAATACACTAGATGGGCTCAGCTTAGCCTATACTGATAAAGACTCTACTCAGTTACGCTCATAATTTCACATTCACCATAGAATACTAAGCAGATAAACACATAATGCTGTTTTGATGCATGGTAATTCATGGCATGTCCCAGAGTTAAGGCACAGAAACAGGGGGATGACAATCAGCCTTGTGATTTGGACTTCATCAACAGGCTGGTGGCTTACCCTTCTGCCTCCAAATTACTTTGAGTTAACATACTACAATTACACATATTACACATCCACATCCATGTATCTACCCTTGAAAACACATATAACCCATTCCAATGTTTATGATACTTTTAGGGTGAAAAAAATAGGGTTACCAAGTAAGAAAGAAGTACATATCTTGCAGAAATGTTGGGGATACAATTTAGGAGATAAAAACATAAAAACATATAAAAACATGGACTTGATAAAAATGTTGTGTAACAGCTGTGAAATGACTTAAAGCCATTGTTAAAAAAATAAGAGACAGATGTCAAAATTGGAAGAAAGTTCTTCTCTTGGCAGTTTAGATGCTAAGGTTAACTTTTGCAAATATCTCTTAGTGTTACAGTTTTCTTAGGTTTATTCCAGTAATTTCTTAGGCCAAAGATTATCTTGAAAGTTATTAAATTAGGAAGCAGCATTATATTACAAAGAAAAAGAGATGGAAAACTTTTAAAATATGGAAAGTTACTTGCAAATGCCACATATGCTGAAGACATTACCTCCTTTTCTGTCTGTTTTTTTCTTCTTATTTTTTTTTTTTTTATGTGAAACAAATTACACTGCTACAATTGAAAGTTGTGAGCCCCCCTTCGCAGGGGCTAGGCTATTACTACTCATAAAAATAGGCATAAATAAAAATAAAAATGAATTTTCTATATACAGACTCTCCTGTCCCATGTAGATGACTTTTTGTTTGCTAGACTGAACACTTAAACTCTTGTAGTAAAATACATATGAAATTGTAGGCTGAGTTATTAAAGATAATCATGTCATGTCTGTGGGAATTGCTTAGAGGCACTTTTGGTTTAAACAGAAATATTAGAATACTGTTAGCACTCAGGTATGTATTATTATTGTTCTTTACAAACACTTTTTCCTTTAAGAAAGATTTCTAGTCTGGAAACAGGAAGATAAACCCTATGTTTGTCTCCTGTGCTGACCTGTGTCTTCTGTGCTGACAGGTCTTGTCTGCTTATTTCTCTAACTATAATGAGAAAGCATAATGCAAAGGAATATAAGAAATAACTTGTATGTTGAATATGAATATATGAAAGCTACTGGATAGTGCTGAAGTTTCTTTGATATGATGTCTAGGGTGTTGCTGCCATAAGGAAAAAACTCTTTAACCATGGAAACCTTGGTTTACTACATACCTTTGTGCAGTTCCTTTGTGCTATTGAAATAAGGAATTGGACATACGGTGTTCAAAAAGTCATGCAGAGACATTTTACTGTAATGATGAACCATCTTAAATCAAAATTTTATATCAGTTATTATCTCTCACAATCATTTTTCTCATCCAGTTCTGGAAAAGGGTTAATGCTTGTGCTTTCATCAAAATGTAATGTCTCTTGTCCATTACACATAAACCTTTGACAATTAAGACAAATGGAAGGTAGGGGCAAGCATAAAAGTGCTCAACAAACAAATCTAACATGGTGCTATTTTCATTTAGTTCAATGTAGCAAAATGGATTACAAGAGATATGTCCTGTTTCCATTTTTAATTTCAGCATACAGGAACAGACAATGCAATATGTAAGTAATTATGAGATACTGTATAGAAATACTACTACATATATACAATATTCTTATACAATAAGAAAAACAAAAGTAGATTTCAAAAAAAGGCCATAATAAACTCTGTTGCTGATAATGAAAATTAGGAAAACCAGAAGGAAAAAGGATTAACAAGAGGTGAAAGGTACATCACAATGGTGACAAAGATGCGTGAAGGAAGGATAAATTGCACAACCATGTTACTCAGTTTTAGACACAACGCCTTGTTTCTTTTTATGACATACCTTCTGGAAATCATACTTTTCTGTATTTCATCATATCACTTTTTAACACCTAAGTTGAAACTGAAAATGCAATGAAAAAAATACCAATTTATGCATTAAGCATTACAAATTAAAAGCTATTTGCAGATCAGTTGACCTGCAAGAATGTGTGGACTCAGTCCTCAGGCAAACTGCATTCCAGCTTCAGAAAAACCAGTATCCTCCTAGGCTAAACTCAAACCACTGTTAATAATGTCAACATTTTCTCCATCCTCAGCAATAATATGAATTTTACTCTTTTTTTAAAAAAAAAACCTACTAAATAAACAAAACAGACCTATAGAAGAGGATAAGAAGATAATGATTTCTTTTAAGTCTACAGATAATCAACAGCCATCTGACAATGCTGTATTGCATTCTTGACTAGGAAAAAGCATGCTTTCTTTGCCACCACAAAAAGCCATTCCATACTTTAATACTTAAAATTCAAATCAATAAGTAGCATTGTTCCTCTGTGGTCACTTTCAAATGTTTTAATAGACCTTTCAACTAACTTGGCACTGTCTGCCTAAAGGTCCGGCAGCCAAAGTAAACATGTTGTGTTTAACTGGAAAAGGCCAGTTTGGAAAGAGAAATTTAGGAGTTGACCATAAGTTGGAATGGCTAAATTAAAAATGGGAAAATATTTCTTAGTCTTCTGTCACCTTTTCCAGGTTGAAGGTTGCCTTCCTTTCTCTTTCTCGCTATAAATACACATATGGACACACATGCATACACGCAAAATTTAATTTGTTTTTTTTCTGAAAGAAAATGGAGAATATGAAACTCAGCCAAAAAACTCCCTGCCTTTCACAATAGCATTTAGAAGAAAAAGGGTTTCAGGGAAAAACATATTAAAGTTTTTCCAACAAATGTATTTTTGAATGAAAAGTGCATATCAATTTTATCTCCATTTACATATACCCAAACAAATCTTGCATATAACTGCTTCCACTGCTTTCTCAAAGTACAACAGCTTATTTTTAACATTGCCTTAGAAGCACTCTGTATCACTGTTTTACATTTCCCTTTGGCTAATTAGGAAGCTTTAACTAATCCATGGCAGGGTAAAAATTATTCAGACATGAACTGGAAAGTAATAGATTGAACTAGATATGGTGGTTGTAGCCGCACTACACAATTTGGACATTTCCCTTCTCTTTTTTAGTCAATAACTACTTTGGGCAAACCTATGCTGAATTAAGTCGGGCTAGCACAAAACATAGCTGTAGTCAACATCACAAGTATCAAAACTGTGACTGGTCCTCAATCAAGGCACATTTATAGTGTTTTCTGACCCTCTATGTTTCTTTTTTAATATAAACTATACCTATGTATGTAACTGCAACAGCTAGGACAAGTAAAAAAGCTTTCAAAATCAATTAGTTTGAGTATCTTTTTCAAAAGTAATTGTCATCAAATTTACTTCCAAGTCCCAAAATTTGTCTTTTAAAATACCTCTGTTTGATGTAATAGTAGACACTACTCTTAACACATTTGGAGGTTCCCACTGCCACAAATCTGCCCCCAATTATTGTTTCTCTCGTAGATGACAAAATATCTTTTAAAGATGTTTTTAAATTAAATTGTCTTCTATGACTCTTGATCTTTATGGAGGGGAAAAAAAGCCCCATCATACTAGCCATAAAGATAATTGTTTTCTGAACCATGTGAGCAGTCTGTGCACTTCTATGGGGCTGTTTGTGTGCTGTAAGCAGAACTTGTCCAGCTGAATCAGTGACTAAAAGCATGAGTCAGCTTTTGAGCTAAAGAAGGTGTCTCATACTATTATCTAGACTCGCCTTTTTAGGAGACAAAGACTAATACTACCTAATGTTACTTACACAAATATTGAGCTTTTCACATTGTCTACCATGTAAAGCTGGGCTTTTGATATATTTACACTTCCAGAATACTAACACAAACTACATCTCTTTAAAATTAGGAAAGACAACAGCTCTAGAGTTCTTCATGGGAATGAGGCTGTGGGGTCTTTTTTTGTTGTTGTTATGCTTTTTTTTTTCCTTTCTTATTTCTTTAAATTTATGTGAATCAGATTATGGATACAGCAACTTCATTTTAGCTTATGGGGTTAAGGTAAAATCTCTCTTGATACAAAGGAAGCATTTATTTTCTGTATAGAAGGGGACCTTTACTACATAAGGACTCTTGTCATCTCTTCAGTCTTTACAGTTTGTAAAAATGCAGTAGCCCTGATTTCTCAGAAAAAAAGTATTTCATATAAAAGTTTATCTACAACAGATGTTCTCTGCTAAAAGGAAAATATCTGCTTTTCCAATGGGTGTGGAAGGATTTATCTTTCGGTTTCTTTAAAATCAATCACCAAGTGAAGTTCTAGGAACGCACTGTAACAGACACCAAAGCTGTTCTCTCTGGAACCACAGCTTCACAGTACACTCTATAATTGGTTATGCATATTTGTTACAAACCTGACCATATTTCGCAGCTCAGAAGAAAGAAGTTCTGCTCAAAATCATAAACACACACAATAGAATTTCCAGTCTCCTCACTCATCCAGTTCCAAAGCCACTTTCCCCATAGCATCCAACAGAGAACTGCTGCGTGGGAGAGGCTCCTGCCAAATCCAGTTTTGTGTGCTCTGGCATTTTGAAGGAAATAGTTTGGTGTAAAAGAAAAACTTCTTTTCCCTTTCCAGCGGCATTCTTTTTCCACTCTCCTTGTATTCTGCAACGGTACAACTATTTCTTTTCGCTGTAATTTGAAAATTTATTTTTAGGTGACCAGAACTGGCAGTTCTACACAGTCTGTTGGACACAGCAGTGATACATATGCAGGCAGGTGCAAACAGACTCTTCTTACACCCGGGGCTGGCTGAATACAAAGCTGCATTAACATGGATGTCCCCTTGCTAATACATGTATTGTGCTGTGCCACTCCAGGACGATCACATAGCTTCCAGTCAAGGCCAGCTTCACATCCAGCTGGCTTCTGCAGGATAGCAAGAGTCTGGTGCCAGCTGTATAGATATGTCCAATGTGCTCAGAGGATCAAATATAAAAAAGCAGGATTTGCTTTGTGCAGCTGGCCACAAACATGAAATATACTGACGAGTATCTTTCTGTAAAGCTGCAGCTGCTAAAGAAAAGACAACCTCCCAACAATTCAAATGGAAGTACAACACTTGACAGGTCAACTAGACATTAGCAATGAAAGATGTAATGTAGCACTTATGAAGAGTTAATAAATGACACTCAAGAGGAAAAGTACAACCTGCTACCACAGACTCAAATAGAAATTGGCATCTCAAATTTATTTGTGTACATTTGGCAAGTCACAGAAGGGGTTTTATATCCACTCTTCTGGTCAAAAAAAAGGAGCTGCTTTGGAGTCTCTCAGCAGAAGTTGCCAGATGCAAGTTCAGTTATGCATCTGTCAACAGAAACACTCTGTAATGCTTCACGTAGGTCATGTAGGCTCTGGGCCTGCCAGGCTTGACAGCATTCCCTTGTTGATTCGTATTTGCTGTCACAACCTTATTTCTACTTTAGCCTTCCCTATTTAAAGTCCTTTTCCAGCTTGAAAGATACACTTCAGACTAATTTAGTAGACTATTCCAAGAGAAAACCTTTGTCAATACAGATGAAGTTAGGATACAATAGCCTCACAGATGCAGGGAACCAGTCTAGACATTTGCTCTGGTGAACAGTAGAGTCTATCATACTCCCCATAATTTGCAAAGGAGATGGATGCTGTTTTGATGCATCACATACAAGTTAACTGAGCTCTAGACATAAAAACATTAATTAATATTTTTCAAAAGATAATTACAGTGTTTAAAATTATTTTGGAAAATAAGAAACTGAAGACACTTGAAAAAGCAAAGATTTTGATGCACCTAAGGATAAAGTCTTGAGAACTTTTGATAAGGAAAAAATGCTTCTCTTTCTTTTGAATTTGCAGAGAAACATATTACATAGAATATTTATAAAGCTTTGCTATAGCTTACCTAGCTCTGATAGATAACTCTTGGGTGCCAATTAGTATAAAAGTTGAATTTTTAAGTCAGGAACTAGTTTAATTCAGAGATTAGAAATAAATGGTTATATACTTTTGATGTAATATCATCATTTTGTCTGGATTAATTTTTACATTACTTTCCAAAAAGAATCAATATTTTTAATTAAAACTTTATGATTTTTATGTATGGCCTGAAAATGGTGTTGGAACCAAATACTGAAAATTAGGTGATGCTAGATAACTTTTCATCTCCATATATACAAAAGATGTCATATAAAAAACCATATTTTTAAGATTTATTTGTGTAAGTCTGTTATCCAATTAGTCTGCTTAAATATACATTCATAGGAAAATATGTCTTGTATTTCAAAGACAGAATACATATCGTATCCAAACAAGCAGGAAGATGACAGGATAAGAAACAAGAGAAAAAGAAAGATATGAAAATAGAACCACTGAACTAATTTTTAAAGCATCATGAGAGAAAGAGACAGGTGTTCTCAAAATATGAAACTAAGAAAAATCAAGCTCCTTTGGAGATAAAGGAGAGATTATGTGACTGAAGTAGTCATCTATGATAGTTCCTGATGCTAAGATTCTCTCAAATCAAAACAAGTTCATATAGCTCCTTGTATACTAAAATGGCACTGCACAATATTCCAATGCAGGGGAAAGAAACCCAAACCAACACCTAAGGAAAAAAGAGAAAAGAAAAAGAAACTCCTGCCAAATATTTGGAAGATGTGATAATAGAGGGAGCTCTCCCATGCAGTGTGAAGCAGGAATTCTGCTCCTGAGGATCAGCAGCAGTTTGTGAAGCAACCATAGTATCCCAGAGCTAAATAAAGGCCAGGATGTTATGTCCTTAAAGATAGGCTTTGGGCAGAAACAGAAGCTACTGGGCAAGCTTCTTTGGCTTGTATTATGACAGTTGGAATGAATTATTGTAATGACCCAGTTTGGCTTTAGTCACTGAAAATATTTAAAATCTATGTTTTGCTCAAGGGAGAATAAGCTATAGACACATGTCAAGGCTCCAGAGAATTATTGGAAACCTGGTAGTGATTATTGAGATAGCAAGAAGACTCATCAGTCTCACAGAGTCTAAATAAATTTGAAGAAAACAAGGGACTGAGCAACTACAAGAAGAAACTTGAAAAAAGTGGCGTATCATAAAAATACCCATATTTGTTTCCTGCTGGAAGAAGTTCCTTTCAAGTTCACAGACATAAACAAAGAAAAGTACCCTGAATTCCAAAGCTGACCAGATCAAGCAGACAGCATTCTTGGGCTGTCATCACAGCAGAAATATTTCATCACCAGCCTGACTCACTCTGCAGCTTCTTGGAGCTAAGAGCCAAGAAGCAGGTTTTCATTTTGCAAGCATACATGCAAAATGAATGGGAAATTTAAAACTTTTTATTCAGTACATTCAAGCTATCACACAGATGATCTTCAGTTCTGCTGAATAAAAATATGCTATTAACAATGAGACATTGAAAATTCTGCTCTCGGACAGCATGACAGAAATGATAATAAAATTAGAAAATGCAAAGCCTTCACTGAGAGTAGATTGTGATTCTGTCTGAAGTTTCAGGATTCCTGACTTTTGTCTCAGGTTGCATTTTCAGAGGAATACATTTTAAAGTGAGTCAATGGACAGAGCAGCTTCTTTGGTAGTCTAATACTAAATATCAAATTCTATATATAGTGCTTTTGAAGAGATGTAAAATAGGACTTAAGTTATGTTCTAGTGAAATTTTTCCATTTAAAAGCAGTGATTCTGTGCCAACAATGACAGACAATTTGTAGCAAGAATATACTGTACAATGCAACAGTTTTTTCTACCTAGCTAGTATCAAAAATGTACGTCCTTTTCTGTCTGGGGCTCATTTTTAATAAAAAGGACTCTCACCCTATTTATGTTGCTTGGCTCCACAGAATCCCCATGTGATAATGCATGAGTACTAAGAGCTGATATAAGGGAGCAACAACAAATTCTGCCACCCATGCCATATTGATTGGTATACATAGAACACCATAAATACTACGAGGAAGCACCAAATACATGGAGAAGGAGAGAGCAAAGCTAAAGATAAGGAAATTAGAAAGAAATGCATAGAAAGAACGATTAAAAGAAGAGATAAGCCTTCAATTCTAAATGCATTACTTGCATGTTTTATGTATCAAATGTGCAGTGTTCACATTTTTAGTTAAAACCTAACTATCTTTTCCCTTTACACCCACTTCCTCCAGCCCAGACTCTTCAGAAGAAATACTGCAGCTCAAAAGGGAGCAAAACACTTCCTGATGTGCTCTTGAAAAGAGGATAGCCTTAAAGCAAAACAGGTTTCCTTTGTTGTTTCCTTATGGTTTGCCATTTTGCCTTTTCCAAACTTTGGAAAGCAACTTTCAAAAACTGACAGGCTGAGTAAAAAAATGGCAGTATTAGCAGTAAAGGGAAAAAGGAATATTCTTGAAATCATATTCTACTATAAACTAATTATTTTCTGCTACACAAATGCCAAAACTACTCCCCAACATAATGCTGAGGTACAAAGAAATGAAACTAGTTCCCCTATCTTCCACTGCCTAACTGTTCTAAATACGAACTGTCATACAAATGTGGTCAGCTGTATGATCTCATTTTCCTCCATCAATGAAGGCACTTAACAACAGCTTTTTAGGAAGGTTTGACTAACATGTGGACAGCACCTGTCGTGATTTAGTCCTTTTGGCTGGTTCTGCCTGCAGGGAGTGGATGCCATTCATTATCAACAGACACTAATGGCCAGATGCAAAGAGAGATGCAGGCATTACAGAGCATTCAGTATTGAATAGCAACACATTCAATAAGTACATAAATAATGTCACAATGAGACACTTAAGAAAGGATTTCTAATTGACAGCATGTTGAGTGCAAGAATACGCTGGAGAAAGGCATACATCTGAAATCTTATCTCCAGCCACATCTGAGGACAGCAGCTTGTTGCGTCTATAAAAGTGGTATTCAGAGCATTAACCTGCTTCCATCCCTTAGGACTGAGGCTGTCTGGGGAATGGGCTTCCATGTCTCACTGCCTAAATAGAAGGAATTTTCTGAGTACTTCGAGCTTAACAAGGCAGCAGATTTAAAGGAATCAGTTTTACTGATGTGAGGACAGAACTCTTTGCAATAGCCACACCTTTCAGTGTTACACTTTTCACTAGAAAGTAATCCTCACTTTGTTTTCAGAATTAAGAACTTCAATATTTAGAAAATATTATTAACCTCCACACAGTGAATTTATTTTTTATGAATATGGGTCTAAAAATTCTCTTTTCTTACCTTCTCATAACCTGAACAAACTAGAGTTGATTTTTTTTTTTCATTTCTCTTCTGCTTCTACCATTTATTGCTGAGCAGCCAAGACTCCTGCCCTTAGGAGTGACACCCATTCTGCTCTACTGTGACCCTCAACACTGGCTCCTTCCTGACTGGAAGGGGAAGTAAAACATATCCCTAATTTTCTGAATTACAGATTCTGCCTGACAAATCAGATTTCCAGATGACTGAACACACAGTAACACCAAGGCCTCTAAGACAGGATCTACACTGAAAGTGTTGCGTTTACTGCACATGAGCACCATGAATTCACCATGCACAGTACACAGGCAGCAAGGCCAAACCTCTTTGGACAACACTGGACCTGTGGGCTATGTCTAAGTAAACTAAAAGATGACAGTAATAACTGAGCACACTGATATATGATCATCTGTATTTGTATTTGTCATTTTAGCTCCTGCCATTAAAACATCAGTGGTCATACATATGTATATATGTATATGTGCCTTTTGCATCCAAGATTCCTATCATGAGGATACTAAGAAAAGCAGGAGGTCTGTGTAATGATGAGAATCCTTACTACCTGCCTAACCACAATATCCAGGAGGAAACAAAGAGCAGGGGAAAACCCTTAAAAAGCCACAAAAATAACCACAAACAAAGCTATCTAATTGTTACATTCCATTACTTTAAGAGGTGATGCCAAAGAGGGATCACCTACACACATATGCAGTGCTTTAAAACTCTAATCCTCTCTCTGTACTTACATGTTGTAATGACCAACAAGTTTCTGAAAGCATTCCCAAGGGATGCACCCCAAATGATATACTGATAACCCTAACCATTTTTATAGTCCTCTACAGATTATTCTGATATACATATATACAGGAGGCTACAAAATTAACAGTCCAATCAGCTCCAAAACATAGATAATATATAAAGCTTTCCCAAGTCCTCATATTTAATATGACAATAACTGAAATTCAGAGCAAACATTCTGTTCTAGACTAACAAAAACAAATGCCAGAGACTGGAAAAACAGAATTTAAAAAAACCCCAGTTTTGGTCCACTTTGTTGTTGCTTTTATACTCCAAAAGAAAAAAAAAAAACCCTGTTGTTCAAAAAGAGCCAGGAACATTGCAATACTCATCTTTAACAGGTTCTCCAAAAGCAAAGTTTGTAAATGACTGGGATGATGAAGAGAAGAAATCCCACTGGGAAGAGATGGCAAGCCTGAAGCTAGTTTAGTTGTGAGTTTAAACTTTTCCAAAGCACTAGTTTTTTACTCTTAGAAACTGGCAAGAGGATCTTAGAGGGATGCAGTCACCAGTAAGGAGATAACAAGTGATCATGCTTTAAATTACAGTACTATAAAGGACACATATGAAACATTTGTATTCTTGGCTTGTTTTTTTCTCGTTAAGATTTTGCTTTCATTTATAGTCATTGAGTGCTAGTGCACAGCACTTTCAACACCAGTTTTTGTAGATCAAACAGCTTTGAATAACAATATGAAATATTATGCATTTAATAATAAAAAGTAAAGACTCTGAAACTAGGTTTCCTTAAAAAAAACACAGATGCCCTGAATTATAAAAGCATAAGAAAAAAAGAGTTTAACCTGATGTTATTAACAAGGTTTGCTTTATCTTTAGTGGAAAGTGTGAGGTTTCATCAAGATTAGGTTTTCAGACAAAATGCCTTAACTTTATTTGGCATGTTTGATGTCTATAAACTGGTAAAGGTATTAAAACTATCCTATACCATTATTAAATAGTTTTTCAGGTTGACCAGAGATTATTTCACATATCAAATAAATTCAGTTCATGCTCCTGCCAGGTCTGTTTTCCAGCAGTGTTGACAATTCCTGTGTGACTAGCCTAAATATATTTTCCCTTAAAGTACCTGCAAGCTATTAGGGCACAAACAAACAAAAAACCCTGTTCCAAACATGAGTGTCTCGGGGATATAGAACTGCATAAAGGCCTCAGAGGCAGAAGTCTTCCAGAAACTTAGCAGAGTTCACACAAACATCCTGCAGTCATCAGCACAGCCAAAGGTGGAATCCAACTCTGAAACCCACTACAATTTATGTACACAGCACATGCCAGAAAAGATCTGGATTTAGACAGGTATAAAAAGGAATAAGAAAAATATTCTAGTATGTTAATTTTACTTTCACTTACTAATACATAGGTAAACAAATACATCCCACCACAGGTCTATAGACACAGGAG
The DNA here is from genome assembly GCA_035047865.1 of Dendrocincla tyrannina. NCBI lineage: Eukaryota > Metazoa > Chordata > Aves > Passeriformes > Dendrocolaptidae > Dendrocincla > Dendrocincla tyrannina. The sequence goes on from JAWWMP010000116.1 coordinate 66,259,903, forward strand.
GCCTATTTGCTGAAACAATAAGGTCTCTTTGAATGACCTAACATGCATTCTTGGTGACCTAATATTTCAACAGACAAATAGGGTTATGTTTTTGTTCTGAAAAAAAGGAGAGTGTTTAAAGATGTTCAGCTTTATATAAAAATATTTAAAGATGGTAAATGAAAGGGTTTAAATCAAAAAAATAAAATTGCAGATCTCATTCCTCTAACTTCTACTGAATTTCCAGATAAGATCTTCATAAAAATGTGAAATACTTTTAAAAAAAGAAAGAAAAAGCTAGCATGCAGAATGAGATTGCAAATATAGATTTTTGCCTTTTTTCCAGTGCGGAAGTGGATACCCATACTGTAATTGGATAAGCCATGCAATGGTAATAGAGCCATTGAATTCACTCTACCAGATTTACTGTTAAATGTGATGTAACGAGTATAGATACCATATCAAGTAATAGCATTCATTTTAGCCATAGCTTCCCAGATTCCACACTTTTTCTGCGTTAGAAGAAACCCTTATTTTCTAATGTTAAAAAGCTCTCAAACTGCAATCTACAGGTTACTGGTGGACAACCTAGAGGTTCTACAAGAATTCTTCAAGGGAGATGTTGCATGTGATAACCACATAATTCAGAATCCACATCACAATTTAGACTATGTGACAGAGAAAATTACTCTTTCTCTCCTTACACCATTTACTATCCCACTTCTACTTTTGTATGCAGCAGAAATACATTGGGTTCTTATCCATTAACTCTGTGGAGATCCTTGCTTATATCTCACCATCAATGGGTGCAGAAGTCATCTAACATCACCTCCAGCAGGAATCCAATTTTCAGTTTTGTTTTTTCACCATTTGCTGCAGTAACAGCAGGGTCAGCAAGTATCAACACTGGAAACAGGATGAAGTTTGGTCAGGTCACCTGTCATGAGTTTAGGAGTCCCCATCCTTGCATGTATCTGCATATTTTTTTGTATCAGTAGTTTGGAAAGTATCTATCTGTTCCACTTATGAGCCACTTTTATATAACTATCTTTAGATCCTCAAAGCTTTGAATGTGAAACCTTAGTAGTTAAACTACATAAAAAAAAATATCACCCCAACATTCATGTGGTTTTCCTCCTATGAAATGCAGGAGACATTGAAGCTTGTGATTTGAGTCAGGTAATATGGCAAGTGTCACCTATAAAACTTTGTATCCCTGATGCATTTTCTGTATTAATAAAAGCTGCCACTGCATTAGCATTTTATTAAAAGGAAGTAATTATGACTCTCCTTTATGAAAATATAATGATTGCAAAGATTCAATCTCAGCTAATTGAAACGAAAACTAATCCTGTTAATAATCCTCAGGAACAATTAGGCTCCATAGACTCAAGTTTATTTTGTGTAAGTGAGAGAATATAAAAAATTATAAAGAATCATAGAATCACTTAGGTTTCAAAAGACTTCTAAGATCATCCAGTCCAGCCATTAACCCAGAATTGCCAAGTCCACCACTAAGCCATGTCCCTAAGCACCACATGTACGTGTCTTTTAAATACCTCCAGGAATGGTGACTCAATGCCTTCTCTGGACAGCCTGCTCCAATGCTTGACAACCCTTTTGGTGAAGAAATTTTTCCTGATATCCAACCTAAACCTTCCTTGGTTCAACTTGAGGCAATTTCCTCTTGTCATATCACTTTTTACTTGGGAAGGGACACTTGAACTCGTTTCACTACAGCTTCTTTTCAGATAGTCGTAGAGAGCAGTAAGGTCCCCCCAAGTCTCCTCTCCAGGCTGAACAACTTGAGTTTCCATAGCTACTCCTCACAGGACTTGCAAGGACCACATGCACATGTACCCACCAAAGGAAGTTTCCTAATTTTCAATTTAAATAAATCAAAACACAGCAGCAATATTTAAAATGCCAGACTTAATAAAACAAACAAACCCCTTCTTTTTAAATTGAACTCAGACAACTTTTATTTGTTCTGGTTGTAAAAGTCTGGATTTTCCCCTTTCCACCTTTGGCACCTGTTTTTAAACATGCTAATTTAAAAACACTCTCTGCCAATTGTCCAAACCACAGCAGGTAGTACAGTCTATGAATAAGACTATTCAGCAGGCTGACTACACGCTCCAGTGGGTACACTTGAAAAAGCGGCTCAGTTACAACTATTTTTCACCAACTATTTGGAAGACTCCCCTAATTATGGGATAGCGAAGGAAGCTGCATGAACTTTTTCACCTTTGGGAAAGTAGGAGTGGTTCCTACCCTTATTTTACCATGGTATCTGCTTTATTTGCTGTGGTCCAGGGTAATCTGACAGAAACTTTCAGTCCAGCAGGCACAGAGATAGAACAAGATATTAAATAATCTAATAAAAATAGGAGAAAAAAGTAGAGCATGAATTAAAAAAAAGAAATCCCATAAAAATAGTCCTCCCTATACTACTATTAAGCATTTTTAGGTGAATGTCCGTTTTAAACAAGGACATGATGAACTTATTAAAATAGAAAGAACATTTGCAGTAATTTTTACAGACAAATGATATATTTCACATGTTTAAAAATCATTTACTACATCCTATGAAATGATACAGACCTACAGAAAACTAGGTTCCCTCCTCCCATCACTCCCAGGGGATTGCATTTTAATCCAAAGCAAATTCTTATAGAAAAGCTTCATAAACCATTGTATTGACACAACTGGGAGTGCAGTCAACATCAGTCAAAAAGCCAAAAATGAGCATCTCCAAATGGAGAACAAACTGGAAACCTCTTTAACTGGTTATGTTTAAATAGCTCCAAAAAGAGTTTTGTGGAACTCCCCTGTCAAAATCCAAAGTAAAATCTTTGCATTTACTTAGACTATTCAGAGGTCAGGCCCCTTGAAATTTTGTTTTCCTTAACTGTGCACAAAGTTAACAGAATACTTTTGCTTTTCCTCCCCATGCAAGTCCTGCCATCACCTGCATGTTTAAACTTTTAAACAGAACTTGTAAAAATACAAAACTTTATATGTTTAAACACTAATGCTACTTAATCAGAAAAGCATTTGTGGGAGAAAAGACGAATATTAATATATAAAAACAGCTTAGTGTTTTTAGCATCTTGAAAGTGATCAGCTTTAAATTAAATCCAAACATCTGATATGAGTTTCAAATTAACACATTCATTTGAACAGTATTTTTTTTTTTACTTTTAGGAGCAAGGGAAGGAGGAATAAAAAGGAGGGAGGAATAAGGCCAGCCAGCAGCTTACCCAAGGTACTGGAAAACATCTTTTCTAACACCAGTACTTCTGATTGGCATACTTTACTCTATTACTAGAAATTCTCGTAGATGGGTGAAGATTATCCTATCTTTATGCAAGCATAATGAATGGGGTCATAAACAACGCGATGTTGTTAGAAAGCATTCATTAATATACTAGCTGACTCTGAGGATTGTATCACCAAAAATTCATGCAAGTCTCAAAGCCTCCACTATAAACTATGTGAAACACGTCTCCTTTTGAGGTTTCGGCATGGTTATTCAATGTTTCTGCAAATTAACTCAGCCAGAACACAACTATAAATATTTAACTGGGTGTCATCTATTTAAATATACTGCTATACTGAATAGAGCTCTTGTGAACAACGGTTACCTGAGCTGAACAGAACAAACTGGTCAGCAGTCAGTTTTGCACTGCCAGAATAAATACAGACCATCTTTCCATTACTACTTGAAAGGAGGACATTTATTCAACCACAATTACAAGTGTTAAAAGTATAAGGACTTTAAATCTATAAAAAGACTAGTACAGGACTGCAGGAGTAACAGAGTTTTTTTTGGTTTGTTTGTTTGTTTAAAGAGAATTCATTATTGTATCTAAAAATATGGATACAGATAGTACTGCACAGCCCTACAGATTACCTCAACAAGCCTTTTAATTACAAAAGACGAAATGTTGAGTTTCAAAAGAAATCTTATTTATTTTTCAATTAGCAAGGCAAATATTTTCTTCACCAAGTTGTTTTCTAGTCCTGTGCAGTCCAAGCTGCTAGTGTTGGAACAGAGATTACCCTCCATGTAAATACAAGTTATACTATATACAAAATAAACAACAACAAAAAAAAATCCAAACATAAAACCACCCAGATTTCCCACAGCTATCAAGTTGACAATTTTCCCTGCTCCCTGTTCCTCTGGGTTAATTTTACTGTGAGCAGTAAAGAGCTGAAACTCCTTTGTATTAGTTTTCCCCATCAGGTATAGTGGAACACTGTTCCTCTGCACTCCCATTGAGAGCTTACCTGGCTGCTACTGTGGGAGTACGACAACACTTTTCACCATTGTGTGATGGGAAGGGAGAAAGGACAGTTTTAAACCAAGGAGTTGAGATGATTTATGAGTTTCCAGAGTGTCATAAAGCACCCTACAAACTAGGAAACCCAATTATTCCTTTAATTTCATGGCAAGCTTTCAAACTTCTCATGGAAATTCTTAAGCATCTTTCTTGGAAAGCTTAAAATTGGAGACTGAATAATTCACTCACCAGAGATGGTGCTAGAAGCTGTTAGAGACCTTTGTAAAACAGCAGCTACCACGAGTTTTGAGTATAAGCATTTTAATAGAGGAAAACTTGTCACAGACTTCAGTCTTCAAAGTCTTTGAAGTTACTTCAAGCAGATAAGAAAACTGGAACAGACGACATCAGGAAGCAGCAGTAACAGATCCCAAGCCAGAAGCAGCAAAATAATTGTGTACTCTTGTTAACAGTGTTTTGATTTTATATAATCACTAACAAGTTTCTCACAATTTTTCAGACTGCTTTTTAAACTAAAGGAAAAATCTCCCACAAGCATTCTTGCCTCTTTCATCACAGCTGAAATTACCTAGCCAAAAAAAGGGAGAAAACACTCCTCCAGACATGAGGTTCCTTCCATACAATTTTTTTAACATAAAGAATAACTATAATCCTGAAAAAAATCAGGATTAAGGCTGAAGACATATTATCTAAAATAATACAAATTCTAAGTTAATGCTGTGAGTTATTATTTTCAGATAACTCAGTTCTTTGAAACTAAGCACACAGTTGTGCTTAGATGGTACAAAAATCAAGATCACATACTATAAATCAAACCAATACATCTAAGCATATCCATACTGAAAATCCTCAGCATCAAGAACATACTTGGCCAGTTCCCATCTACCATAAGGACTTAGCCCAACCTTTTCTGGAGCTTTGTTTTTCAGCTTTCTCTTTTTTTTGAGGGGTGTACGAGAGGGACTGATTGTTTTTTTTACTACAATTTATGTTTAATTAAGATGCTCCTCAATTCTTCCTTGTAAGCAATTGCTTATTGTGGAATTCATTCAAATCACTTTTGACTAGCTTGCAGGATTGTGGTGAAAGCCAGTTTTATTTCCCAAATCATGGTGTCACTTCCATGTTATGCATGTTTTCACTGACTCTGTGGGAGGAAAACACCAAAGCAACAAGGAGTTTTAAAAAGCATATGTAAGTGCATGCTTTCCAACAACATTCAACAACAATCTGAACATCCAGTCATCAGATAAGATGAAATACTGCAGATTGCTGCAAATGGTATTAGAGGCTTTGACTTCAGTACCCAGTTGATGTGATCCAGAGAGAATCTGAGTCTTTTTATTGCGGTTAAGCTTAGGGCTTAACCTATTGCATTGTCATAACACGTATGACAACCCTTTACATGGGAAGATGCAGCCAATACACAACTAGAAAGCAAGTTTTGGAGTAGTGGAATGGATCAAATTTTGTCCCTGACTATTACAGTTGTGGGACAGGAGGGAGCGGAGACACCTCCATTTGTAAGCAAACACAACTTTCTAAATGCATAAAACAAAAGCATCTGAAGGTTTATAGTTTGAAAACAGGTTTGCAAACAACCTTTCTTGTTTAAAATGTGCTGTTACTGTAAATAGATATACACAAGTATGTCTATTGCATGTATTTTTGCACGTGCAAATATATACCGAAGCACACCCTTCGTATGCACACTTAATGCTAAATGCACATTAGTGCTCTGCCAGTATGAAATATCCACAGCAACAAGGAAAACATACAAAAGCAGTGAACTCCAGTACTACCTCAATTTCCCATAGCCACAAAAAACAAAACCTCAAACCAAAGAAGTAGCATAAGATAGCACAATAGGGTGGAGTTAATCACAAGGACAACAGGTTTGCCTGTATATACCTTTTGACCCCACAATCATCCCTATTTATGCAGAGACACACTGAGATTATTCACCTTCCTGCCCAGGAGCCAAGCAGGAAGTGAGGCTGCTGGGCAAATATCAGCACACATTATTGATGCTTTTGTAACATAAGTGTGTCTGCTTTGGGGGTATTATGAATTAGGCAAGCAATTAGCATGAAACTGTGTGTGCATAAAACTGTAGCCTGCTATTCTTAACTTTCTTAACCAAATATTGTCAAATTAGCAACAACCACACTTCCCACTGAGGGCTGTATATTTAAATGCTTTAAAAAAAATCAAAAACTATTTTTGGATTTATATGAACCAAAAAAGGGGCTGGAGTTGCATTTCTTCAAGGAGGAAATAAACTTTATGCCCATATATTTGCTACCTCTGTCAAAAGGTAGCTATTGACTCATCACTGGATTCTCATTTAAATTTATAGAGACTAATTTTTTAAATAAAGCAACTTGAGAAGTTACACAAAAAACATGAGGACAGAGCTTCCTTCTCCAAAAGACTAATAGGAATGAGTGCACATATGGAAAGCAGAAATGCCATCTCAGACATGCAAACATTCTCTGAAAATCACTGACCAGATCAGGCTCACAAGCTTAATGGAGAAGGCAGGCTTCAGTCTGAAGACCCCTGCAGCGGAAAGGGTTTATTTACAAAAATAGAACATAAGGTTGTTTAGAGGATGGCTAGGAAGAATAGAAGAAAAGAACTGTTAAACAATACATTAAATAAATTACTGCAACAGCCTAAGTTAAAACATTAATCCAGTCCTCTAGTAAGTAAAGGTATTAGCACAATTGTACGCAGAACAGACTTGATGGTCCATTGATCTCTTTCAGTACAGTAACTTGTGTTCTAGGATATTTGCCATAATACATATAAGCCAAAAAAGCTGAAGAGAGTGGAATTAAACAAAGACACAAAGCAGGTAAAAATCAGCCCATGTTAACCTGTCATTCCACAAGGTAGCCACAGGGTTCAAGGCCACCAGTTCAGTCTTTTGGTTGGAATAGTAATAGGCGTCCCTCCTGTACCTACCTTGCATGAGAAACGACAGTAGTATTATTAACATTCCTATAACTCCTACAACACTGAATTCCATATATCAATATAAAAGAACTCTGCTATTGGCAAAGGAGTTTTAATATGTAACTTATTTGAAGGTATTTTTGCTGAAAGCAAAGTGCACTATATATTTAGTTCTATAGTTTCATTCTAAATCAGAAAAGTTTGTTTCTTGTCTCTTACTGTGCCCTTCAATTTTAAATGACATTTCAGACTCAAAATAATTCAAAGACTGAAAATTACTGCCTACTTGGTACTAAACTTTAATAAAGTGATGCTGAAATACTGTGAGATTTATTAAAAATCCCTAAGATTTATTCAAAATAAGAAGTCACAATCTGTGGATACAGTCCATTAAGCAAGACTGGTTTAACAAAATCTCTTAACAGCTAAAACCATTATCAAATTTGAATCAACAGTAAAAACAACAGTAGTCTAAATTTACTAAACTGAAACTCCCAAACATGAGCCTGTAAAACACTTGCAAATTCAAACAGTATGGATTTCGGTACATTCATTACAACTGGACACAGTGAAGCTCTCATTGTGTAAGGTAAGTTTGCATTTCAAGATTACATAATACAGAAATATTACATGTATTATATATGTAGTACTGTACCTCCAGCATCAAAATTGAAGTCTAGAAATATAACATGAAGATAACAATCTCCTAAAATAATAACTGCTTCAAAGTAATCAGGTTCTCACACAACATTATTAACATTTTAATTGATTCAAAGTTCTTCACTTGTATCCCAATGAACAATTACTCACATAAGCAGTCTCTACAGACTTTAGAGCTACTCCTGAAAGTAATGGCTCACCAAAGTTCAAAATGTATAGGTCTTTACTTAAAACATTTACAGAGAAATTTAAACAAAGCACTTCAAATTACTAACCTTATTTACTAGTTCATGCTTTTTCCCAAGTACCTTTTCCCAATTACCTTTACCAATTCTAAAAACAGAGGGGCCATAAAATTTTAGTAAAAATAAGCTATGAGCAATACAATCTCATAAACAATAAGAAATCCAAGGAAAGAAGAAGAAAAAAAAACTAACAAAAAACCCCCTTTACAGAATCTAGGAGGCCCAAAATAGGTCCCCCCCCACCCCTAAAAAACACACTTATACACAGACAGATAATTACTGCTTACTGATTTTAGGGGAGGAGCTTATGCTCAGCAGTCACCTAACTAAGGGGAAAACCATATAAATACTCAAGGGTGACACTTGAAATCATCAGCTTCTGCTCACTCACCAGTGGCAGAAGAACTCCTCAACAGAGGAGGATTCACTGCTCTACCACTCTGCACTGGAGCTCCACAACATTTTGGTATGTTATGATTTCATTTCATTCTCTTTGGTTTTGAAGGTAACTTCTACAGGATACCCATCTTCTGCCTGGGGAGGGAAGAGGATTGATATTTAAGGGCCACTGACAGCATTCTCACTGCCACTGGGGCTGTTTGGAAGGCTACAGATAAAACCCTGGTTTTAAGCAAGACATTGTGCAATTTTTGCCACTTCTGCTGAAGGACCCAGGACTTCATCCTTCATTTGTTATAGCATTAGACAGAGGTAATAAGGTTGTGGTAGAGTGTCTATGTATTGCCACTGAAAACTTGTCTTCATTTCAGGAGTTTTGATACTCCTGAACATTAGGAGCTCTAGTTTAAATAATCACTGTTTCTGAAGACAGTTGTCTTGAATAGACGGGTGCTCATGAAAAACTATTCTTTTCCTAAGAGTGAGATTATTGCCTATAATGTATCTATACAAGAGCTCTATCATTCAAAGTGATAGCAATTCTGATTCCCTTTTTCTTAGAAGATTTTTTACAACTAATGAAAACAGATGGAAGTAAGCACAAAATAAGGATACTTTTAATACCAATACTTTTAAAAACTCATTTATTCATGCACAAGAAACAGAACTGAACAGCTCTTCTTTATAACAAACTTTTTCTACCCTTTCTAACACAGTACAGATTTGGAAACATGCATTTACAAATATCTTTATTGCTGCTGCTTTGTCTGAATATTGTCCATGGTAGTGATGGATATTTCTCTGAGCGATATCAGAAACAATCCAGCATCAAGGGGCCACATTTTCTACCATTCAATGTAAAGAGTCAAGGTAAGTTTACTATTTTTTCATAATAAACTAACACAATTACTCTTAGAAGATCAATACGTGAACAAAACCCCTTTGTTTTTACTGTTGACATTCAACTTTCACTAACAGTTTAGGTTTATTAAAATAATGTTATCACTGTAAGAAAGAACTTGTAGTGGCTCTGGAGTTGTTTCCTATTGATAGATGTACACCTGTCAGATACATTTTTTACACAAAGATAACTAAAAGTATCTAGAGCTGAAACGAAGTAACAGCTTCAAATACCATCTTCAATAGTGAGAGTAACACAACATGTTTAGGTACAACATGCTAATCAACTTCAACTTTTTTGATTCAACACTGGGGTCTCTAACAACACCTGTCACCTACAATATTCAGAAAGAACTTTTACATGTGTTGTCATGTTTTTTTCTACTCGAAACAGACCTCAGGTGTGAATTCGAATTTCTTTGATACACATGAGCAAATGAAGAGGAGTTTGAAGCCTAGAAAGTCAAAATAAAATTATATATAGTTATAAATATGTGAGATAAACTTCTACATATTTTTTCATGAGTGATTTAAGCTTATACTTAAATCATCAAACTAATCTCATACTAATATAAAAATTCTAGCTTTGTCATTAAAAAAAAAACAAACAAAAAAAATCTCTTCATTGCATAAGTCAGTCCTGTGGCAGGTTGTATAGGCAATACATTACTGCAATGCCATACATTGTGGCATCTTATTTCTGGTTATCCTCTCTGTCCTTGTAAGTCAAATGGGTGACAATACTGAGTGCTTGAAACTATTTAGAGTTCTATTTTTCCACACTTAGACCAAGCTCTTTCTTAAAAACTTGAAATGAAAGCTTCTGATCAGTACTGTCTATTCAAAATTGTCATCACCAAAGTGAAGCGAACTACATCTTCCTTGTAAACATTCTGCTTTCCCCCTTGAGGACAGCATAATTTTCTTTCAGACATCATAGGCTATCCAGAATAGCTTTCAGTTCTTTGCCGTATCCCATTTACTTTTAGTTGTAATAATCATACTTGGCAGAAATGAGGAAACTGAATGAGGGACTTGGAAAACACCACTTGTAAATAAGCTTCTCTTCATAAGAAAAAGGACACAGAAGCAAATCTGGAGAGCAGAACTGTTGCTGCTCAGAGCATTGCATCCACACTATCTTTATTTAGGAGGTTTTGTTTCAGAGTAGCTCTGATCTGATCCTATGGACTATCTGCTCGTGTGCAGCACACATTGAGTCCAAAGAGACTCCATACCAACTGGTAACACCACTGGTCTCATACCAGCCAGCTCCAGCCCACATGCTCCAAGACTCTCTGCAGTAGGAACCAAGTGAAAGCAGCATGGCTGGGAAACTTACCCTCCATAATGTTCTTCTGTCACAGTTTCATCCATTGACTTCAGCACAAGGACTTTCTAGAAACCCAACAGCACTCCCAGATCAAATTTAGGTACATGTACATAAACAGCTACTCTGAGGACTTACTAAGTAGAATTGTCACTGAGAGTGCTGCATTTCCTCCCTCTCCCCTCATTAGCTTTTCATAGTGTTTCTCTATGACTTTATTCAGAATAAATTACATATTTCTACTATTTTTTAAGCGAAATACAATATTTACTTGGTTATCCTTTAACATACTTAATTTACTTCTCCTCATAGAGGGTTTTTTTTCCCTCTATAGAAAACATCTGGAAAGGGGGAAATGAATTGTCCTGAACAAAGTTTTCACTTTATATACTAACACAGAATCTAATGTGAGTGAAAATTCATATTTAGAATGAGAATGATTATTACAAATATCTGGAAAACAAGCATCCTATATAGAGTTTTTAGAAGAATTCAATTAGAGATCATCAATTCTAATCAGAGGTGATCTCTGAAGAATAAAACAGGAGGCTACAGAACCAGATTAATCTAGCTATTGTCTAGTGAGTTCTTCCATATGTAAGTAGCTTGAAGTAGCACATGGCAAGCTTTTCATCATAGCTTACTTTTCCTGTTTGATCACCAAACATTGACTTGCACAGAATTAGTTACCAATAGATTTTCTTTTTGCTTTCTAAAGCTTTGTGGAAAAGCACCATGGAACTGAAATTTTAGTCTAGGCTCAAACTGGTAACTCAGAGCAGCATGTAATAGATAATACGATTTCTGTTGGCAGCCAAAGCCTATTAAATCTTCACTTAATTTGATGAAATTGTTTTAACTGTTTTAAAAATGTTGTTCTTGACCAGTCAATCAGAATATACTTTCCTTTTCTTTGTATATTTAGTGTTACAATTTTTTAAAATTACCAGAACATAATTTTTTAACCAGTATTTCTTTGGCTTGAAATATTTGAAAAGTCCAAGTTGAAAATAATAATTGAATTAGGTCTGACTATTCAGCAGTGCTTAAATAACCATTATTGCAGGTTATTTTAAAATCTATGTACTTAATTCAATACATATATAGTGTTTTGACTGCACTTACAGAATGTATGATTTTGCATCAAGGTATGTGTTGAGACATATAAAAGAGTAGCAAACCAATACTTCAACTTTCTTGGTAAAAATCTTATTTCATTACTCAGACCTTTACTGAGTTACTTCATTACTGAGTCCTTTACTCAGACGAATTAACATTGTCTTTAGATAGCACAATTAAAATTACAATCTTCATCTAAAAGCAGCACAGCTTTGAAACAATATAGCTCCTCACTCAAGATCTCCGTAACAGTAATGCTGACATAGCCTTTAGCATCCTATGCAAAAAAGGCAGCAGCCCCCCTTTGTGAGCCTAACACAGATATAGATTCATATAAAATATGGTAAAAGGCAAGAAAGAGATGCAGTCTGATGCAATTTGCCACCAAAAAAAAAAAAAAAGTTTGTCAGTAAGTCACAGACCTTGCTTGCTTTCTGTGTGTAGGATTTTAGTAGCCATCCTTCTTTTTGTTGCCTTAAGAAGGGTAAGATAGGAAGGACTGTAAAATTAGGTGATATGCATTTGTATTGATTTTATGCAACAGCAAAAATGAAAATTTCTCTCTGCACTTGCTTGATAAGAACAATCTCCCAGTAAATAGAGGAAGAATGCAATGCAGATCCAACAACAAAGCAAAATCAAATGTATTTTATATACGTATCTCTATTATTTTTTAAAATACAATATGTACAAGAATAGTTTCCTTCACTAGCCACAGACTGGAAAATGCAATTTAATATCCAAGATACTGTCAAATAGCCATAAACTTTCATATCTGTGTAAACATATATATATAAACACACCCATATATAATATATACATACACACAGACCCTGCTTTTTTTGTGAAAGGCAAATTATAGCTGATACAATTGTTGATCAATTATCAATATTTTCTAAATAAGCATTAAACAGAATATGTTGTCATTACAAAAAAACACAACCCAGACTCTTTGTATCCTTCAATTTTTAAAATTACTTCTTAAATTAAGATTCATCACATGTATGCCTGCCAGTTGCTGCAACATACTAAGTCCATGTGCTTATGATATCCATACGAATTTTGTATTGTAATGCCCCACAAATCATCCTAATTCCAACATGAAGCTGCAGGCTCTTCCAAAGCACACAGAAAACTAAGCGGTGAGCTTGTTTATTTCCCTATTTATGACATTTGGTTAAATGGCTACACCTGCTGTTTTGATAACTAAGAAAATGAAGTACTAAAAAACAAAACAGTGCCAGAATTCTGACAGCAGTAAGAGAAATTATCAGTTGCGATCTTGCCACTGTGTGAAATTTTTATGGCAGACAAAAACCTTTCAGACAGTATTTGAAAATACAACATTCATATATTTACAAAAGAACCAGAGCCTTTTGGAAGTAGGGGGCAGAGAAGGCAAAAAATCTCACTACTTAAATGTAGCACTAAGTAGTTTCTGAAAAGCTGCTACACCTGCACAGAAAGCTTTCTGTGGTTTCATTCATGAAGATGCAAGTATGGTGACCTGCTGCACCTGTTAACTGATTGTTGGGTTTTTTTCCACTTAATAGTCTGCATCTACTTGCACAGAGCTGTTGACCCTAGAAGTACTGAAGAAAAGCAAAAGAATAAAAAGAATTCTAGTGGCCTTGTAGCTCACATTTCCAACAAATTTGCACTTGTTACCTGTAAGAGCTCTGAAATACTTTTGCTCTGAATGTCAACTTCTCAGTGACCAACACAGTAGTTGAAACTTGACTTCTACAAAGTTCAAGTCAAGTTAACCCTTCATGTATTTCACCACGGTGCTACATGCCTGCAAATATATTATAGATGCCCTGGCTGATCTGGTTTCCTCTCTATTACAGGTGTGCAGCAAGTAAGAGGGGAACAAGGACCCCCTGGTCCCCCAGGCCCTGCTGGACCAAGAGGACAACCAGGTCCTGCAGGAAAGCCAGGATTTGGAAGTCCAGGTCCCCAAGGTCCCCCTGGCCCCCCAGGACCACCTGGATTCTCTGCAGTTGGAAAGCCAGGCGTGCCAGGTCTACCAGGAAAGCCAGGAGACAGAGGACTAAATGGTGAGAAAGGAGAACCTGGACCTGTTGGACTCCCAGGAGCAAGAGGGCCACAAGGACCCCCCGGCACTCCTGGCCCCGCTGGACTGTCCGTCCCTGGCAAGCCAGGACCACAAGGCCCTCCAGGTGCTCAGGGGCCAAGGGGTCCCCCCGGTGAGAAGGGAGAGCCAGGTGTGCCTGGTATGAATGGACAGAAGGGAGAAAATGGATTTGGCATTCCAGGCCGCCCGGGTGGCAGGGGTCTTCCAGGCCCACAGGGACCCCGAGGCCCCCCGGGCCCTGCTGGAGTAGGGAAGCCTGGTGAAAATGGTCTTCCAGGTCAGCCAGGTCTAAAAGGTGACCGAGGTTTTCCAGGTGCACCCGGGGCGGCTGGTCTCCCTGGCCCCCAGGGTCTCCCAGGCGAACCTGGAGAAGCTGGCATCGGCAAGCCTGGGCCAATGGGACCGCCAGGAGCAGCAGGCATCCCTGGAGCCAAGGGACATCCCGGACCTGCAGGCTTGCCCGGATCCCCAGGTCTTCCAGGTTTTGGAAAGCCGGGATTGCCAGGGATGAAGGGACACAGAGGGCCCGAAGGTCCTCCTGGCCTTCCAGGACCTAAAGGAGACCAAGGCCCAGCCGGTGTGCCAGGAGAACCAGGGCCGGCCGGGCCACCAGGGAGCATGGGCCCTCACGGACTCAAAGGTTTGCCTGGTGAGAATGGCCTGCCTGGGCCCAAAGGTGAAATGGGCCCTGCTGGCCTCCCGGGATTCCCAGGGGCCAAGGGGGAACGAGGCCTACCAGGAGTAGAGGGAAAACCAGGATACCCAGGTGAGCAGGGTCTTGCTGGTCCTAAGGGAAACCCGGGTCTCCCAGGTCCCAAAGGTGACACTGGCCATGCCGGGCTACCTGGATTGCCTGGTCCAATGGGTCCACAAGGACCCAAGGGAGTGGCAGGGATCAATGGCGAGCCAGGCCCCAGGGGGCCTTCAGGAATACCTGGGATCAGAGGCCCCGTTGGCCCCCCTGGTTTGCCAGGAGCCCCTGGTGCAAAGGGTGAGCCAGGAGCACCAGGGCTGCCAGGCCCAGCAGGTATTTCCACAAAAGGCTTAAGAGGACCCATGGGACCACCTGGACCCCCTGGGCCTAAAGGCAGCACTGGCGAGCCCGGCTTGCCAGGCCCCCCCGGTCCTCCTGGTCCCCCCGGCCAAGCTGTAATCCCACAGGTGCCCGAAGGCTACGTTAAAGCAGGAGAGTCTCGGGAGCTATCAGGAATATCTTTCATAAAAGGAGGAGTAAACCAAGCTCTTACAGGGATGCCAGTGTCTGCTTTCAGTGTCATCCTCTCAAAAGCATACCCTGCAGCAACAGTCCCCATCAAGTTTGATAAAATCTTGTACAATAGGCAGCAACACTATGACCCCAGAACAGGAATCTTCACATGCCGGACCCCTGGACTGTACTATTTCTCCTACCACGTACATGCAAAAGGAACAAACGTTTGGGTTGCACTCTACAAAAATGGTTCCCCCATTATGTACACCTATGATGAGTACAAGAAAGGATACCTTGACCAGGCTTCTGGCAGTGCTGTCATTGATCTCATGGAGAACGACCAAGTGTGGCTCCAACTGCCCAATTCAGAATCCAATGGTCTCTACTCCTCTGACTATGTTCATTCTTCTTTCTCAGGTTTCCTGTTTGCTCATATCTAACAGCATCCCACTTACCCTGTCCTGACACACTCTCTACATTTTAACTGGGTGCTGATCTGATTCATCATGAGCATTCTGTTGCAACTTCAGTGTTGCAGATATAGAGGAGGGAGTGAGAAGGTGGGAGAGAGTGGTTCCAACCTAGTAGAATATTGTATGTTCTTAGAGAATTGTCATAAAAAAATTGTTTCAAATGATGATCAATTGTCTGACTGAATGCAACATTAAAATTTTATGAATTAATACAATGAATCAGCCTCTTTCCTTTTTTTCTTTCTTTTAAAAGAAAAATCAGAATTTCTAACTATCACTTCTCATAACATGTAAAGGATTCTAGATCATATTTCAGCAAACTTGAATTAACTGAAGGTACTTTATTCAAAGTAAATGGCCTTAAATACACCACAGTCATCACAACAGCTGGATAATATATTTCAGGAACATACTGTGGCCAGCTTTGCCTTTAAGCTATCGAACAGGACACATGAATAACAACTCTAATACAGTGCATATCATGTCACAGTTTACTTTCACTGTTCTTATGAATCAATAAGTACCTCGGGGAAAGGTACATTTGCAAATTATTACATCTCACTGAAGATCTAAGACTTTCACAATATGAAAAAGAAACAAGATTTGAAGCCTCAAAATCCACTTAGCTTTCTTTGATTCCCATTGATGCAACAAACTAGTTCAATATTTTGAAATCTCCCAACATTCTGTAAAACTACAACAGTCAGAGTACTGTAAAGTAACTCTCACCAAACCCAAATATTAAGAACATATCTTCACAAGCATGCAGATACTTACAAAATCAGAATGGCTTTACCACCCCAAAATTTGAGATAATTCTTACGCTGACCTTCCCTGAACTGTTCATTCCTTTAAAACACAATAGTGTGGGCAATTTATTTTACTTATTTGGTAAATTTATCAGATGATGGCAGTAATTAGTCAGTAGGCATAACCATATTTACCATATCTACATAAACTCATGTCTCAGAAACATTAGACAGTTCATTAACCTGTTACGACACATCATGAAGAGTATATGCCATAAAGTTAGCTTACAAATTATGAAATCATAATAATTTGATGACACATTTCTTCCAGTGACAGTTACCATTCACTATACCATATGCTTTAAAAGTATCATATACATCAAAACCTTATAAACTCTGAGAACTATTATAGTTAGCTTAGATTTTTTAAACAGAAGCTTTTAATCACATGCACTAAGAGTATGTAGACTTATGTTTAAAAATTTTGTGATAGCACCATTTCTTCATTAGAGCAGAACTTGAACCTTGTTAGGTGGTGTACATTTGAAATCAGTGTTTTCCTAAGTACTTGATAATATGCTGGGATTAATAAAAAAAGACGGGATACCTTTTCCTTGATGGTTGATCCATCGTTAGCAGAACTATATAATGTTTTGGAAACTGCAAACTTTTTCTCCTTTTATTAAGTGCTGCTGGATAAGGAAGACTGTGGTTTAGGCTATACTTCAGTAAAATAATAAATGCTTAAATAAAGACTGTAATGTGACCTACTTATTTTAGAAGCCAAGTGGACTTAAGGAAGCAAATTGGTACTATTACATACACTACATACAAATGTTTGTATGGAAATAATACAAAGAACAGTGCCACAATTTATAAATAACAATACAATACTTTCCTTTAAAGCCAAAGTAAAACTGCAAACACTAGAGTCTGAATTGTCTATTCCCACTTTTCTAGCTTAATGTTTTAGGCCAAATACTAATTACAGATCTCTTAAGAATAATCTCTTTTTTACACTTAAAGTTTTCCTGTGCAGTCACTCACATTAGTTCAACAGCCTTTTCCAGTATTTAAACACAGCATGTGCTGCCACCCATACATTCAACCAATCTGGAAATTTTGTTTCAGAAACAAATAGAGGGACTGGGTATGGGAGCTGGAAAATACAACTTAGCAGTTGTGAAGTTTCTGGTTAATTGCTTTGCATATGAAAGGTATGCCAAAGTACCTGTTTAAAATTGTCTGGGAGATGTTTGGTGCTCATCATTACATTGCTGCTCTGTGATTGCAATTAACTAAGAAGAAACTGGGCCCAGACAGTTTTCTTAAAAGCATAGTTCACTAACCTTTATGCTCCATTCACTTTAAATCAGGTTTTGTCCTTTAACATCTTTGTTCCTCAGACATGTAGAACTTCAAGTAAGTCTTGGTACTTATCTTCAAGCTTGGTACCATATACCTGTTTTTCTGAAGTATTTTCATAATTGCTCAGGCATTGAGTCATAAAGGAAGCAACTCTTTAAACCGACAAGCTAGAGACTATACAACAAATTGTGGCACAAGCACAACTTATATTTTGATTTTAGCTTCAGATTCTCAATCTTGAGGGTTTCTTGAGAAGGTCTGTAAGATCTCTTTTCTGTGCTGACCAGTGACAGAACCTGAGGGAATGGCCTGAAGTTGTGTCAGGGGAGGTTTAGGTTGGATATTAGAAAAAGGTCCTTCACACAGAGGGTGGCTGGGCACCAGAAGAGACTCCTCAGGGAAGTGGTCATAGTACCAAGCCTGACAGAGTTCAAGAACCATTTGGACTAGACTCTCAGGCACATGGTGTGACTCTTGGGGATGATCCTGTACAGGGCCAGGAATTGGACTCAATGATCTTTGTGGGTCCCTTCCAACTCGGCATATTTTGTGATTCTGTGATCTTTCATATTTTCTCCACATGAAGATCAGCAATCTACCTAAAGATAAAGCCCTTCCAGAAACCCCATCTCCTCTGGATTCTGGGCAGAGGAGGAAAGAAAATCCAACATGAGGCTAAAATGAAAACATAAGAGCCTGTAATAGTACAACAATCACTTCCAAAGAAGTACCGTAATTTCTGAAGCTTTAAGTGGTCAAAAATATGAAGCAACAAAACAATCCCTTCTGTATTTAGCTGGAGAGCTCAGAAAGGAAGTGTAAATAATTTACTTGGTTCTCTGTTGCAGTTTTCACAATTAAGACAAAGATATCTCATCACTACTATATCAACATTGGGAATTCATAGTGTTTTGCAGAAATTTTGAAGATTCTTTCTTTCTGGCCGGAAAAGCATCTTGCTTTTTATTTCTCATATTTGAAGTTGCATATAAAAGATAAAACACATACCACAGACATCTAGATTCATTACCTTCTGCCAAGACCATAAATTTGTGATCAAAAATGTGTATATCCCATCAAGCCTTCTTATGGGCAATTTATGAAGTCCGCTGCCATATTAGTCATGATCTTTTTACTTCCAAAATGAAATATAATCTTATGAACAGATTGAAAATATTACAAATATATATGATTTTAATGATATAACCACAGATGCCACAGTTTTCAAAAGTGTCAGGAAAATTATAGGGAAAGACAACTATGCAGGAGAGAAAAAATAGTCACTAAGAAATTTTAAAAAATTCTGCTTTAAGAAGTTATATCAGGCAACATTTGCCTAAAAAAAGCCAGTGATATTTCTGTCAAAAAAATCATCAAATATCACACCTGAAATTTTTCACAAGGAAATAATTCTACAATGCTTCAAGCTCTCATTAGTCCTCTGAAGAGCAAACTTTGTTTCTGTAACACATGAGGACTTCTGTCCACATATCTTACTACTGTAAAACACATTGCCCCATGATGTTTCCTTTAAAATTGCTCTTTACTAATGTCTATGGAACATGCATTAAATGCAAAACATACCAGGTAACATTAATCACCTTAGAGTTGCAAAATATTCCAGTAATAAAGATTTGCAAAATGAATTCTCAAATAATTTAATGTCTAACTTAGATACCAACTGAAGAGGGCATTCTTGCAGGCATTATTAAGTAAGAAATGGCCACATTACAAATATGAGTACTTGTGTTTACTGCTGACATCATGCTTTTCTGATAGTATTGTTTCATAGATTCTCTTTTTTTTTTTATTTTTCACAAAGGAATGTCTGAACAACACAAGACTATTTTGGAACCCTCTTACTTTCCTTTTGCAAGCCTCAGTTCTTCACTTCTTTACAAGTAAAAGAGTGGGTTAATACACTTCATCAAGCTGAGTCAGGACAATCATGCCTATCTGAAAGAGCCATCCAAAAAAAATATCATAGGGCAATTATCTAAGGCAATTACCATAGCTAAGACAATGAAAAGAAAAATCCATCAGACACCTGATTATGATCAAAAAAATCATGTGCAAAAGAGAAGGGACATAGAGAAACAAGGGCATACTGACAACAAATCAACGCGAACTGCAAACACTCAGTGGATTTCAAAAAACAGGCAGTCGTTCTGCTCTGTCACTGACAATGGCACCACTAAGGCGGCATTTCGAGTTGGGAACTTTGCGTCTCCTCAACTGACCACTTAATAAGTTTGCTTTTGAAATTTTACCTTGACTAAATGTTCATGAGCACTGCTTTTCTCCCAAGGGTTAAACCCTCTACAAGACGTGAAGTTAAGTCAAAAGCCTGTGATTTTCAGGCCAGACTCTGGGCTTTATAAAAGACAGTGGGGCTTCCAGGTATGCAGATGTTGGAGCCAGGTTTAGGAGTTTCCTCAGGAAGTTACATTAGAGGTGCAATTGAGAAGAATAAAATTTCTTTGGCAGAAGCTTGTGATAGAAGATCAATATGATTATTCTCATTTCACAGTGGGGCCTGAAGCAAAAAGAAATTCTCCATGGGAATATCAGTGGCAAGTGATACAGGAAGAAATTATCCCTGCTTCTTCTGACTCCTTGTTCAGTGCTTTATCTACTGGACCATGTTATTAAAAGAAAAATAAAACCACTGTGAAGCCTTTCAAAGGCATGCATGACAGAGTGTATCACTTTCTTATGTTATAATATTTAAGCAGTGTATATAATTTGTATACTTTCACTTCTGATTTTACAGAGCTTTAGCCAATAAAACTCATGCCTATCAGTTACTATACTCTCCTGTATTTTTAACACTCTTACACATGTGTCTCTGATAGGAGCTAGAAATGATTAAGTCACATCACACATCTGTTTGCTTGCAGCTTCCAGGTTTACATATAAATAGGTACCTGATAGGTAGGTATAAGCATAAATATTCACATGTACACACAACCAGACACTTGCATATAAATAAAATTGAGCAATTATTTCTATGACTTCAAAGATAAGACTTTAACTTTTTCTGGACCTCATTTCTAAAGAATACTTTCAAAAATTATTCCTTTTGCCAAAAGCTGCATGATCCATATACCTTTTAAAACGAAGAGCTGTGATGATTTGAAAAGTGAATTAAGAAAAATCCTGAATAATATTTAGAGTTGATTAGGGTCCGTATCAGCAGAAAACAAAGGATACATTTATTTCATGTATGAATGAGGTCCTAGACAAATTCATAACTACTGCTCACAGTCTAAGCTCCAGTGGAAATACAGTAACAACAACAAACAAAACACTTTAAAAATATCTTGCTGTCTTTTACAATATGCATCCTGACACCAACTTCTATTTTTGTTTGAAATCTCAGAAACAATTTTGTCAACTGCAAGCAGGACAGTTCAGGTGAGGAAAAATTAAGTTTTAGGAAGGTCCAAATTACAACTCATGCCTAATGAATGCTGCATCAACCAAGGTAATTCTAATAGTAGCTCCGAATTCAGAACTAAGTTGAATACAATTGTTTCACACACACACACAAAAAGTTGCCTACAACTTCAATTAACTGTGTGTACACTCAATGGTTAGCCTTTATTGTCAACTTATTATTTTGCATGACTAATAGAAACTCTGAAGTTATGCCTCTGAAGGAAGGAAAATAATTTCTAGCTGATGGGTATCCAAGATGTTTTCCAATTCTAATTGATATTACCGTATTAAAAGATTGGCTTTAGGTGGAGGAAAGCTATTATAAAAAAAAGCTCTTTGCAATTGTTTTGAAGTTGATAAGAAAATAAAAATGTTCTCACTATTGTGTGAATCTTATGTGAGGAATTCTAAATCATAACTAAAACGCTAAAGAAAAATCATCAAATACTAGTTGGTCCTTGAATTTTCCCAATTCTCCCAATGCATTTCTTATTCTAGATATGATTACAACATCCTAAGGAATAGTTTCAAAACACAGCTCAAGGATATCCACATTACCATACCAATCACAGTAAGAAATCATTTTTCCTCCAAATTGAATGAAATAACCCATCACAAATGTTAATAAAGACAACAAAACAATTTCAGTTAAATTAATTATAAATAGGATGAATTATAAAGATGTTCTACTCCAGGAAAAGTATGTGTCTACTATATAACTATTTGTAAACTTGAAAAGTAAAGGCTGTGTTGAATAGCACACAGATTACTTGCAAATCTATTTGCTGTGGTAAGCACATGTAATAGTTTCAGTTATTACAGTGAGTCCTTGGCAAACCTACTTACCTTTAAAAGCCGATATTTTATAATTATGTTGGATAGCTGCCACCATGTCCTTCCAGAAGTCATATTTTTTCTGACCATCATGCTGTAAGTGCCAAAAGAAATCCAGTCATTATATCAAATATCAGCTACTATAGGCTTCATACTGAACCAGTGACAAGAATGCCATGAATAAACAAAATCACATTCTTAAGACATTAGGATAGAACAGCAAGTTACAAAATTACCAATCCCACTGAAATTTGGGAAAAAGAAGGGCCTAGGGCTGCACATACTGACTTAATTAGCAGGCTGACTTTATCTACAGCCTGGTACTTCTTTCACTTTGCACCCTCAGAACTGGTAAATCCCTTTGCTGTAATTTAGAGGTAATTCCCTTCTGCCAACCAGCCCACCCCAAACCCTGTATGAAATACTCATTCAGAAGCCCAGCTGAGCAGTACTTCATGGCATTGTATTCTGCACACTGCCAAACCCCAGCTCTGGCAGGACATGGGAAGGTGACCTGTGCTTGTGAACGGTCTCTCACTGTTCCTAGAAAGCTTCCCAGGAAGAGGAGAGTTCCAGTTGCCCCTTCAGCATCTCAAAAGGGAGAGGAAAACCTTCTCAATCAGCTGAGCCCCACAGTACTACCAAACTCCACAAATTTTAGGAGTGATGAATTAAACAGATGCAATTACACAGCCAGAGAGTACTACAGAGCAGAGTATGGGGCCTGTAAGAGGTGCTCAGTTACACAGTAATGTGGCAGAAGTAAAGCAGGTGGTATCATCTTTGAGTTTATACTTCATGGAAAGTTACTCTAGTGCCATTACAGGATTTACACAGCTACGTTAGGATAAATTGCAAAGTAACTGTTACCAGATTTCAGGGCATTGCTGCCCTCTGTGTATGGACCACTGCACTGATGCCTGAATAATGACCCATTTTGTAAGCATAAAGCATTTTCTAGAGAGGGAAACATTCAGAAACTGAAAAAAATCCCAAAACAAACCAACAAATAAACTCTTAACAGCACCAAACCAAAAGATATAGTTTATATATACTGAAGTAAACTGCTATTTCAGGCCTAATCTGCCATGGAGGCTTCCAGAGGAACAGTCTGTTCTTTATTTCACAACCAGCAAGTCACACAAATAAGGTCCTTTGTGCACAACTAACAAGCACTATGGCAGTCTGCTTATCATCCATCAGCTCTACAGGTTAAGAGCAGGAAAGATACAGTGCTGTGGCTTTCAGACTTTTTAAAATCCACTCCTATAGCAACCTGCCACAGAAATATATGAAAGAACTAATAAAGAGAAAAGGTTTCATATGTCACACTTCAGTTACCTGCTAACTAAGGTTTATCATTCAAAGCTGTACAGAAGATACTGGGGACCATCTGCCCAGTAGCAATGGAACTAGCCTATGCTGTCACTAACCTTAAGATAGACAGATTCAGCTGTTTGCTTCCCTCATACTCCATGTGGAATGACTTACACATTAGTTTGGGGTTTTGTGTTTTCACAAAAAAAGAAATCAGTTCCTCAGAGGGCTGTTTTAAGGACAGATGGATACTAGTTTAAAAGCCGGTACACTTCCTTCAAAACATTTGAATTCAGAGATGACTAAAATAACTGTCAAACTAATTCCTTGCAGATTTTCAGCTGTTGCATACAAGACATACAGGAAAACTGACCAATTCCAAAAAGCAGAGAGAAAACTGTAAGCAAGCCCATGTAGTCCACCATGATTTTGGTGTGATTACCAAATGTGATTTCACTAGCTGAACCATCAAGACAAAGCAGTATTTTGTGTAGCTTTTCAGTGTGAAGATCAAAAACACCAAGAAGCTCCCCTGTTTTGTCTGAAAATACATGAGTTCTGGCTCTAAACACAGCAAAAACAGATATATTTTTAACAGTGCAGGGCAGTCCAGCATCCAGCTCATGTCTAAAACCATTCGGAATCCAAACTTAGCAGTTCTCCCATCTGCTTACAGTAGAAAGCTTTCCTGATCCTAAAATATTATCTGGAAAAGTTAAGAAAGCAGCACTTACTGAAGAGTCTAGAGAACAGGAAACAGAAGATTCTACTTTCTTTTAAAAATGTGGAAGAAGAAAATGAGATGGTTTCAAACCCTTAGGATGCAGCACTCTGCAGGCAGCAGTACTGGGCTGAAGAGGCTAACCATCTCCTGCCTTGCATCTTTCTCATTTGGCTGATGCTAACCTTCCATGGAATTACTGTAGTCCTCCTGTTGAAATGGAGCCAACATCCAGTAAAATACCTAAGAACTGCTAGTTGATAAAGAGGGTGCATGACCCACTTCTGGCCACTCTCTGGAGGAACAGCATGCATTTAATTCTCTCTGGCTGAAGATGGCACTGACCCCAGGTCAGTGCTCCAGCTTACAGACTAGTAACTGAATGTGAAAGCTTATTACACACATGCTATGACGTACTTTGTCTCTCAGTAAGTAGGTGATTTGTGCTGAGTCTAAATTAAATATAAATACAATACAGGTGTTACAACTGAGACAGCATTCTAAGCTGTGAACAGCTTAGAGGAAGGAGATTAATCAGGCAGAAAATTAAGAGTCTTATGGAGCACCTGTCCTCCACGCTTCCCTGGTAATGTAATTTTAGCTAACTCTTCATGCAACACTCATGCTGAGGCAGCAATTTACTGAGCATGCTCTACTGGAGTGAAGGTTAAAGCAACAAGCCAGCTAATATCCAAAGGGACCCCGGATACTCATTTCACAGCTCTGTCATTCTGCAGACAAACTTTAGTATTGACAATTTTCAGGGCTGCAGCTCTTTGGTACCTTTAGCCAGAAGATTACATCAGTACTCTTAGACACCAGTATAGTTCCTGTATGAGAAGAACCCTCTCCTACCTCCAGGTGCAAGTTGAAGATTAAAATCTTCTTTTATACCACAAAACAATTATCATCAAACTTCAAAGGCAGAATTTAGAACATTCTCTCTACCTAAAAAGCACTGAAAAAGGTTCAAGCAATTGTATTTTCCACCTTGAGAATTTAACTTACTGTTTAGATAAAAAAACCCTAAAAAGACACTATTCAAGAGATGTAATTACATCTGTGTACACAGATCAATGTATTTAGGACAAAAAGAACCTTAAGAAAGGACGGAAGGAAGCTTTCAACTTATTAACTTGCAAATTAGCAAATTCAGAATGCTTACGTTATATTTGAGTACCATCAAGAACAATTAAAGAAGTCTTTAAGAAATATATTCTGCACATCACGGGGCAAACTTGAGGAAAGAGTATATTTATATTATTATCCTAGTTATTTGTGCCCTCTGGTGGAAGTACTTCTATTCTGAACATGCCACATAGCTCACAACTCAGAGACAACTTTAATACTAAGTGCAACATAAAAACGTCCAAATAAGAAAGAAACTAAAGACCTTGATGTTGTTCAATACACTATTTGTATGCATTTAATAATGCATGCAAGAAGTCTGGTGGTTGAAGAAAAAGATAATGCAATACTTAATTTTCAAACAATCCAGTTCTTACCTGATCTAAACTGTCCACAACCCTTGCACACAAGAGAGCTCCTGGCAGGTCAAAATAATTATCATACAAATAGTATTTAGCTGAAAAAAATAATTTAAAAAAATACACTTTTTAAAAATCTGTACTGTATGCTTTAATCACAGATAAAAAGTACATTTAAATAATAAGATGAGCTCCTATTTGGATTTTACTGGTAATAAGCATTATCTGTTTCCCAATCTTTGTTAGCCTTTATTACCACTTCTAATTCTTGAAACTGGCAAGTAAAAGTTGTTCACCTATATCAAGGCAGTGAAATTTTAAAAAGACATTTTAAGGTTCTAAAAGTTAAGATGAAAAAAAGGGGAAGAACCATGAGTTTTAAGAGTCAAGACAGTATCCTTCAACTCTTCCAAAATACCTATTTCCCTAGCAGTGGAAACACAGAGAAAGCATTTGAGAAGTTGTTTCAAAGACAATTGGACAGGTCTTAACACATAATCATATCCTTTGCACACATATGCTGTAGACAGCGCCTTAGCCCAAGGGGACCCATGCTCACATGATTACATGAGTCTCCAAAACAGAATTGTATCAGGAGAATGCAAATGCCTTCCCAGATTGAGGTTATGTTCAGCAACTCACTCTCAGGAGAGAAATGACTTAACCAGCACCTTGTCTGTGCTGTCTCTTAGATATACTAAAGAACAAGACAGAACACAGGGATTAAAATTCACAACAGACCAAGTGCATGTTTCAATGAAAAAGAAAGGCACAATTCCCATATGACCAAAGGAAACCTTTCTCTTTCTCCCTTTTGCAAAAGATTACCTGCAGTTTAGAATCAGCATGTCAGCAAAATCTCAAGGAAAGTATCTCCATTACCTAAAAAAGGCAACTTAACTGAGCACTTTCTGTATGCTGCTCACAACTGTTAAGATCAAAGCAAAACAGAGGAAACAGAGCAAGAATACAAATGTAGCCACAGTGCCTTCAACGTGACTCCTATCTTAAAACCAAGAAGCTTCAACTTCAAGGGGAAATATTTTGTGTCCAGAACCACTGTTCTTTTCACCTGGACCTAGGCCTCCAGTAACAGCACAGATGGCAATAAGTCAACAATTAAGAAAAATTTAATATTTGCCAAATATGTCCCAAATGAGATAGGATATCAATCAACAGGTGGTGGGCAATTGCACTGTGCATCACTTGTTTCTCTTAGGTTCTGTTACTCTTTCTCCTTATGTTTACAATAATTATCATTAGTATTATGAACATATTTATTATTATAACATTTAATTTCAATTATTGAATTGTTCTTATATCAACACACGAGGTTTATCATTCTTTCTGGTTCTACTGCCACTAGGCCTGGGCAGGGAGGGAGTGAGCGAGCAGCTTTACAGCACTTAGTTGCTGGCTGGGGTTAAATCATGATCCTGGTAGTGTCAGTCTACTTCATCAAGGGACAATGTGCCCAGCACTACAACCAAAACATTCCCATAATGTCAGTCAGCTCATTTGTCTTATCATTGGTGAAATAAATGTAAGGTGAACTGCAGTATTAGAAGTTGAAAACACATAAAAATCAAGTCTCCCCCAACACATTTATCTTTAAATTTGTATTCCAGTAATTCTTAGTTCAAGTATTTTTACAAACTTGTGGTAAGAACTAGAAGTATGAGGCACGGAAGGGATCAGAACAATTTCAAAGAAGAGGATGTGCTGAAATATACCTACCCGTGCGTGAAACCATTCCACTGACTGTACTAAAATGCTTCCACTCCCTCCTTCCATATGTTTCCAGGATCTCTTCAAATGTCATGCTCTTTGTACCATGGCTTGCCCTATGCAATGCATTAATTTTTTTATTAAAAAAAAAAAAAAAAAAAAAAAAAAAAAAGAAAAGGGTTGAAAGCATCCAAATTACTACTTCTGCAAAGTAACAGACTGCAACTGAATACCGCAGTGCATGCAAATTGATCAAAACTAACTGTCTTTATAGCTCAGAAGTTTCCCAGGACCTAAGCTTTTACCATATACAGTTCTCGATGAAAGCCTTACTACACAAAGGTTTGGTTGGCTGGGGGCACAGCTACTGTGCCTCACCTGCTAACACAATCACTCTGTATTGCTCGAATGTTTTCAATTGTGTGAGGACACTCGCTATACTTGAGCTATCAATATGCACTGCACAATAAAGCACAGTGCAGAAAGCCTATACATCATTCTGAAGTCCGGTAATGTTCACAGAATGAATGGCAGAACCATGGAAAAGTGCTAGTTTGAGCCCTGCAAGCAGCTCTTTAATACAGAAGTACACACAAGCCTTTTTAGGAATTAAAAATTAATTAGTTTGACCATCAAATTGGGCCCCATTTTGAAGCAAATGCAGGCAATGCCATGAGAAGCAATTCCGTACCACTCTTCCTTTTAATGAGGTATACCCTCTAATCTTGAATTCTGCATTTAGTACTCCAAAATTCATGCTATTAAATGAATTTTGGGATACACAGCAATGACTCAAAGGTACTCCTTCCTTTAATGAGTTCATCTTCAAACTCCTTCTCCCACATGCTATCAGAAAAATAAAAAGTAGAGTCTGTCTTGTAGACTAAATTACACAGTTTTTCATTCTGGAACAAAACACAGGAGAAATGGGGATGGGATTGATATAATTTAGATATATTTACTTTTCAGATTTTTGATTCCAAATAGCAATCTTCCATGTTTAAAAACAAAAAAAAAAAAAAACGAGGAAAGGAAAAGGAGCTAAGTATGTACCAAAATGATGACTGAAAGTAACATATAGCTTTTAAGAGGAAGACCCCCAGAATTCTGAAAGTGAATGTGTCAGTTGTGTTTCTCTGGCTATTTATTATATGGTGCAAGCCTGAAGAATTTTGAATGTGTAAGGTACAAAAATAATAGTGTTCCTATCACTAGCATTAGTCATTACCACTGCCTCCAAGTCAGGTCACTCATAAGCCAAAGAAAAAACTTACTCCAGATTTTAGCAAAACTGGACAAAGAGTACATTTCTAGCCACTGAAAAAGTGATCAGTGTGCTCCAAAAGTCTCAGAGGTTTATTAAAAATGAGACATTATTCACTCCCAGCTAACATGGAAACATTACAGAAAGACTGCATATGTAGCATTAAGAGAAACTGAGCACCACATTACCATATACTATTTCAACTTTTCCATCTAATAAATGAATGCATGCTGAAATTAATATTTTAAATATCTATAAAATTAAGAGATAGTGCTTAGAAAGGGGTTAAATTTTGCTGTATTTAACAATATAATTTATATTTAACAATATAGACTTACTGTCAATATTACCTTAAAACTGTTCCATCTTCTGCAAGTTTCAGGAAGTTTCCTTCTTCAATGTCCAACACCAAGCCTTTGCAACTAAGAATAATTTTATTTTAAGGAAGACATGAACCATTAATGCTTTTAGAGGAATGCCTTCTTATCTACCAGTGATATGCAATTAGAGAAGCTATGGTGCCTCTGTAGCTATGATGCTACACAAAACCACACAACACACCCCTTCAAATACTTCCATGTTTGAACAATGCTCTATTATAAGCAAATACATACTATTCCAATGAGGATGGGATTTTACTGACATAGCAAAATTCTACTAAATAAATCCAATTCCACTGTTCAGTGAATTCAGTGAGTGTTCATATAGACTGGCTGGAGGATTAAGGTCCAAATATATACAACTAAGAAACCTGATATTTAAGTCACTTCTGTTTAAGAAATTTTTAATTTTGGTGGCAACTCCTCTACTTATTATTACTAGACTGATAATATCAGTTATTACAGGGAAGAGGGGTAGAACATCACTCTAAATGAGGCAACTGAATAACCAAGGAACACATGAAGCAGATTAGCATTGCCATGCTAACTAGAAATAACAAGGGGAAGAGTCGACAGCATAGGAGAGACACTCAGCAAGAGGTCTAACTCTTCCTAATAAACCTGTATCTTCCAGATAATGGAATCTGCATTGACTTAGGTTGTTTGAAAAATTAATTCAGAGCTCAGTGGTTGGAATACAAATGAACAAAAGAGACTGAAAAAGTAACAACACCTTTATCATCCTCTGTTATAAGGCACCCAAAGGAAAGAATTTATGCCATGAAGGTGGCAAGCAGATCTCAACCTTTCACAAATGGCACCTGGGCAAGTAGCACTGACACACCTGCACCGTGGGCTTATAGGTCCCTATTAATGAACCACCTGCTTCAATAAAAGGTCAAACCCAGGATACCTAGATCTTAACAGAGGACCTCTTGCAATCAGATGCCGCAAAATATGAGGAAGAGATACATTGCTTGTCTCATGGAAGTTGAAATCAATCTCACTGGAAATCGTCCAGTCAAATATTGTAAAAACCATTACACAAGAATGCATGCATTATTTAATAAATACCTAGTGATTACCTGGCCTTAAAGTCCATACTCCCATGGCCTAGATAATAATCTAAAAAAGCTGAAAGATCAGAGATTCAGATTCAAAGTCCTGCTCAGAGACCACTGAGTACAGAGTGGGAGCTTGCATTTCAGCCTTCTGCATCACAGCTTTGTGCCTGACATGCCACCCAAGGTCACCACTCCTGGCACGTCACCGTTCCTTGGTTTCTCAGAAGACTGTTGGGATTACTATGCCTTACACAAAGAAAATCACACCTGTCCTGAAAAAAAAGACTAAATTCTGATAGTTGATGGATTTACCATTTGGATAGAAGGTAGAAGACAAAGAAGACACATAAAATAAGAGAGTAAGTCAGACAAAAAGGCTTGTGTCCAGACAGCCAGAAGCACAGACAAAGCAAGCTTGGATGCTCAGTTCTCTCTTCATAATACCACATTCGAAGTACCTCATGACAAATACTTGTTAGAACAAGTATTCAAAATTGTAATTTTGGATTTATCTATTGGGCTTGACAATTAAAACAGCAACTGCCTAATAAGAGAAGCTGTTTTCCAAGCTTTGTAAAAGTTACAGCATATAGGAAGTTATGAAAAAAAATTCTGTTATCTTCTATGTACTTACCAGAAGTCTAGGCTGTCTGGATCTAGAGTCAGCAAGTCCTCGTCATAACCCTTCTCCGTTACCAGATACTGGGCAAAACTATCATATATTAGCTACAAATGAAAAAAGATATGCATTAATTATATTGATTAAGTGAAATCAAATATATCGCTTCCTTGGAAAGTGGTGAGATGTGTGTGTTAGTGCCTCCTAAGTGAAATCAAACCAGGGAGCTAGGGGCACTGGGAAATAGTGCCTGAGGTTATTTCTGTCAACAATGGAAAACACACAGGAGTTGTGTCCAGCACAACTAAGTTTACAACATTCTATCTTATGGTCCCTGTGCTTCAACTGTTGCGAAACCAAGATGGTAAGCACTTAAAGACTAGATGCTACTTGCCCCTCCCCAATCTTCTTTGTTTTTTAATTTTAAATGTCATGGTTCCTGAGATTCAAGAAGCAGCTTCCAAACCAATGAACATTTAGCTTTGGGGGGCATTTTATAAGTATTTGAAGGAATATATTTTGAAGAAAACAGGCAACTACTAAATAAACAGTTATTATTTCTAAGTTCAGAAGGAACACTATAAAGGCCTAGTATGACTGTCAGCAATTTATTAATGTACTTTGCTGGTAAAGTTGTAGATCTAAGGAGAAGCTGCCACGTCCTTATAGACCATCCAAAAATAGTTATTGCTCCTTTTTTCTCATGGTTCTTTCATTAAAGCTGTTCCCTGGCCTTTTTTCTTTAATTACCAAAGCTGCTCTTGGAATTAAAATGAATAAAGCCCGAGAAAGACAAATATGAAGGCCAATGCTGAAAGAGTAAGAACTAACTACATCTTCAGCTGTGCCTGCCAGCCTTTTAAAGTATTTTACACTTCCAACAGATAAGGAAGCATGCAATGGGCACTCTGTATCCTGTGAATAGATGAAGAGTGAACCAAGTCTAATAAACTTTTTTGGGTTTTTTTCTTTATTTTGTTCATTGGTTGGTTAGATTTTTTTAAAACTCTTATAGTTACCAATAGTCTAACATTTGCCGTCATCAGACAAAATTCTTATTAGCAAGAATGTGTGGCATAACAGAAAGAACATGGAAGGTAAGTCTAGAGCTGCAGTTTCCAGCTGGAAATTTAAGAGCTCATACATTTCATTGCTTTTATTGAACTGTCTTTCGTAAGGAATATGCTTCTCACAGCTAAAGGAAGCAATGCAGGTTTTCAACACAGGACACACTGCACACTGTCTATTAATAAATGGGACAGCTCATAAACACTTGTTTCTATACCAATTCTGAAATATCTTGCAATTAGCGTAGGAGTCCAGTGCAGTGCAAAATGTACTGTAGGTGAACAGAAGCAAATTACCATGAGCATACATGATACAAGACAGCTCCGGGGCAGAGTCCTGACATCAACACAGAAGTGCGAGTCAATGAAAGATCACAGGGGAGTTTAAAAAAATAATAAGGGCCAGTGGCGGGAAGGCACAGCACATGACAGCAGTTCCTCTCCGAGAAGGACAACAGGGCTAAGTCAGAGCGCCTGTAAACTCGGCGTTTTACTGTAAGCACCAGAAAGTTTGAGAAGGTCGCCTGTCCGAAGCGCTGCGGAGCCCTCACTCCGCAGCATCTCTGCACTTGGCGGGGGCGGGAGGGGAGGAGCGGGGGGGTTCTACCTTTTCCTTAGCGCCGCTACAGCTGGGGAAGAAGCACCGCTCTCAAGGAAGAAGACATGGCTGTCCCCTTCGCTCGGGCACGGGCCTGCTGAGGAAGGGCCCGGCGAGAGATGCTCTCTTCTCGTCCCGGGTTTCCCCGCGGATACCCGAGACAACCGGCACAAGGCTCGCTGTCCCCGCTGTCCCCCCTGGGAGCCGGCCGTTCTCCTTTGGCCCGGGGACGCGGCGGGGAGCAGGGCGGAGCGGGCCCCCCCTCCCAATCCCGGCCCCGGCCCGCACTCACCCGTGCGGTCCGCGGGAGGTGGTACCGGCACAGCGTGTGGTCCAGGTCGAAGCCCACCACGTCGCAGTCAGCCAGGGAAAAGTGCTGCTGCTGCTGCTGCTGCTGCTGCATCGCCGAGCCGCTGCCGGCGGGCGGAGGAGGAGGAGAAGGAGGAGGAAGGAGCGCGCGCGGCGCTTCCTGCGGTGCGGGCTGAGCGCGGCGCTGCCCGCAGGACGCGGCGGGGCCGCCCTCACCTGCGGCACAGCCCGGCGCGAACCCGCGCTCCGGAGGGGCGGGCACGGGGAGGAGCGCGGCCGCAGGCGGGTCCCGGCAGTCCGGTTTGAAAAGCACGCTTCCCGCGGAGGCTTTGTGTGCCCCGGAGCAGGCGGGAAGGTGGTGGTGCGCTGCCGCGCTCAGGACCGCAAGTGCCTGCCCCGTAAACGCGGGTCCCGCTGAGCAGGGCACGGACGGGAGCCGGGGGTCAGCCTCGGTTAGTGGCGGTACGGCCAGAGCCACACCACTGCCGGCGACAGCTGGCTTATATAAGTAGGCAAGCAGTACTACTGCTTCATTGTGCACCCGCAGCGTATTTACGGCGGCACCACGGTGAGGGAAGGGATGCCATGCAGAGGGAATGACACACGGGAGAGGCGGGACTGTGCCAACCTAATGAAATTCAACAAAGCAAGGTCCTGCAATCCCAAGAGCAAGTGCAGGCTGGGCAGAGAGTGGGCAGAGGGCAGCCCTGAGGAGAAGCATTTGGGGGTGCTGGTGGATGGGAAGCTCAGCATGGCCCAGCAAAGATGCACTGGCAGCCCAGAAAGACAGCCATGCTCTGGGGATGCATCAAAAGAAGCATGGCATTGCAGGTCGACAGAGGTGATTCTGCCCCTTCTGCTCTGCTTCTGCTGTGTCCAGCTCTAGGGTCCCCAGCATCAGAAGAATGTGGACCTGCTGGAGCAGGTCCAGCGCAGGGCCGTAAGGATGACTGGAGATCAAAGGAGCACCTCTCCTATGAAGACAGGCTGAGAGAGATGGGGATGTTCAGCCTGGAGAAGAGAAGGCTTTGGAGAGCGGCCTTCCAGTACCTAAAAGGGGCTCATAAGAGAAGACTTCTAACAAGAGAAGACTTTTAACAAGACTTTTAATAAGAGAAGGACTTTTAACAACGGCATGTAGTGACAGGAAAAGGGGTAATGGCTTTAAACTGAGTGTAGGTTTAGATTATATACAAGAAAGAAATTCTTTCCTATGAGGGTGGTGAGGCAGTTAAATAGGCTACCTAAAGAAGCCTATTTATATAGCCTATTTTGTGCGTGTCTCATGCCATGAAGTGTTGAAGGCCAAGCTGGATGGGGCCCTGAGCAGCCTGGTCTAGTGGAAGGTGTCCCTGTTCATGGCATTGGGGTTGAAATCAGGTGATCTCTAAGGTCGATTCCAATCCAAACCATTTTACGATTCTGTGATTATCAAAGTCCCTGCAGAGTATAAGCAACTCTATACAGTAAACCACACTGTGCAGTATATTTAGTTGTGGAAAAACCAAAATGCCACAGGTAACGAGCTACCTTTTAATTTATTGACAGCTTCTGGAATAAAAAAGTACAGTCTGTGCCCAGAATACATAATTACATGAGTTTTCGATAGGTACCTGCTCAATAAGTAATGCTGTAGTGCAATTAGAAAGTGCTGTCTGAAAGAAAACACTGTGTTTGGAGCAAAGCAAACAGATGAGCGTTGCATTGACATAGTCCTGTTCTCTCTGGTTGCACTTGAATATAGTGTCCTGTTGAGGCTGTACTTGGGATGCTGAAACAGCTGGGCTTGACAGCCTTGTTTGCAAGACCTCCTCACGCTGTTATTATTATTTCTCTCTAGACCAATTACACCATCAAAACTTTGCTTTGGTTTGCAAAACATGAAAAACTCCAGTTGAATATATTTCAAATAAATATAATTTCTTTTAAAATTCTTGTATGGCTATAAATAGAATAATATAAACCACATTTGAATTGAGAGGAATTGTTATAAAACATTTAATACAGGCTATCTTTTCATGTTGCCTATCCGTGCCCGTCTGTAAGTGTTGTAGGTGGATAAGTTGGGGTGCATAACCATAGCAGAGGTGTGCAGCAGCAATTTTGATTATATCAAATTATGATTTCATTTTTGCTGCAATTTGGTATTACAGAGCAAAATGCTTTTGAAAATACATTCAAATAGTTGAATGTGATACAATATGTATACCTATATATATTATATATATGCATACTTATACATGTTCAGGTAGACACAGAGGAGAGAAATTTATATAACATGACCTATCACATATATTTAAAAATTCTACACAAAAGTTCAGTGTCAAATTAGAAAGTGGATAACAAAGGAACATACTGGAAATTAGGAATAAAATTCACAAATGCTAATAGTAGGACAGGATGAGCACTTAAGGTGTCAGAGCAAGAAGGAAATGGACTGCATAATTTTACTTTAGTCCATTGTGTAGCAGCTTGTTTCAAAGGCTCTCAGTATCTTCCACAGACATTAATATGCTTTCTAATGGTGTTGTGTGTGTATATATAAATGCATAACTTATATTATACATACATTGTATATTATATACACCCACCATACATTATATATGTATGCACAGCATGAATTTTGTATACATAATGATAGGTACATATTTTTTAGATAACTGTTAAATAAATACATTCCTAAATACAAAAAAATTAATATGTGTGAAATCTGAACATACAAAGTGATATATCCAGCACCTCACACACAACAGGGATCATAAGTATCAAGATGAGGCAGCAGCCTGGGAACTTGGAGCACCTGTTTTTTACTAAATTTTACTAAATTTTACTAATTTTACTAAAGCTGCTCACTTTAGAAAACACAGAGCAAATTTCTGCACCACTGAAGGCAATGGTCACAATTTTGATTGACTTCACTAAATCCGAGAGTTCACCCACAGCTGGTATTTCACACTATCTTCACATAAAGTTTGTCTGCCTTGCAGATTATATCAGTACAGCTGCCTTATTCCAGAGTTACTTTTTTCCACCCCCCCGAGAAAAGGATTCATGTAGCTTCCAAAGTGGTGTTTAGATTACAGCATTTAAAAAGTGTAACTTTTGTTTTTACAGGCTGTGCCTGAGTTTTATACAAAAACTAACCACAACTGAAGTATTGAAACATCTGGACAGATATTGAAAATCATACATTCACTGATAGAATCATAGGATGGTGTGGGTTAGAAGTTCATCTAGTCAAACCCTCTGGTCCCTGACAGTTCACTGTCAACTGAAGGCAATCTTGAACATCCAGATTTTTTGAATGCTGCACAATTATACTGACAGTCATGACAAGCTATCACAGAATTTACAACACAAAAGTACTAATCATACTTAATCTTTAAGCATTTTGTGTAGGGAACAATATTTATCTCTGGAGAGATTCAGCAAGTTAAATTTCAGGTACATGAAGCTGATTAAATAAGAAGTTTGAAAACAAGAAATAGAGAAAACAGTGATGAAGAGAATGGGTTTTCCGTTCTGGGGAAAAAGATAAATGAGAGAATAACCTTTATCTTCTGTATTTGTAGCATAAACCTGCTAACAGGAAAGTCTTGGCAGTTTACTTTCAGCACACAAACCCCCCATTTTATTAATTTTTATTTTGTCTTACAAGTGTTTTGTCTCTCAGTTTTTTCCTTTGAGGTGAATTGTTTAAACATACTGACATCCCATTCCAGGACCTTTCTCAGAAAGGAGCTGCCTTTAATGGAGATTATCTGCAACAACTGTACTACCTTTATGTGTTAACATCACCCTTTCAGCTCTGTTGCTCAAGTTTGATGGCACCATGAGCCACTCAGAGATGTTCACATAACTGATAGTGAACTGTTGGGCTGTCAGGTCCCATCTGAGATTGTTTTAGGTTTCCCTGTGGTTAACTTATGCACCAAAGGAGTTACTTTTATGTTGTAAATACTTGGTAATTAGAAAATAGGGGGTAATCATAAATCCTGTCCTAATATGGCAAATTTCTAAGTGGTCATGCTGAAGGAGGTAGAATTGCTTGTGATGTGGCTGACCTCCTGCAACTGCAGCATCCCTCAGGCTGCGGCTTCAAGGCTGCCTGGACGGAGATTCCCCATTCCAGCCCACAGCTCCTGGGGCACAGACACCCACGGAGCTGGCAGGACAGGGCTGCCCGCCCTCAGCACCCTCACGTTTAGCAACCTGCAGGAAACACGTGGTGGGAGATCTGATGTGTCAAAACCTTTTATAGATGTGCAAAGGGGCATTGTGGTTTCCAGTTTGCCTCATGCCAACCTTCCACTTAGCACAGGCTCCTAACACCACGTAGTTTTAGAGCACAGGAGTGTACTAACATGTCCTGGAGAGCAAAAGAAGCGTAACAGAGTGCGGTAACATACACAAAGGCATGGGAACCATGTCAAAATACCTCAGATATACCCTAGCTGTCACACCGAAGTTGTGGGCCTCTGAGCGAGCAGGTACTTCAGCTCCTCGCTTCTTTTGTCCTTAAGAGGGCAGCAGTACGATACATTGGAGCATCCCTCCGAGCGAGCTTTGAATCGTCCGCACCCTAGTCTATTTTACTTTCCTTAAACTTCGTGTGTGTTTGTCCTGAGACTGTGTAAGTTGGCTTTGTTGGTTGCGTTTTGTGCCAATTATGCAGTTGTAGTCATTTGTCTATTGTGGCAAAGGTTATAAGAGTTTAGTTAAAAAAAGGAAAGAGACCCTCATGTTGCTATGGCAGAGCATGCAATAGTGATATGTGGAAATAAGAAACTGAGCAAATGTGGGGTGGTTTCATTTTGAACAAGGAACACC
Organism: Dendrocincla tyrannina; assembly: GCA_035047865.1. Classification (NCBI taxonomy): domain Eukaryota; kingdom Metazoa; phylum Chordata; class Aves; order Passeriformes; family Dendrocolaptidae; genus Dendrocincla; species Dendrocincla tyrannina. The sequence goes on from JAWWMP010000116.1 coordinate 66,297,363, forward strand.
TTCATACAGAGAAGTAAGATCAGAACGTTCCCTGTTTGTTTTTAAAAACAAATGAAAATACTTTTGAAGTAGCATTAGTCAAACCAAGAAGTGTTGGGCATTTTTTTATATTTTATTTTAGCGCTCTGGTAAGACACGAACCTCAGTTTTGCACTTGATTTAGCTTTTAACCCATGAAGTTGTTCAGTGCACAGATAGAAGAACGCCTCACAGCCCAGCATCCCCACCCTGTACCTCCGGAGTACCTCCATCCCCCCTGAAGCATGATACCCACTCTCCCTGCTGGGATAACTCCTTCTTCTTCACAGCACAGACTCCCCATCTGATAACTGTTAATTTCATCCCAGGCTGATAGGAGAACAGAGCCCACATCTCAGGCTCACCCAACTGGCCCAGCTCAGGGAGCTCTGCATACATATCTATTGAGAGCTCCCCTCAGCCTAGGGTAGCCCCGAGACAAATATTCCTGTTGCTCTGATTTCACTCCCATCTCAGGCAGACCCATGTAACACCTTTTGGTGCTGCCACAGCAGACCCTTAGCAGCTCCTGACTCCTGAAAAGCCATGACACAGGTCCCATAATACAGACACTTCCTAACAATTCACCACAACCTTTCTGCTTCCTCTCTTAATGCTGGATCAATAATCAGATTCAAATACAATGCAGTTGATTTGGCTTAATGACACCATACATATTTAAACTGAAAGGGCCTAGGGAGCATAAAACTAGCTTCATCTCTGACCCCACAATCACAGCTTGAAAGAAAAACTCACTATTAGTGGGGTGTAGTCACACAGGTACAACACATTTCTAGGTTTTTGCATGAAATTGTATTTTCAATAGGATTCACTTGTTTAAAGTTAAACAGGATTGATGGGTTTGGTTCCTTGATTCTAACTTTAGGACAATAAGAAGGAAACATTCATTTAGTAACCATCAGAGGAATAAGATAAGAATATACAGAAGCAGGCCTATGACTTATTACAGAATGATGCTTAGTAGACATAGATCTGTCAACACTAATTCATTTTAAGAATAACCTGGTTCTCTGTGAGAGAATGAAAGCTGTCAAGAATATATTTTCTTTGAGAAACAGTCACTAGCACTTCCTGTTTCTTTAGTAGATCATTAGAAGTTGAGCAAAATACTACACAATCTTTGAGGCATCCCTCTGTGACACACAGGATACCTTGTTATTTGGTAGAGAAGCCTGGTGAATATACTTAATTATTGATCAGAATTTAAGATTTGATTAAAATCTAGCCATTTCAGAAGTTTTACTGTTTACTGGGTTGTTTAGTAGCCTTTTTATATGGTACAAAATATGGACACATCAACTTTTTCAGTGGAGCCACATATGTAAAATTTATAGAATCCTGCTGGGAGTACAACATCTGATTATACCTGGCACCTCATATTCCTTACATTCTGTCTCACCAGCATAGAAATGAGACTCAGGCTGCTAAAGAGACAAGATTCCCAAAACTAAACCCAGCAGTTCATCAAAAGGTTAAACAGACAGTAATCCACTAGGTGCTCAGAATCTCTCAAAAGCCTGCTTGTTATCCTTATCGTCTCTCTCAGATCTTGTAATGTACCTCAGGCTGTTCCCACGCAACATGAAAGAAGGAAATGAAAATCAATTATTTTGTCAGAATGATTAATATGGCTGGACCTGTACTGAGTATATATTTTAAAATTCTGCATAGTTGTTTAAAGGTATTTTGAAAGATTTTTTTGACCTGGGTTGCATTCAGTCAAAAGAAATTGTACTGGAAATACGGACTTTGGGGAAGCTGTACTTCCAAAGTAGACCTTTTTGTATTTTATGGTGAGAGAACTGTGCAGTTTCTATGACCTATGGGACACGGTCTTATTTTTCCTATGTTTGGTGTGCTTGTTGGGGTTTTTTTTGTTGTTGTTATTTTATGTTTCCAGTGTCAAGCATAAAATTCCAGGGAGGACTACTCCATTCTCAGCCCTCATTTCCCATTCAGTCATGGTGTATTCATGGACAGATAACTTAAATCACTTATGACTTAAATTTCTTTGTAAAACTGAAATTTGTCTAATTCAGACATTCTGAGGATTTCTGAGTGGTTCAAGTGGGTTACAGGCTTGCATTGGAAGCCTGACACTTGCTAGTGATTGCATTGAAAAAACCCTGATGTATTTCAGCACACAGTCTGCACAAAAGAACAGAGCTATTGAACAGCCAGTGGGAAATGCTGCAACTATAAAACTGCAGGCTTGAAGATAACAGAACTAGGAAAGACCCAAAGACAGTCACCTTCTGCCCTGCGGCAGGATCAGTCCAACTAAAAACATCCTTAAAAGTCAATTGTCTAGCTTCTTAACATGTACCAAAGAGCCACTGAGGCAGTTTTTTTCCAGTGTTTAACAGTCCTTACACTCAGAATATTGAGCTTTCGCCCTCTCTCCATTTCTAAACAGCTTCTGTTACTCTAATGCATCTTTTTTTCTTACATTGTGTTCTAGCAAATATGAGAACCACATCTGTACACTGGACTTCTGTCTATTTGAAGGTTGCTACTACATGTTTTCCCACAGACTCTTTTTGTTTAATTATTTAAGGTCCTTCCTTAAAGGCTGAAGGGTTTTGAGCCTGCTTATATTTCATTCTCAATCTGGATGATATTTGTTCATCACTCTTTCATTATCGAATTTGTTATTATCACGTTTTCTGGAATACAGGATCCAAAACTGGACAAATGGCTCTAGTTTTGGTCTTACTAGGACTGAGTGCATAAATAATTAACTCATTGCAATGTAATACAGAAATCTGTGCTTTCAATGTAACATACAAGTTAATTAATTGCAATTGTTACCACAGTAGGATTTTCGAGATCATTCTATCCTATCACTGTGATGAATAGAGAGATCATTTTTTTCCTTAACAATAAGCCATCTTTCTTAAGGAGCGTTTGATCTTCTATTCAAGAAATATTTTCTCCCCTATGTGTCCATTGCCAAGTATAAAGGGCACTAATTGTGATATTCCTTGGAGCTGCAATAATAAAAAGCTAATATTAATGCTTATAAATCTGAAATATAAAAGCTTATTTTGAATATAAGTTGCATATGATATTTTCTGTTCTGCTTCTGCCTCTAAAGGGTGTCTAGTAGTGATCTGATGGAAGGATTAAAAAAAAATATGGTGGATTTTGATAAGAAAGAAGTGATCTAGAAGAATATATCCTAAAACTGAAAATATACACATAAGTGTCAAGAAGATTCCATCATGCTGATGTAACTGTTTAAAGATCTGTATTCTGGTTCTATGTAAGTCTGTGAAGAAAATTTTGTCAGAGAAAGAAAGTAAATTATGCTGTCTACAACAACACAGAAATCTGTATCAGAAGGGCTCACTGTGAGTATCACTAAGGCTGCTGGCTTCCTATCCCCTTTCCTTATGTTTATAAAGATAATTTCTTGCATGTTGGGTAATGTTCTTTGTACAGCATTTCACTGCAGAGCTGTGAAAGACATATAGCAGAAAAAAGGAGGAAGCTGGAGACTATACAGAAATTTTCTATTTCTCCAGAGGGAGAAAAGAATACAGAAATGAAAGGAAAAAGAGAAAAAGAGGAAGAAGAGTATGAGTATACATATTTGCAGGACAAGTTGCATCAGTTTAATTTCTGAAACTTTGGATTTTGCACACACAAAAGCAGGTCAGACTGATGCTGAAACACATACTGCATCTTTACTTTTACATTGAAACTGTTCTAAATATAAGTTAAAACCCAATAAAAATAATGATACATGAACTAAGGGGAAAAAGGTGGTCCTGCTCTCATTTAAACCAATCAGTATATTTTAACTGAATTCAGAGTAAGGCAAACCTGATATTAAGACCTTTTAAACTGGATCAAATATAGAAATTATTCAGCTAAGGATTGGTATTTGTTTACCCTCAGAATATGCTTCTGAAGACGGGTAAGTAAGATAATGTTTTTAATCAATTGTGCCTTTGGCCATGGCTACACTATGGTGTCTAAGATTTTAGTTTCCACAGCTTAACACATACCCTGGCTGCTACTTCCCAACATAATTTTGAGGTGAACCCTAGGTTTATAGCTTCCTTTTGTGCCTATCCTTTTCATCTGGAAAATATGGAAGTGCGCATCCTGAGGTTGCACTTCCAATCCCTTTCCTCTGGCTTATAAAGAGTGTCTTACATTTTGGGTAATGTTCTTAGTAATGCACATGCACCTCCCTCTGAAAGGCAGATACAGCAGAAAGAAAACAGGAGGCAGAAACCTGGAAAATATAGAAGGAGAGATGGACACCTAGTCAGGAAGGTGGACAGACAGTGCACAGGGTTCATATAGTCACAGAAACTGATTATAGACCCAGTCCTTTTCCTATAGAGAGATTTTAGCTGTATAAAGTTCTAGTGCATGCAAAATTTACAGTAATGTGGTTTCTTAAAATACAGTCTATTTAGCAGAAAGGATAAAAGTGCAATGCAGTAGAGAGTGAGGCTCTTGTCCCTGAGATCCAGTAACAGGGTGTGTAGGATTGGTTCAAAGTTGTGCCATGGGAGGTTCCAGCTGAAGGTCAGGAAACATTTCTTTACTGAGAGTGTGATCAAACACTGGAATGGCCTTCCTAGAGAGGTAGTTCATGTCCCAAGCCTATCCATGTTTAAGAGGCATTTGGCCAATGCACTTTATAACATGCTTTAACTTTTGATCAGTCCTGAAGTGGCCAGGCAGATGATCATTGTAGGTAATTTCCAGCTGAACTATTCTATTCTATTCTATTCTATTCTATTCTATTCTATTCTATTCTATTCTATTCTATTCTATTCTATTCTATTCTACTCTATTCTATTCTATTCTATTCTACTCTAAAATTAATAGCTGGCATTTTTCTACTGGTTTTGCATGTAATATTTCAGTGATTTAAAGTAATAAATAAGATGTGTAAGTAATCAATATGTTCCTTTAGGTGGTATATCAATATATTCTAATTGTGAATTTTGGCTTCCTGTGAGCTGTTACCTTTCTCAGGTACAGTGAAGGTCAGGAGAGAGTGCTGATTTTATTTTTTGAAGAAAAACAAAAAACCCACTGTCACTCACAGGTGAAACAATGAGTATGCTGCTTTGATACACTACTCCTTTCCCTCTATGTCTCTCTGGACTTTTCTCCTTTTCTTGATGCAATTTCAGCTTAAGATAAAAATGGTAAATCATGTTCACAAGTCATCCATAGCATGGCATGCAGAATTTGATGGAGTTATGTGAGAAGTAATCTTGACCCATCATAAAATCTTCATGAATATATGCACTTTCTAAATTTGTAAACTATTCATAACATGGTCAGATTTGGAATATATTTTCTTAAAAGAATGGCAAAGTCATGTTTGTTGATAATTCTTTGTCATTCTTTTGCCATATTTTTCCCCCCACAGAGATAGATTCCATTAGAAGTATTTTTCATGCTTTAGAGAGCTACAACTCTCTGGTTTTACTCAGAGAGGTTGCTTCATAGAAAGCAAATTAACTTACAGTTTTTAACAGCGTAGGCTGTATATCACTTAGAATAATGTACAGTGAAATGAAAAATAATGGCTGAGGTCTAGTCCCATTGCAGATAATGGCAAAACTCACATTAAATTTGAGCAGAGTGAGATCTGTTTGTTTGAACAAATAGAGAAAGTCTCTATTCTGTCAATCCTTGACAGAGCCTTATTCCTCTCTGTTACTCTGTTGTCAGATATAGCCTGTTTCAGGACTGAATTCGGCTAATAAATAAGCAATCTTCATGACCAAAGCACTTGAAAGTGTACTTTTAATGCATTCTAGAGTAGAGATGAATTACTGGATTAGCCTTCTGGAAATAAATAGCCAGAATTTTCTCATTACAAATTCAAAAGATTTCAAGTTGGAAAATGCCGAATCAAATATAGCTCTATGTCTTCATGGATTTATGGTTTAAGATAATAGACAAAACCAGGACAGTGATTAATCAGTAAGAATAAACAATTTTGTCAAGGGTAAAATTACACATATAATTTATTTTCACTGAAAAGAATAGCAATTTGCAAATTACAGAAACAAAATGGAAGTGCTGATTAAAAGGATTATAAAAAAGCTACAAAGTGGTGGTACTGTGTTTCATTTTAATAGGCAAATGGAAAGAGATAGCGCTGAAAAGACAGCTGTAATAAAAAAGAAAAATTCACTGTGCTTTATTTCAATTTGTTACCTTAAAAAACCTACACAACTTTAAAATGTTTAATCATTTAAATTATTTTCCAAGCACAGATTCAAAGCAATATGCTTTTGTTTTTCTTCTAATTTCTTTAAAGGTCCTATTATTTGAATATTGTACTTTGCTGAAACATTTGACTTGCTTTATCATAATGTATTAAGAATTTTTTCTAAGTGAGGTATATCAAATATTTAAACTAGCACATTAATACAACAGTATAGCTCCTAACTTAAAAAGATTATACAATACAGAAAGTGATGGTACAGGCAGCAGTCTCATACAATTCTTGTATTTTATATCCTAATTTCTCATTTTCCTACATGGAGTTTTTTACTGCTTACAGAATTCAAAACAATTGTGAAGGAAACTGTTTCACTGTGAACTCATTAAGAAAAAACATTCTCTTTTTCAATTTCCAGTTTGAACTGACTCATATTTCTTAACAAAACTATTGGTGGATATTACCTTGCAATATTCTTGTTTCCCCAGCAGAGCACTGTTCAGACTGTAATTCTTCTCTGCAGGGCACAGGGGAATTGTTTTAAACATGTATCATCAGTACCAAAGACTGATGCTCAGTGATGTTCACTCCTTGTCTCTGAAATACGAACTAGCATATTTGTGTCAAAGAAAGGTTCAATTTTTTATGAAACTCTAAGGTTTTATGTATTTATACCAATAGTTACGCACAGAGCACATAAAAATCAATAGTCATAGGAAATATCTGTAATTAAAAGTCATACAAAATCATTTTGAAAGCATGGAACACAAATAAAATATATGAAAACAAGGCTTTTGAAATATTAAGGATTCAAATCTTATCTGTACTTATTTAATACAACTCAGTCTGATACCTTAACTCATGCAGAGCAGGACCTCATTCCAAGAGCACTTCAATTAATATCAGTACTGTAGATTAGGTTTGTACTAAGCTTACATATAATATTACCACATCGTTTTTCTCTCCATTCAGGCAACTAAGAGAAATATGTTTTACCACTATGTTTAAACATGATTGTTTTGTAGAATAAACAAGACCTAAAGAATATTGACTCTAAGTTAATTAGAATTTGATTTAATGGATTTAGAGGAGTGCAAATTAATCCTTTAAGCAGGCATAATTCTCAGTGCATGAGTTGCTTACTGGACTTTGTAAGCCACATGTAGAATGTAAAAAGTAACCAGATATCTGTCATCCTTAAACCTATAGCATCAGTGTGCACTTTTTTCTTTATGGAACAAAGAAGCATACATTAAAAGCAATGGGGAATTATCTAGTTTGAAGGGGGAAAGTACTGCTTGATTGAATAGATTCACTTCCTTTTCTAAAATCTAAGTTTATATGGTCCTGTCAGGCACAGCTTTTAAATGATCCATCTTTGTTTTGAGGTGTTGCATATTTCAAGAAACTATTTGCAATATTAATGGATGTTTTTTTTATAATATAGACACCAGAATACTAAATTTCAGTATCCATACTGTAAATATGCCATTCTGGTTATAATAAATTAATCTTTCTCACTAGCTAGTGTTGGCCATAAGAATGAGGTGAGACCCTTGTGTCCTTCTCAAAGCATTTGTGATAATAAAATTCATCAATATATCTGATTAAGTCTTTACAGTCACTTACTTATTTGAACAACTTCTGCTTTGGTATTCAGCCCCCCAAAACAAATTAATAAAGGTACAGAAGGCCAATAAACAATGCAGACCTGTTTGGCCTCCTTTTGCAAAAAATAAAAAGAAAATATAGTGGGATGCAAGGCAAAAGAACTAAAACCAAGAAATAGGTTCTGCAAAGATTATCTTATTAAATTGCATGTAACACCACTGTAGAAGACTCAGACAATAGTTCATATTGAAAAGCCCCTGAATATACATGATTATCCTCATTTGTTCCAAACTTTGAACATGAAAATTAGGATTATGGGATTTATCAGACTTTATTTTTTTCAGTAAAACCAGCAAGAACGTTTTTATTACATGCTAATTTTTTTCATGCCTGTGATAAAATTATATAGTCTCTAAACCATAAAGAGTACTGCTTTATTTTCAGATGTGCAGCGAATCCTCTATAAAATCACCAGAATAGGAATAAAGACCCTTGCAGAGGCACTGCTGTAGGGTGGCCACCACAGCTCACCTACTGTCCTGTCTCCTAGAGGATAGGGAATCTGCTCAGCAGTTCTCAGCAACTTCACTTCTCTCTTTTTGAGGAGAGTTTTAAATCTGACTAATGAATCTAATGGCTATTTTAAAAAGTTTACTTGTTTAATACATAGAACTGGTCCTGAAGATCAATATGAAAGCAATCTGATTTTTAGTTATTTATCACTTCCAGCAAAAGTCTTTCTGCTCTTGTAAAGCCAAACAGGAGCATAAATTTAGAGAGAAGATGAATTTGATTCCTGGAGCTCTTTGAGATAAGGTAGTCATACACACAAATGTTTTTAGGTTTAAGCCCAGTTCTATGATTATAAATACTTGGCTGAGTGGTCTTGGTGAAGGCACTGTGATTTCTAATGAGTTTGTATTTTGGTACCTCAATGTAAAGATGGGCCTTGATCCTGAAAATAGCTGTGCAGATTGATTCTGTATGATGGAAGTGGCTCCGTTGTCATGATGAATGTATTCTGTGCAGTGAATGTGTATGCAAATCTTTGCCAGGTTAATGCCCAAGTTGCCAGAACTACAAAACATTACAGGAAAAGTCAATCAAATATGCAAACTGAAAATCCCCAGATTACTTAATAGTAGTTTCTAATATTCTCTGCTTTCAGTATATGTAGATAATTCTTTAAACAAGACTAATGAAGACTGATGAAGATAGCCTTTTTTAACCAACATAGGCCTTTCCTGCCTTTGGATATTGTCTATCACACATGAGAAAAGTAAGTATCTCTTGGATATCTGTGTTCTTACTATTATGTGACTAATAATTGCTGTAGTGAAAAATCTTCAGTGATGCTTCAGAAACTAAACAAATTTTTCATAATCTGCAAAATCAGTATGCCATTTTTTTATCAGACCCAAAGGTTTCACCACAGATTATGAGGTTCAGTGATCACTTAATGTGGATGGTACTTCCTGCTTTATTTAATTTCTTTTGCAGCATTGCAGAAGAGGAGTGTATAAGCAGTTCCCCATCCCTCTTGAGTGGAAATACACTTGATAGTAAAACACTTTCAGTAGAGATGTCTTTCAGTCATCCCACAGTCCCTAATTCATAAGGAGGCTTCTGGCTCTGCCACTGGTCTCCTCATTCAAATGAACGAGAGACATGATGAAAGCAAAGTGACTTTGGTTTCTGTTACTTAGTTGTTTTCTTCCTAGCAGAGTAAAGCAACAGAAGTCAGCAGCTCTAAATGGAACTGAGAGATGTGTAAATGGTTTAGGAAAACAGCACCATATTAAAAATGGGAGTCAGGGGTTTTAATCACCAGGAAATCATAGATCCATGTGTGAGTTTTGATTGATCTCAGTAAAAAGACTCATCCATAAGAGTCTGCCTCTTACTGAAATGCCACCACAGTGTGCAGACAGGCTATCTCCTTATCTCCTGTGCTTCTTGCTCCTGCCCCAAGCATTGCATATCCTGCAGGCAGTGGTGATTTCCAGCAGTAATAAAGCTTGGGTTGCAGTGCTGTGATATGGCAGCCAGCTTTTCAGCCTGCTTTGCCACAGCAGTATCCAGGCATGCGTGCTTGCTCCGTATGCTGGGTTATATGTGCTTTGGGAATGGGAATATATTGGTCAATGCACTTTCATTGCTTTACAGGGTGACTGGAAGACAGTCATTATTTTTATATGGGGTTGATATAATTAGCCAATTACCTAGAGCAATTTTTTTTTTGGCTAGTGCCTTTGTTTCCTTAAAATGCAGAATAAGGAATGCATTCAAATGTACTGCTTTATTATTGTAAGCCACATATATTTGTTTTTCCTTGCAAGAAGTACCAAACCCAGCTGAGTAAAAAAAAACCAAAAACACATGGGGTTGGTTTGAAGGGTAGGAACTTGGCAAGGAATACACAAGAATATGAGTGAAGGGAGGAGCAACAGGTGCACTCCAGGTGACGGCATCTGCCAGTCTTGGGTGAGCAAAAGCTTCCCACTATGAACCGAAACCAGCACAAACCAGGAAACAAAAAGAAATATTCAGTCAAGTTGCCCACGTCAGAGACTACTGAGAAAGCAGGCAGATCAGCTTGGTTAATCATTACCAAGACAGACTTTGCAGACAGTTCACTGCTGATCATATGACCAGATGCCAGCTGAGCTAAGAAAACACCCATTCCAAGCAGTAGGAGTTGAGAAGCCGCTCTTGCTTGGATGTTCCAGCATTATTGTTTTGCTGTAGCAGAAGAGGCTCAGCACTTCCCTGTTGTTCCCAGAGCTCACCCCAGCACAGCTGTTGTGTTGCTTTCCTGTTCTGAAGAGGAAGTGATTCTTATATGGGTGCTGGCACTTGAATGCTCAGGTTTCACTCTGTAACCGGGAGCTGCCTGTAATGAGCTCTCAGTGGGATTCAGAGAGGAGCTCCAGCTGTGCCACGAGTTGTTTCATTTTGTGCCACAGGAGGAGCAGGAGAAGAAATCTACAAAAAGGTGAAATGTCGATGGTGCAAAAACTTTTCTAAGGGTCTTGTAGGCAAGAAAAGCAAAAGAAAAGCAGAAGAAGCAACAAGAAACCAGGATGGGAAACTTTTGCCAGAAGTACTGCCTCTGTTTGGAACCTTACATCCCCTGCTTATTCTTGGGGACAGATGATGAGCAAGATGACAAAGTGGGCCAAGTCTTTGCCAACCTTGCTGTGGTAAAGCATGACTTCCAAGCAAGACAGAAAGACCTAGAACATAAGATAAAAGAGAAACCTTTACCTCCACTGCCTGGGCAGCATCTAGCAAACATTTGCAGATTTGTAGCACTGTTCGACTATGAAGCTCGCACTGAGGAGGACTTGAGCTTTCAAGCTGGGGATAAACTGGAAGTGCTGAATGCATCCCACGAAGGCTGGTGGTATGCTAGGCTCCTCCTGCCAACAGGATCAGTCTGTCCCGGACGCAAGCTCGAGGGCTACATCCCCGCCAACTACATAGCTGCTGACCAGAGCATTGAAGCTGAGCCGTGAGTAACCCACGTAATGTGCACTGCACTCTTCTCTTGTTTGGTTAAGTGGGTTTGGGCCTTTTCCCTTGCTGAGCCACAGTCACCCTCTACTGATCCTAGTGGTGGTAGCCCTAGTTGGCGTGTGCAAGGAAAGGGCACCGTGGTCGCAAGAAAATAAATTACAAAAGGCAGAGTGTGTAGTCTTTCTATTTTGGTTAAAATAATTTCCCTTTCTGATACACCCTAATCACTTGTGTAAGAAGCATGTGGGAAAATCAGTTTGGTTTGCCACTGTGATGGTTCATTACTTTTATTCGTGTAGCGGTAGGTGTGTCAGATGCTACCCAGGGAGTGAAAATGTATGACCCCTGCCCTGAACAGTGTTCAGCCTAAAGTTACCAATTAATCAGTTACAACAAGCTACCTTTACACCTTTCCATCTTCTTACAAATGATGGGTGAGTCTCTAACAGAGAAGTTTCTTATGATTTCTTTTACATTATTTGCTTCTTCCTTGGAGGCAAATCTCTAATCTCTAGACAAACTTAACTGCAGGAAGTACTGCAGGGGACAAAAGAGTAGATATAGCAATGGAGTACAAGTGAAAGTTGTTAAACTTTCACAGAGTTTAATTATGCATCCCATGTTTTTTTATCCTTTTGAAACATGCCCCATCTTATTTAATATTCTGATATAGAGCAGAAATCACAGAGAATCAGTTACATGGCTCCCTAGTGAGGATGAGTAAGGTCTGAGTCAGCCTGGGCTTCACAGTTACTTCTGTGTGTTGCAATCAGAGGCAGAATTTGCTAATATAGGTCTGACTTCAGTTCCAGAGGTATGTTTTGGCAAAAAATATCAGTGTGTAAAAAAACAGCATAAAGGGCATTCATTATGAGTCTCAGAATTAATGTTGACTTTAGAGGGATGATGTTGCAGCTTTTCAGTAGTCTCATTTGGACCTGAAACATCATCTCTGACCTGATTGGCCCACTGTACTGCCAAGGGCTAGGAAAATTGGCTTAGATATGATTATGCTAGTCTTTTATCATCTCTAGGATTTGTGCTAGAGGCATTTTAGGGCTACTCTAGGATTCATCTCTAACATGAAGACTTTAATTTCCAGAGTCTGACCAGCTGTTTCTATTTCTGTATTCAGGCAGGCGACACTTTCAATGGTCATGTTCAAAATAATTCTTCCAGTTGCAGAAATTAATCTGCAGGGAACATTTTCTGAATCACTAGAGAAATGGTGGTAAACTCTAATTCAGCTCAGCTTGGCCTTTGCTCCCTTTCAAGAGCTAGCTTTATTAGAAGTCATCTAAGATTTCCTCATGTTGTTAATACTTTGAAATTAATTTTGCCCAGTTATACAACAATGTCTCAGCTCTTAAGGTCCTTCTTATATTTGAAGCTATATCTATAACTTCAAATACAAAGTTAAATTTTCCAAAGTTCATTGCTGTATAACCTCTGTTTTTCACTTGTCACTGAAGTGGGGTTTTTTTACTCTTTTTATATACCTTTCTCCCTTTAATAATAAAGACTAAGTTACAGCAAAACATTTTTCTTTATCAGTTGTTAGAATACTGGAGGGGAAAAAAGGAGAGCTTTTACAGATCTTAGATGGGGTAATTTCTCAAAATGGAGTTTTTAATTTCACAGCAAGACTAATCTGGCTAAACATGTTGTCTTTTCTCTGATTTCTTTCTGTCAGTTTCCTTTAGTGATCTTCGCAGCTATACAACTGTTTGTTGTCAGTCCACACACATATAGCCATAGACTAACTCAGGTTAGAAAGGGCCTTCAAATGACATTTGAAGCAGACATCCCAACTCCTACATAGCCAAAAGAAATATAGACTGTTTGCTTTGTTGAACATTTCTAGCTGAGTTTTTCATCTTCATGGTGAGGATTTTTTGCCTTGTATCAAATTGTAATATCCCTTGCTATGATTTCCTCCAAGTATTCACTTTCATTCACCTTCTGTATTTCATACCTCTGGTATCCTAATGAAACAATAAGAACAAGAGTAATGACGGTTTAAAGAACTGAACCTTATTTTCCCTAAAGTTTGCAAGTAGCAAGGAAGTTGTTCTAGTGTCTCCTTAATTAAAATCCAATGCTTTAATTGTACTTCTTCCCAAACTTAAGTTTTTCTTCTCTCATTTTTCAATTTTGATTTTAATTCCCATTGGTGTTGGTGAATTGCTCATAGCCGTGATATAGACATTTGTGGAAACAGTCAAAGGTTCTAATACATCCTTGCATCCTGTATAGCAGCCCTTTATGGTCCCAGCATAAAACTGACAAAGAATGGAAGACTTACAATCTCATGTTCACGTGCCAAAATGCATATTTACCGTATACTTGCAGTATATTGTTTATGCTTTGTAATATTTACTAGGCACAGCTAGCAAATTGTCTTGACCTAATCAAATGCACATTTTGTAGCACCAGAGAGTTACTGTATATCTGCAGAGACAATGTGATTTTTACCCTTTTTATGGACTGCATCTTTTTAGACCAAGACAAACTGGCTGTACTGTTCTGAGAAACAGACTTGATTCATTGTGTGACTCTTAGAAAGTTTGGGAAGAAAACCAAACCGACCGTATCTTTTAGCAGCTGATTTCAGCACGTTTGTGTAAAAACTATTAAAAGAATTACATTCATATGAACGCATGGCTACTCCATAAATTCACTTGAACAAAGGGATAAAGGGCATGAAATGTTCTATAGTGACTGAGAGATGATAGGACAACTCTAAGTTTAGCCAATATATGCTTGAAAGCTCCATTCAGAGCAGTCAAATTCCTTTTACTAACCATTTCAGTTTTTCCTGTGACCAAGATTTTTAACAACAAAATATTATCTGGCCCTCTTTTATCAACATTTTGACATGGTCTTTATTTTAGAGAAATTAGAGATCACATAGTCCATCTGGATCTGTATTGTCCTTTCTGGCAGAGAATAATGCTAAGTCATTACTTGTTCTCAGCAAGTGATGAAGCAGACCAGTTTGTCTCCTTGCTGTATTGTCTGTGAATTTTTATCAGGAAGAAAGGCCTATTTTAACTTTTCCTTGGTAAGAAAGAGAATGAAGTAAAGTAAGAAGGAAAGTGAGAAACTTATTGATATAACAGTTTTTCTTCCTGGAAGTCTCCGACTGCCCAGTGTGACCGAGGTAGTGCTGATAAGGTAGATCAATAACTGGATGAAAGGGCAGAAAGGATGTGCAATATCTCCAGTCTGGGGAAAACCAAACATACACACTTTTCATATCAAAGGGAATTTTCATGTATCCATGGCTATCAGAATGTTCAAGCAGAACTGAGAAAGAATGAGATCTCTTTACTGTGTTGCTCTCCTCAAACCAATGGTTGTTGGGGAAGTTGATGCTAAAATTGAAGGGTCACCTTTTTACATTAAATTTTGATGATATATTTATAATAGAACTAACTTATGGCAAAAGTCAAACACTTTATTTGTGCATGATATCTTGTTACAAAAAAGTTTATTTTGCTTCCTTTCTTTGACTTGAGCAATTGCTTCCTGCATGAATGACTCAGATGAAATCAGTAATAAGCTGTGTCAATAGATAAGGTAAAATCCATGGCTTGGGTTCTGCCTGCTGCAGCATTGCAGTCCCAATGTGCGCTGCATAAGAGTAAATACATCCAAGAAGTGCACACTTGCTACCATGAAGGCTGTTTTGGACCGGCTGGGGAAAAAAGATCCTTCATTTTTTATATTTACCAGTAAAGCATCTTCTTATTGGTGATCTCTTCTAGCACCTGCAGTAGTCCTTATACTAACAACAGCCTGTCAGGTGGAGTGATTGTGAAGGAATTGTGCCTAGTGTCTCCGTAGACAGGTGTGTTCTCCTGGCCCCACCTGCAGTAGGTGGGGCAAGGCAGTCGGGGAGTGGAAACATTCAACCATAGTCACAAAGTGAACTTTCTCTTCATGAGGAAATAAATCTGGTACCACAAAAACATTATTTTAAATAATATATGACCAAAAGCAGACACAAGTTATACTAATGATAAATTAGCAACTGTAAGAGCTCTTGGTGCTTTTCTTTTCTCTGCATCATTGGTAGCCGTCAAAACCATTAGCTAGACAAATTTTTCATTTCTAAAGTAGTTTGAGGGAGGTTGTATCTGCTGCATCCCATGAATTTGGAATGCTCTCCTGTTTTTAGACACATAACATTTGGAAAAAGGAAAACAAAATCTCAATTGGAGATACAATCACATAATTTAAATCGCTCATCCAGCAAAGGATGATCAGAAAAACGATTTGACAAACACCAAAATCAGAATTAAAAGATAAATTTCCTTGGCAAAGAATGTGGCCTTCCTGTCTCTGTGCTCTTTCTGTGCCTGCTGTTCTGCACTACAAAGAGGATCCATAGTAACACATTCACCTGCCCTGGTTTTATTTCTGCCAATTGTTTAAACTAAACAAGAAAATTACATAGTGCAAATTGTTGTGGACAAAAAATACAGCCCATCTGTACAGTTAATTTTAAGGAAGCAAAAATAAAACACCTAACTATTGGAGTGATATGAATTCTTTTTCTCTAGCAGAAAGGTAGAGGGTGCTTAGAGGGGGCTCTTGCCTGTCATCCTGGTGGACCTGTTTGCTGTTTGTTGAAAGTCAACTTAAAACCATGAAATCATAGAATAGGTGCTGTGTTCACTACTAAACCCCAAGTGCCACATCCACATGCCTTTTGAACACTTCCAGGCATGGTGATTCCACCAGTTCCCTAACCAGCTTGTTCCAATGCTTGACAACCCTTTTCATTAAGAAGTTTTTTCTAACATCCAGTCTAAACCGTCCATGGCACAACTTTTGTCTTGTTGCCTGTTATTTGGAAGAGACTGACCCCGACCTCACTTCAACCTTTCAGGTAGTTGTAGAGAGTGATGAGGACACCTCTGAGCTTCTTTTCCTGCAAACTAAACAACCTCACCTCCCTCAGCTGCACCTCCTTGTGCTCCAGACCCTTCCCCATCTCTGTTACTCTTCTCTGGACATGCTCAAACACCTCAATGTCTTTCTTGTAGTGAGGGATGCAGAACTGAACATGGGATTCAAGGTGTGGCCTCACCAGTGCTGAGTACAGGAGGACAATCACTGTTCTAGTCCTTCTGGCCACACTATTTCTGGTACAAGCCAGGATACAAGACATTGGCCATCACTCATTTCATATACTCATGCCAACATTATTGACACAAGACTGCTTTTCTGAGGGAAGTAAATCCATACAAATTCCTAGTAGATTAGGTCAAATAAGATCACAAAAATTACTTTTAACTTTTGTCAGTTTTAGAAACATTTCTTATCTCTTATAAGAAATCTTATTAGATTTCTTATGTAGGTATTTCCCAGCTGGTGGAAACTGAGCCCCAGACCTAATCAATGAAACCTCACCAGTCAATTCCACAATGAGCTTTTTAAACAACCCTTTGAAAGCAGAAGTGACTTATAGGTTATTTTTGTCAATCTCCATAATTCCTTCACCTTCTGTGACCCGACTTACCTTTAACTATTTCTTACATTAACTGAATCCAAGTTACTATATGAGAACATTAAAGCATTACCTGGACTGACTTGTTTCATAATTTTTGCAAAGTCAAACTTATGGGGTTTCATTGGTACATGTGCGTCATTTTTTAAAGTGATATTTACAGTCAAAATGTCTAAAGGCTTTTTAAAAAGTGAAACATTAGATTCTATTGAAAATCTCAGAAAACTGAATGTAGTCCACTGTGGTTTCTATGTGCTCCCTGTCTCTTTCTCTTCATTCCTCTCTCTTACAGTACAAACTCCTGAGGATACCATCAGAATCAGCACTAACCCTTGTACCAAAATGAACTTGTAAAAAAAAGTGCAAAGGTTATTCTTATATATATTTTTAGTAGATAAGATCTCTTTATTGCCAAAATATGTATTTATTATAAAACATTGAAAAGGCTGTAAGTGAAATTGCATATTTTCTTTCAATTGATGTACTTTATATATATTTTTGTGTGGGTGCATACATGTGTACACACACACAACATAAAGTTTGTAAGACCAATATTTTTAAGATCACGCAACACAGATCTGTGATATGAGGTGTGTATTGTAAAGCTAGATCATACTTTTGATGATTTTTGACCTTGTGCTCACAGTATACAAAGTACTCAATTTTGAAACTACCATGTGTGTTGTGGAGTACCTCTTGAATTTAAACAAGTGAATACTGCAAAAAGACCATGACCTTAATAACTTCACTTCTTCAGTTGTGGCTGAGCATTCCAGTGCTGTCTTCAAGCAAGTCTCAAACTTTGACTTAACTTCTTCTCATTTCTTAAATATTCAAAGAGTGCACTGAACACAAAAGGAAATGGTTTGCAGAACCGTGAAATGTCAGATTTTTTTGAGTGCCAGCAGTATTTAAACATCCCTATGTATACCCATGTCCAGAAAATGTGTGTCTCTGCTCAGAAAGGTGGAAGGAATTATGGCATGATGGGCAGTTCATGCAAACTTGTCTAATTTAGGTCATCTGTTTTCTGGCAGGGGGGTTTTCTAAGTATACAACTTTATTCAAATTCTGAGAAATTATGACATTTCTTCCTGTCTTGTCTTGATTGGAAATTAGTGTTAACATTATAGATTATAATCATTAGATACTAGTTTCCCTTACCCTGTTTTGAAAGATTTGGCAATGAATCATGTGAAGACCAGAAACAATAACCTTAAAAAATATACTACAAATATAGCCAGTTACCTTTTTCTACGGCTTGGTGAAACCCAGGTGGCCTGTACAGTGCCTTTAGAGCAGAAAGAAAAAAAAAAAAACAAAAAACAACAACAACAAAAAAAAAAAAAAAACCAAAACCAAAACCAAAAAAACAACGAAAAGAAAAAGACTGTATACTGGTCATAGTAACTCAATAGTCCTGTTTGGTGGGGATTTTTTCAGACCCAGTAGGAGTAAGTATTTTGCGTGCTATCATAGTTTAGTTGGCTTTGAGTAGTGTTGTTGGCACAAACATTCACCAGATATTGTATAATATTTCCTCAATAGTTGTCTTTGAGGGCTCTCTGCACAGGACAATACAGAGCTGTGCAGAACTGAGTGATCTCTGAGCAGGTTTAGAACTGAGAAATACTAACCAACAGTTCAGCCAGGCCAAGAAATCCTAAGGCTGGGCTGGTATTAAACAAACTAGGTCAGGTATCTCTGTGAAGAATTATTTTGTAACGTGAAAAGCACTGTTGGTTATAGAAGATTTTCTTTGTGTAGTATCCTATCTGTACTGAAGAGATTAAGTCATAAAAACATAAGAGATACCCTACAAGATCAATCCAATGTCCACCTCTAGCCCCATTACCCTGTTTCAGAGAGGGTTTTGTGAAAAGTGCACAAGCCTATCTTCTTTCTTTGGTCTTTTACCTTTGAACTTCACCAAAGGCTGGAACTGTTGTATAAGCAATGTCAGAGGGTACATCACTGCCACATCTAATTACAGACCTATAGTCACGTCTGTTTTTCAAAACCATGGGTGTTGACAGTGCACAGTTCTTTATTTCTGTCAGTGGGCAAAGACCAAGCTATTAGGACAAGAAACAAACCCCACAAAAATCCCCCTCATCTCTGCAGAAAGTTTTATTTTCCTAAGCAAGAGTTTGACTTTTTTTTTTTTCTAGATTGTTGATTGCTAAGTCATGAGCTATACAAAAAAAGACACACTCAAAATAGTCACGAAAAGAAATGGTACCTCTGCATAGGTCCCCATGACATTCAGTGGTTGGTCCCAGACCACACCTCTCTGCCCCATCTGCGCTAATGCATCAGAGTCAACACAGGCTGCAGGCATGAATGACTTTACCCTCATAGATTTACCCGTCAAGTAATTTTGCTTCCTACCAAAGATGCAGTACTAAACCCAGGATATGTCCTGATGTTATCCTACAGGATATATAATACATTCTATTATGTTTTAACATGAGGCTATAGCAGACCTTGCAAACATTATGATATTGTGCAGCCTTCCAGTAGTGTAGCTTAGACACCAAAAAAATTACCTGCAGCTTAATTTTAAAACAGTTTAGTAGAGAAAATATGATTAATCAGTTTCAGATATTTTTCTGTAGTAAAAAGTTTTGTTCTTTTCAAGTTATGTAAGCAAAGTATGCATAGCAGAGAAGAATGTAATCTATTAGGTGGTACTTATAAAAAGACAAAATATTATTACTTATTTACTACTATATGTAAGAGGGAAAACAATTTTCAATTATTTTTAAATAGTACTATATGGGATATATTTGAAGGCCCTTTTTGTGTTAGAACTTTAAGAGATTAAACTTCTTCAACTAATAAGTTTATCCTTCATCAGAATTTTCTTAAACGTTGACATTCAGGTTTCCAGCTCATAACTGTGTAAAGAAAACCATAAGTGTTACGAGAAATTAGAATGGAAATCTACATCTTTGCAGATTTCAGTTCTCTGGATATGCCTAGAATTCCTCTGGAAATAGCTTTTCAGGAGATCAAACAAAATATTGATCATGAAGGTACTCCTCTTCTTTATCACTTAAACTGCATAGAAATACATACATTTTTTTTCCATGCTGGTACACTAATCTTAACCAATGAAAACTGGAAAAACAAGGCAGTGAATTAAATAGTAATTGATGACTCCATAAAGGATTGCACTAATTGAAATTTTCATTACTTCTATTCAGACTACTCTATAATATTTTACAGAGATTTATCTGCAGCAATATTGGTAAGAATTTTTCCCTAGCTCTCTCTCACTAAAGCAGATATATTTCTAGTTTAATTAATAATATTTTTCTGTGTTTATAGCACAAACAATTTTGCAGCACACCTTTTCAAATCTCACTGCAAAAGAAGAGAAAAACAGAAATTCAAGACTCACATGTGGGAATGAATATGTAACATGAATTTCAGAAATTATGACAAATCACCAATCTCCATTTTCCTTTTGAAATTACTGATATCTTTAGTTAGTGGAAGTCTCTGTAAGAAAATATGGGAGGAATCTTTGCTTCTCTAAGGGTGTATAACGAAAGGAGCCATATGCAAGAACATACAGAGACAAACCTGTGAGGCACATGAACAGAGAGGTGGTGATGAGGACAAGCCTGCTCAGTTGCACTGACAGAGAACGATAGGCAGTGTGGGAATGTTTCTTTTTCAGGATTGTCTGAGCACCTTGCCAATAAGGAAAAGGAGGGAAACAAACACACAGACACCAAACCTGACCAGTTAATGTTAACAAAGACAATAATGAAAAATAAACTCAGTCAGTCACACTGGTTGACAAGTAATGAAAAGACAGGCAAACTCAAACTATGCAACTGATAAGGAAGTAAACCTGGGGATGTAAACCAGGATGTTGCAGAGGGATCTCTGTGGCTCTGTCAAGTGATGAAGCAAGGTTTAGAGAAAGGGGATCAGGAAGGAACAGAGTAAGGCGTAGACAGAAAGAGGTACAAAATGTATTGTTTGTACATGAAATGGGGTCAGTCATTACACTCGTCTAGCTGTGCCTGGTCAGCATGCTCTGTGCTGTCTTTTCATTCAAACCTTTCTTGACTATCTCTGTAATCTTGCCCTCTGCCCCATGTTGAGTGCTGCAAGGGCTGAGTGCCAGCTACTGGGGGGACTGGTGAGACTATTACACCAGCAACTGGAGTCTGAGCCCAGATGTAGGTGTCCCTGTCAGCTGCTAGAGTGGCTGGAGTCATGGTGCCAGATGCTGGAAAAACAGATGCTGGGGGCACTGGTGTATGTGAGGCGAGTCAGGGTGTGAGGGGCTGGGATCAGGGAAGGGGTCTAGATGAAGAGATAGGCTGTGCTGATTGTTTGAGGGGGGATCTGCAGTTGTGCATATTCTTGCATATCTAGAGAATGAGTGTGTGTATGTGTGTGCCTCATCTCTAGTGATCTTCTGGCTGTACCGGTAGAGAGGGGGAGACTGTGCTTATGTTTTGAGTCCTGTTTGTGGGTGCTGTTGAAAACAGCATGTCCTCTATGGAAGCCTCTGTAACTGACCATGTCAGTGTCATCTGTGTGTCTCTGAGATGTGCTCCACCACACCACTGGTTCAACCTGCAAACAGGAAAGTGGCAGCCAGATTCCTCAGCATGGGCAGGGACACTATGTCCCCAGGCCGGACTCCAGCAGACAAGCCAAGCAACTGGAAGAGTGCAACAGCTGGGTGGTTCGCTCCCCCTTTCCTGTCCCCTCCCGGGCACGTGGTCCCAAGATGTCCCAGCAAAGAGACACACACAGACCCCAGAAGAGGGAAACCGAGAGAGAGTTTATTCACATGGCCAGAGGTATTTAAGGGGTTCTAGGCGGTGCTGGTCACAGCCTATAGGAGTTGAGGGTTAAGAACCAATGGGGAAAAGGTTAACAATGGACCAATAAGGGGGGTTTTCAAATCCCCTGTCCAAGGTAAATTCTTGCATACTAATTAGAAAGGTAAAGGGTTTCTCTTAAGGGGTCTTGGGAAGGAGAAGGGTGGCTCAGTGAAAAAAAAAGGCAAAGACTCCATTTTACAATACAGTAAAAAGCCTCAGGTTTTTAAGGCACTTTGGTTGGTTTCTTCATCTCCTTAAGAGGCCCACTGTTACAGAAGAGGTGGCTGGTTCTAAATCTCCTTAGTGGTCTCCTTTTTCTCTGCTTCAAAAAAAAAAAAAAAAAAAGTCTTGTCTTTCTGTTCCTTTTATTGTATGCTTTTCCAAAACTCCTACAGATTTATGAATGTTTAGAAGTGTGTATATTCAGCCATGTTCACTTCAGTATAATTTTTATCCATAGAAAATCATCTGATTTTTTTTGCTGTTCCAGAATAACAACTTGATTATGTTCGAAAGATAATTATTAGTTTTCTGAATACCTGCAAGGAAAGAAAAGATAAAATGAGATCTTATTCTTATTACAGAGCTAAAATGAGAAATCAACTAGAAACTTCCTTTGATCCTGACATACCTTTCTGACATGGTGTTATGGTCTCTTACAAAAGAAACCCTGTGTGAGAGTCTTGTTCTGATAATACACACACTGACATGGAGTTTGATGTGCTCCAGCTTTACTTCTGGAAGTCAAAGGTGTCTTAAGTGTGTCACCCTTCCCTGTCACCCTGAAAAGGTTAACCGGAAAACTGGAAGACCTTTTGTTAAAGAAATTTGTCCATCCATGAAAGAACTGTTTTGTCCTTTGGCTCAGGGTCACCTGGGGAGGGGGGGAGGTGCAGACTGCACAGTGCCTTTCTGAGTCTCTCTGGACACAGAGTGTCCTGGTTGTTCTTCACTGAAAATTGACCTGAGAGACGACACAAGTCCACTAGATTGCTGGCAATAGGCTGAAGGAGGTGTGGGCCCAAGTGAATGTCCAAGACAGAGCTCTGACTAAAATGGATGAAGTGATCTGTTCTACCACTAGTGTCTTGGGCAGGCAAAGGGGGCTTTTTGCTTCTTAAGGTTTCTGTATTATTTCTGTACTGAAGTGAGTTTCTCTGTGAGAAAGAAAAATAATTTCTCTGGAATGTTTTCCTCAAGAAAATCAATTGAGTGCCTTTGGAAGCTGTAATGATGTAAGTGAATATATGATTGAAAATTTTCTTGTTGGTTTGAGTTTCCCTTAATGCTAAATAAATTCATGTTATTTGTGTTCTCTGTATCGTGTTAACAATAAGGCTACCTCAAGGTTTCCACTTTGTTTGCCGATACTTATGAATCGTAGAGTTATTGTCACTTTTACAGTATATTATGGAAGTATTTCGGTACTTTTGTTCATGTATGTGTTAACAAATGCATACAGGTAATAGTAGCATCGATGAAAGATTTTGCAGTGCTATTTGGAAGACTCTATGCAGCAGAAATAGGGTATCAGAAACATATTTTAAGTTTGGATTTTTTAAAGAGGTGATTATATGGCTACATTTTGCATCTAAGGTCCCAAAGCAACGGCTGTTAAAGAAAATGGTAGCCTTTCATTGACTCTAAATACAAGCTGTTATTTTAGAGGAAGGTTTAAATGCAGTGGAACCCTTATCCAGGTACTAAACCACTACAGGAAACAAACTGACGATTGACTTTAGGCTCTTAAATTGGAGAGGTACCAGAGACTTGTGTAAATAAAACAGCACCAAAAAAAGGTAATATGTTCACTTTCACCTACTGTTTATTATCTCATATAGAAGAACTTCAGAGCAGTTTAAATAATGCAGCATGCAGATGACCAATATTGTGGAGAATAAATTCAAATATTGAAATTAATTACACAATAGCAAAGCAAGGACTCATAAGATGAGATCAATTTATGGATGTTTCCATAAATTAACCTTATCAGACTGATTTGGTTGCTGCTTTATTATCTTTTGTTCCTATTGTGCAGTGAATCTAGTGTTGGCTGTGCTATGTTCATTTACAGAGCTCATGCACTTGGCCTTATAATACTATAGAGAAATAGTCACTTCCAGTCATCACAGAGTGCAAGAGTAGCCAAAAGAGCAATGGTTTGTCATCCTGCTGCAGACTCAGAGCAAATAAATTTCCCTGTTTGCAACACAGTCAGATGCTATTATCAACTATTGAAAAATTAGTGTAGTATTATGCATAATCCCTTTCAACAGCATCAGGCAGCAGTATGGTTATGGCCTCCCAAAGTTGTTACTGAAAAGGTTTATACACAATGTGTCCCAGATTTTTAGACTAATGCACAAGTAATATTTTTGTTTACATTTACAAGACAGTAAATTTGTTCTAGACTGTAAGAGGAAACGCCCGCTCTTGTGATGGGTTTAAACCAACTCATTGTTGAATTTTCCTTTATCTAAACAATCCCACACAGTTCTTACTGTAAAAGTCCGTGAAGTCCTGGCAGGCCCTCTCTTTTTGGCACAGCTTATTATTTCTAACAAAAACAATGGAGTATCACAAAACAAAGCTATTTCTTAGACCAAAACAAGTTTTAGAAGCTCAGGGTCCTTTTTGACACCTGTTGTTCTCTTCTCATGAGATAGTAATCTCCTGCAGTTTCTTCAGCTGGGTTCCCCCAGTGATCTGTAAGCGCAACCTGGGGCTCCTTTTGGGTCTCAGGTACACACAAGGTCAGTCTGCCAGGGTATGTGGGTGTTCCATGCTTGCTATGGTTACGTTGAACTCATTGGGATTGTGTGGAGTGTTCAGTGCTACACAGTGCTACACGAGTTGTCAGTGAGTAGTAAAATTGAAACCACCTTTTTTTTAAAGTCACTACACAATGTAAGTGTGGTGAATCTTGTCCTTTAGTCTAGAAATATAAAGACATTTTTCTGGCAGTAACCTGCAGTTTCCCATCTTGCTAAAAAGAAATGGTAGCAAAGATTCTGCCTAATTTTGGATGTTCATTCCCTAAAATACTACCTCTGTTTTGTCAGTGGTATGTTCTCCATATTTAAGCATTTATGCACATTGTATATGTCAGCAAGACAGTGACTATAATATATTAGAGACATGGGTTTAAATTGCCTCATTTTAACTAAAAGTCCCCTTTTATGTGGATGAATGTAGCACTTATTTTCTAATGCTCACAATCATGATCAAATTAGAATGGGAAGAGAAAAAGGAAAAACATCTCCCTTCTCCTGAAAGAAAGAAGCAGTAAGGTTTCCTAGGAGCCCTTGATTTTAGCTTTGTATGAAATCAAAATGTGCCCTGAAATAAAGTGAAGCTTATTGCTTGGTCTATCTTGTTTTCAGATAATAATTTCTGAACAAAATTAAAAGAAAAAAAATGCTTATGCTTTGATGGAACCTCCATTTGAAAATAGAAACAGAAAAAAGAATTCTTTAAATTTGAAAATTATTCAAATTGAGTGCTTTCACAAATTAAGCTTTAAATTTTTTTTTAGAAAATATATTAAGAATTATAACTTTCTTTCCCTTTTTTCTTCTATGTCTCTTATCTCCTCTCATAGTTTATCATCTCACCAATAAAACTTCTTTCAAGGCTAATATAAATTTAGTCTTTATGGAAAAACACCAACCAGTCAGCTATAATCTGCTGACAAGAACACTAGCAAAATGTTATCCAAAAGCCAAGATCAAAATGGGATCTGTTATTTTCCAAAACTGTTTGTTTCACCCTGTAATTGTTATGCAAATAAAAATCCCACTGTTGATCTCAAAGTATGGACAGCCACTTTCAGATATAGAGACAGATTTTTAAAAACATACATAACATAAACTAGTGCTGCTCTGTTGCTTTGGTAGATTTCTGCTGCTAACATAGTGCAGATATGAGCCTTTTAATTTTTCACAACTATTCACATGTTCTATGTTTTCTCTGTGGAAAGAAAAACAAACTTATTTCACCCATTCTCATTGTGAAAAGACTAAGAAGCTCCAAGTCCCACACACTATGCATGCAAGATAGTCTTCATTTTAGCTTGTGGTAAGTTATTCAGCAAGGAGCTGAGCAATATAGGTGACTCAGATCTTTATGTGTGAAACAAATTTATTTGAGTTGCCAAAGGTTAAGTGTGCTGCCTGACTAACCATTCCTGAAAACCTGAATTTCTAGTTTTACTTTGAGGAAACTGGATTCTGATTATGGTAAATAAGTAATCAGGACTGAGCTGTGTCACTATACATACACAATTAAAATGATTTTTTATTTCAAGTCCAAGTCAGTTACTTTCTGCAGTGTGTCAGTATTTCAGATAATTTACTTATGCAGATAGAGAAGGGTGTTGTTACCTAAACATTTTTTAACAACTTCCCCTGACTCACTTTTTGCTTTGGTGAACAAGGTTTAAAGCAGTGACCTCTGGACAATAAATATGTGATGAAAATTAAACTTAAGGTATTCTCTTGGCAAGTACAAAAATAAGTGCTATAATGAACTAAGACAGGGAAAGGGAAAAGAGCTGTAAAGAGCAATCCTCACAGTGAGAGTTAGTCTGTGAAACTTATTCAAGAGATATTCTGTGAAATTGTTTTCCCAAGTAGGACTGAAATGGCTGTCAAAAGCACATGTCCTGTGGGACCAGGGTAAGATGAAACCAAGCACTTGCTGAGCAGTGCTGCAGCTCAGGCAGCAGCAGATTATAGCCCTTGGGCACTCAATGCAGTCCTCAGCTTTGTCTTGTCTTTATTTTTTCATTGTTGCCTATTAACTCTGACTTTTCTCTCTTCTCTCCATCCATCCATGTGCTAATAATGGTCTTCTCAGCTTTGAATTTTTGCTGTCCTTTTTTCTCCCTTTCTCTTTGTGTGTCCTATGCATTTCTTTATCATTAGCTTTCAATTCCTTCCTCTTAAATTTTGTCCTTCTTCCATGCATCCTTCAGTATTGGATAATAAACGATGATGAGAGACAGACAGAATTAAAAATTACCCCAGACATGCCTGTAGAAGGAAGGAAGAAGGAAGGGCTGTGTTTCCAAAGAATCTGAAATCCAGTTTTAGGTTTCCTAGCCTCTGCACAATGGAAGTCTACAAGCCCTAGAGTAACCTCTAATTTTCCATTATGTAGATTCTTTTGCCATATCTGAGAAGGCTTGTGTTTTTGAAAATGCTCATGAAGGGAATCTTGCTTGCAACTGTTCATCTTCATGGTTTGGCTTGACTATAGATTTTGTTTCTTTTCTTTCAAAAGCTGTCATCAGGTTCACTGTAAACTATAAAGGGAAAATTGAAGCACCCAGCTCTCATCTCTCACACTCTTCTTCATGCACGCAGCTTATCATTTGTAAAGCACATCTGTTTCTTAACTACGTTATATCTGGAAGGCTTTCATCTTTTCAGTGATATTTCCTAATTTCTTGAAATATCAGCTCTTGAAGAAATGCTATTATTTCATTAGTCTTGTAATTAAGACGGCCTAGTATTTTCTATCAGAAGAGCTTGTTTAGTTGCTTTTTCCAGGCTTTACCTGATTGGGTGTGAATTTTCCAGGGACATATCAGGTGCATGCTGCCTCTTTGTCTCCCTGAAAGCAAAAAATGTGGCTCAGAATAATGTGAGAAGTCCTTTGTGTATGTTCTTTGGAGGAAGTAGGAGAGATTGATATTTAGTAGGGGAGATTGCTGTACTAAAAGTCTGTGCTTTTTCGCTATCTAAAGTAACTTTGCTTCAAACAAACCAAGGCTTTGGAGATACAATTACACTTTATATGTGATAACCAAGCATATTCATTAGAATTTTACAGCTGCATCCTATATTTTTGGTAAAACCCAGCAAGTGGTTGGAGCCTTCCTCTCAGTATCAAGAGGACTTGCTGGTGGCTCGCTTCATAAACTTCTGCCCCTGTTCTGAACTCTTCTACCCACAGCAGTCTGCAGACCTGGCATGGATGAAAAGCTGGTTCAGCAGCTTTCTTTGTCCTGCACAGATGACAGCAGTGAAGAGTGGTGCACACAAGCCTGTTCAGGTTTCCATGTGCTGTAATTGAATAAGACCCTAGAGGATCTCTCTCTCTGTGTCTAGCTTTCCATGCACATCTCCTTGTCTCCTGTGGCACAGAAGTGAGCACCTATTGCTGCCCGAATAAACTACTGCAAACCATACAATGTTAAATTCTGTAAAAGATAGGCCCTGAACTTTTTAAGCTGGACATCCAAAATTAGTAGAAAATGCTTATATTAGTTTCTTATTGCCTTAGTCCTTTCTGGGTTGTTTCTTCACTGCAGAAAAAAAATTACAATCAGAAATGGCACAAAAAGAATTTAATGAATGTTTGTAAAGCATATGGATATTATAGTCATGAACGCTATAATAGGAAATAAGCTGTTCATGTAACTTTGTAACTGGCATTGAGACCAGAGGCTAAACAAGATACAGTAAATAAACTCTGTATACACAATGACAAAACAAAATAGAGGGTAACTATTCATTGAGCAGCATTCATATTAACATTGTAGGGAGCACTGGATATGACTATGTAATTAAAGATGGTATCGTACTGGATTTTCCTGGAAATGGCTGAGTAGATGCAATGAAAACAATATTAATATTGTCATCTCGTAAGTCTGGAGTTCTTGAGCTTGTAATTATGGTTTTCTATGACAGATTTTGAGGCATTTAAAACGTAAACTTCATATAGTGTTGGAGGTTTTCTTTGTTTTAGCTATTACACAAGTTTTCTGCACTCCAGAAGAAACTGGGATGTAGGTGATTTCAGTATATATAGTATATGGGATTTTTTTGTCCTCAACCAAGTCTTTTACTCTAATTGCAGTAATTTTTTGCTCTTCTCAGTCTAAGAAATGTCTTCTTCTCCTCAACCTAGTACTACAGACACAGTCAACACACTTCAGTTAATCTTCTGGAGGGCCAGCTAGCCTGTTTGTCGACATAGTTTGTTCCATAATGGAGACTTCTGTTTGGGAACCACAGGAATCTCCACCAACCCTCTCATCTGCTGACATTTAACAGTCTCATGAGATATATCCTAACATGAGAAAGTTGCAAGCACTTATGAAAAATGAGATGCAAGATGCCGGTAATGCTACAAAGTGGTGATCCAGGGATAGGATCATGCTGTCCATTTTAACATCTCCCATCATTTTTGAAAATAAATTTCATGTGACTGATCCCTGCTATCTATTCTGTTATGGCTCCAAGCTTTTTCTCAGCACATTTTTTTCCCCCTTTCCTCTCTCTTAATTCCTATTGTAATGATCATGGCTACTATACGTGGCTGTACTTTACCGCTGACTCAGCCCTCAGGATTTTCCCTTTTAATTGAACATTCACAAAATTAAAAGTATGTCACAGACCTCTGATTCTAGCCTTATCTTACCTCCAGTGTCCTGCAGCTTGAATAAGAGACTGAAATAATCCCCACTTATCCCAGCTACAGCTAGTTATTAAAGCAAATTCAGTGACTTCAGATATGACATTGTGGAGTTAATTCTGACTTTAATCCTGCACATATTAAATCTAAGTAGTGGCAGAGGATAAAAGTGGGAAGCTGTGCTCTGGTGAGCTCTAATGGAAATGGGTGAAATAGAACTTCCACATAATTTTCTCTGCTGGTCTCCAGTGTGGACAATAAAAGAGCACTGAGGGATCTGCTGAAAGTTACAGGGAAGTCAAAGATTGTAGCTGTTAGTTCACAGCTGCTGTTTAGCTTGGTTGTGATGATCACATCCCAAAGGGAGATGCACACAAAGTCCTTAATCATTAATTTAGTTTCCCTTGAAGTACAACTGCAAAAAGGCTGCCCTAGAAAAGACTTATGTCCCAAGAAGTAATTCATCTGGCCCATGACTGGGTGTTTTGGCTAAGGCTCAGCAAACACCTTGTCTTAGAGTCAGGATTTAACATGTTAGGGATTTAGGAGAGAGCAAGCAGAGAACTCCAGTGTAGGGAGGTGAGGGTTCTGTAAGAGGGCTGTCCAAGGAATGGCAAGCTGCCAAAAAAATATTTCCCCTGGGAGCATTTTCTTCTGGATTATGCATTTTTTGAGTCTAACTTTATGTGTTGAATAGAGTTAATTTCAGGATAAAAAAAGGGCCTGTAGCTCCCAGATAAGTTAAGAAAGGTGGTGATGGAACCAGGTAACACTATCAATTTCTGTTGAACCCATGATCCATTTTAATTCAAACTGGACTGAATGAGTAGGCAGGAGTGAGCATAAGGTAACAAGATTGTGACTCTTGGGAATCATCCTGTGCAGTGCTAGGGGTTTGGCTTGATGATCTGTGTAGGTCCTTTCCAATTCAGGACATTTGGCGATTCTCTGGTTTTATGATCTCTGTTTCTTAAAAAAATTGCCTTTCTAGTATAATTACCAACATTCAGTTAGATGAAGATATAGCTTTTCCTTTGCTGGAAGAAGGTCTCAGCAGTGATACTGTCATATTCAGGGAACATCCCATGACAAAGGCTGCTATGATCCATGATGGTAATCCTGTAATCAAAAATTGCTAGTGGAACTGATGTCTAATAAAGATGTGATTACTATGCTCTCAATAACCGCAACCAACCTCACTGGTATTCCAATATTGAGCATCATCTGCAACAAGTGACGACTGTGTTTGTTGTGGACCTACGTGAAGGTCATATTTTGGGTCCCCAGAGTCCTCCTATACATGGTGGCCAGAAGTGACCTGGAAGTACCCTGGAGTTTTTAATGAAGGGATACCTGATAGCTGTGAATGATGGTGGAAACAAGGGATTTTGAGGAAGGGATTTTTTGAGGTGCTTAGAAACAAGCCCCTAAAAGCAGATCTGGCATGGTACACTGAAAAGAGAGTTGGAGTGTTGGATGCAATGTTGGCCAAGAAAGCATGTTCCTGGGTCTCACTGACAGAAGAGCACTATTACTGTGCTAGCCAGACAGTTCCTGCTAGAAATGGAAAATTGTGCCTAATTCTGAATGCACTCATTGGTGCCATACCTGATATGGTATGGTAATCTACTGATCCTGCACTGACAATTGTGACCCAAAGAGAACTGGTTGAAGTTCAGAGTGATACCATGTATGAATTGCTAATTCAAACTTCTCTGGGATTGTCTCGTGTCAATGGAGTACACTGAAGTCAGAAAAAGTGCTGGTTACTTAACTTCTGCAATGGATTCTTCACGTTTAGTTCTGTTTTTCCAAGTATTCTGTTTCAAAACCGTCATCTGTCTTTGAGCTATAAAACACAAATTGATTTACTAAGGATTGGGTGTTGTTTTGGTCTAACCTTCCTATCCTGCAGAGCAATATCTCATGGTGAGCAATTACTTTGATTCATTATTACTTTTTAGAGCACTTTTCCCTGTAAGATACACACTTTTGGATGAAGTAAAATATTAAGCCTTTTGAGGCATAAGTTCAGTTGCTAGAAATTGAAATAAGCTCTTCACGCTTTATAAAGGGAACTTCCATTATGGTGAAAATACTACTTTAAATTCAGATGAGCTTTTGTTTAAAAAAAAAAAAGTGAACAGCAAATTAAATTATTTGCTTTGAAGTTAAGGGGTTGTTATTTCAAAAATCAGTTTTGCCTTTGGTACTGTATTCTTCTTATTATTGTTAATTTAGTTCAATGACTTTGAACTAAGAATCAGATATTCAAGTGCTATTAAAAGTAATTTTCCCTATATTTTTCTGAAACATTTTAATCAGATCATATAAAGTCAGGCAAATGCTTTAATATACTATATGTGTACACTTTTCATTCTCCGTAATAATTGCTTCACTTACACCTACCTTCTAAAATACTGTTTCTCTAATGACTTCAATTTGCAAGTTAGGATCTTTTTAAGCTACTAAGTTTATCTGGAGTCAGAACCTACATATATATCTATATATCTTCTCCATATAACCTTTAACAGTAATTTCATATTGATTTAAATGAAGTTTTTTCAACCAAATAAAAGTAAGCATACAATTTGAAATGTTTTGAAATCAAGGATACTTATGCCTAAATGCGATGTACTTATGTATTATTTTCCAAAATCGTGGTTTATATTGTAGACATTACTTTACATACACAGCATGGCACTATTTTAATTTATATTTCCAAAATAAACCAACAATTTCCTCTGACTGCATACACTGTTTTATTGCTTATGTTTTCAGCTTTAGTAATTTGGGTAACTAGCAGTGTATGTTCAAATGTTTTGTCACATAAAGACTATATTTTGACCGTCCATAAAATTCAACCTTACTAACAATAAATTGGAAGCTCTTTTGGGTTTGGTACAAAATTAAATTCTTTTGAAAAGATGCTCTCTTCTTGACCTGTTAAGAAAGGAGGCACAAAATTAAACACCTCTTCTTATACACTCTTATGAGAATCTGTCACTTTGAACATTACTAAGTGACTTTTTACAGTTCAAGGAGAAAAATATTAGTCTTTTTTCATATCATATAGTTTTTTTGTTTCAAATGTTACTCTCAGAGCAGGTATATGTAGAAATTTCAGAGAGTCTAATTCAGCTTCGAGAGCAGACATGTTTTCTTTGGGACTGGAATAGAGTTGTATTTGTACTCTGTCCTCTCATTCCTTTGACAAGAACCTCACTCAAGGTTTTGAATATTTATTGATTACTTAGTTTTCCACTGTCTAAATAATGAATTAATTAAATTAATTGGTTTAATTAATGAGCGCATTTAACTAATTAAAATTACGACTAACACATTCCAGCTTTCTAATGAGATTACTTTCCTTGCCAAATATGTATCAAGATCTATTTTATCCAAATCATCTTCAAGTCAGAGTACAGAAATATGGTTTGGGATATGTCTTTCATTTTCTTCTATTAACAAAGTGAGTGTGGGTTAGTGCCATCTGTATTTCCTTCTTTTTATTTCCTCTTTATTAACACAAACCCATTCATCAGTCCTCATGCTTGCTCAGCCAAGGTGTCACCCAACATTCTCATTTATTTCTGCCATACCACTTGGTGATTAATGTCTTGCATGTACTAAAGTAGTCTGTTGATGACTCCTTCAGTACTTTTCACTAGTAATTGACAAAACATGTAGTTAACTGAATAGGCAATTTATTCGTGGTGTGATACATTGATTTATATTTAAAGTTTGCATAATAGGTTTAGCTATGATTAATTTAAAAAGAGCTCCTATGAGTATCTATGGCGTATTTCTGATACTTATTTATCACCATTTGCTTCAAATAAGGGGTGGAGTTAATCTTGGAGAAAGCTTTGCATGTTTGCTGGAAGGAAGCTGAACGCTGCCCCAGCTGGAAATGCTGACTCATCTCTGTCTTATTTACATTTAATTTAACTCGGTGCAAAACAGTGAAACAGCTAAATAGCAGCTTCAGAGGAGGAAGTGAAAACTAGTGCTGGAACAGGCCTCTGTGAATTACAGGTTTTAATGAGAGAGGAAAAATACATTTTAAAAGGCATTGATAGTAGTACATTTTCACAGAACATGGATGTTGAGGTGTTTGCAGTGACTTGAGGGACATGCAGGTTTTGTTTTTCAAACAGCAGCAGAGCTGAAAAATTACCAGTAACTCATTTAGGGTATTGAAGTGGCAGTGAAATGGGGAAGGCTGCAGGGTGATTGACATCATGAACCAGACAGGTCTTTTGCAGTTTCACAGGTCTTTTGGCTTTTAAGATGTCGGGATGTTAGCACATACTTGCACCTCTACATAGTTAAAGTAGCATCAGTGGACTTGTTATCAATTTCTGCCGCTGTAGCCTTAGCAAAATTTCTTAGTGATTTTTTCTGCGACGAGACCAGTCTGTCACTTCTGAATGCTTGTTCCCTTGAAATCAGTAAGACTTTCCATTAGCAGTAAAATCCAGATTTCATTCAAATGTGTAAGCAATATTTTCTAGCAATAAATTTGTTGTATAGTTCTTGTTGTTTTTTTTCTTCATACTATTGATATTTAATTAGCATAGCACAGATTATCTCTTGGTAAATATGCAGTATGTTTATAAAAGCTAAACTGTCTTCCTGGTATGTTTCACTGAATGGTAAAATTAATGGTTTTTATTTGTTCAGATGGTTCTTTGGCCCAACCAAACGAGCAGATGCTGAGAGACAACTGTCATACCCTGGAAACCAGGCAGGAGCCTTCCTAATCCGAGAAAGTGAAAGTCTAAAGGGCGAATACTCACTCTCAGGTATATCCTAGTTTTTCATCTGAAGCAATGCTTTAAAAATTTCTCAGGTGATCTGGGCTTTTTCATTTTTGAGAACAATGAAATGTGGGCATGAAAATGAAATTAAGTTTGTAACAATATTTATTTCCCAGGAGATATATATAGAAAACTTGGCAAGAGTAATTTTAGTTTATATTTTATAAGCTGTGTTTATCAATATGCTTGGAACTGAAATTAACTTTTTTATGCTTACTACTTCCAGTGTGCCAGCTGCCTTAAAATAGTATTTTCATGATCAAAGCACAAAAAAATACATTGCAATGTACATTACTGTTCTGATTAGTACGCAAAATAAAAATAGAAGCATGTTGGCAGATATCTGCAGTTTAAGAAAAAGAGATTTCTGCTAGAGCTCACACTTAGGTTTATATTTATTTGTTTTCAGGGGTAAAATGACAGATCTTCAAAGCTGTATTTTAGAATCATCATGTTTCATTGAAAAGTTAGTTGTAAACACGGGTAAAAAATTAAATTTATGATGAT
The DNA here is from genome assembly GCA_035047865.1 of Dendrocincla tyrannina. Classification (NCBI taxonomy): domain Eukaryota; kingdom Metazoa; phylum Chordata; class Aves; order Passeriformes; family Dendrocolaptidae; genus Dendrocincla; species Dendrocincla tyrannina. The sequence goes on from JAWWMP010000116.1 coordinate 66,331,866, forward strand.
GATGCATTTTAAAATTTATTTAAGTTCTTTATTTTGGCATGCATTTGTCAGTAATTACCTTACACCCTCGAATATAAGTACATCATCTTTTTTCATGCTGTAAATATTTGCCATTTTAGGTAGGAAACATAGTTGCTCATTGGTTGTTTTCTGTGAATGTTTTCCATCAAACTTGTCATACAACTGTGAGTCAAGAGCACAGTGTTGCCTCTGAGACAACAGGGATCTACACCCAGACTTCCTAATGTGCTCTACCTATACTAATTCCAGACACCAGCAAAAACTCTTGATGTTTTTGAATAAACCATAAGTAGTCACATGTAGAATTGCATCAATATAATGTATTATATTGAGAGGCACCTTGTGCATAACTGGATTCTTTCATAATGACTCTTTTTTGCCTGGATACTTGTGTCACTCAAGTGTTCTGAACATTGCACAGACTCACAGTGTAATGAATTTTTGACACATTCTTGGTTTCTCTTTCTCAGTTATAAGGAAAAGGTATATACATGCAATATCTTGTAATGGGAGGATTGCTTTTCATTGCCAGGACAAAGAAATGCAGAGTGAAATACAGGGAGTTTTATGAAATAAATGTGATATTTACAGTTCTGGGAGAGTTCACTCCATAGTTTTCAGTTAGCTCTCAAGGAAGCTGGTTCTTGACATAAAGAGCTGAAAGGAAAACTATCACCAGCAAGGAATCAAACTGCTCCTGAGCTGTGACAGAACTGACTCTTGTGCATGCAAACTTTCATCCAAGGGCTGTATTACAGCCAAGGACCTTCCTCTCCATGTGCCAACTTATTGCTGTGTAACATTGTTTCAGCTTCCTTCAAGTGTTCATCAGTGAACGGATTTCATCCAAGCGCTGGGCTAGACCAATAACAGTGTGGTCTTATGCAGGGAAGGACAGATAGGCCTGTAGTCTCTTTTTAATGCTGGCACTTGAATATATGATGCCTTAATAAAAATCAATGAAAAATCTTCTGCTTGTGCATCTAAGAGTGGAAATGCAATTTCTTTTTATTAATCTCCAACTATAGCCTTCTAGGAAAGATTCAAAATCTTAATTTATCCTGCATCCTAACCACTTCTATAACTGGAGGACAGCAGTACTTTAGTTAAACTATGAGATACTCCAGAGAAAAATCCAAGCGAATGAAAATAAATATTAGGCCAGCATTTGTGGTAGGATGAGATCATCCTTTGATGCTGCTGTTTAATTTTTTCCTTACAAATTTTGGATAGAAAATTTATTCTATCTGATTTAGTATATTTGATTAAATTATAAAAGCATATGGCAGATATTTTTCATGTTTCTGTATAAGCTTATTTGGGGAACACGAGATTTGATGATGACTGATAGCAGCAAGATATAAAACCATCACCACGGATTTGTTTCATGCTGGTTTTGTTTGATGAAGGAAGGAAAGGGTGGCACTGAAGAACATCATATACTCAGAGGCAAGGCTCCAGCTAGAGGATCCAGTTCTCCTTCATTCACAAACATGAGTTGTCCTCTGAGTATGTATGCATGTATATACGTATCATCTCAGATTTATTAAACATTTGTGCTCTTTTAAACAAAGAAAGAGGATAAATTCTGAAGCAGTCTGTAGACAGTATTAATGACATGATTTCCCAGTGCTGCTAGATCTTCTAGCAGCTTTCCTGACTTGAACATAGTTTAGCCTCAACATGCTACTTCATCCTCAAGAACTAAATATTATTTGCTGTTTACTGAATAGACTTTTCTAAATGGTGTCTGTTTGTGGTGTGCAAGCTCTTGCTTCCAACCTAATAGTATCTGTCATGGACTAGGCATTGTATGTCCATGATCTCATTACTTATTGTCTACTTTTTGGAAAGGTACTGCATTCTAAAGCAAATGATGAAGGGATTTGTGTTGTGGGAAGTATTAATTGGAAAGAAGGTTGTTTAATTCACCAGATGCTATGAAGAAGGCAGTTTTCCTGGATCTCTACTCAGTGCCATCACAAGGAATTATGAGATACTAAAGCTGAAGCAGAAGGATGGCTTCTATCTCCATGGTAGCTGATAAATTGACAGAGGAGAAGACAAAATCTGGTATTTTGGAATATGCCCCTAATTTCTGTTTCCATTTTTTTCTTTTTTTTTTTGTGTGCAGAAAGAATAGACTCCCATCCTCTCTAGGTCTGGTTGGTTTTACTCTATCTTCTATTGCTCTTTTGGTTTAATTTCAGAGTAGACGCTAATGGCTAGAAGAATGATAACCTGGTTTTCAGAATTAAGGTGTTTGAGAAAATGTTTTAATTCTCTGTCCAGCCTAACATTTAGGCATAATAAAGCTAAGAAAAGGAGAATCTCAAAAAGCAGAGAGAATTTACCCAAGAAGCCATAAACTGATTTTATGACTTTAATGCTTGATTTTGTACTCATACGGGCAATGTATAAGAGAATTAATGTTAATTAGGGAAAAAAATATCTCCTTAGCAAAAAATGGAAAAGAAAAAACCCCTACCTTTCATGAAAACGGTACTTTTCACTTTTAACTCTCAATTTGTAATGTGTAGATAATAAGTAACTATTTAAGTTAAAAACAAAGAGTAACATTTATCTGTGAATGGTTAAATAGAAAACTTGTCAAACCAGATAGGCCACTGAGATGTGTTGCTATAAATTTAAAGGATTTGACATTTTAAAAATAGGTTTTCCCATTTTAAAAATGCACATGTTGTTGACAGATTTTTATGTTGATGACTCCAGCATCTGGTGTGAAATGTATTAAATTTTAAACACGTTGGTGCCATCTTAGACATTGCCTCTTTTTAATTAAAAGCCATAATTTAGATGTGCTCAGCTTAATTGAGTGTCATTGCCAATGATAGCAGGAGGCTCTCTACTTAGCTCAGCACTGAATAATGGTATCTAGAAGACTTATTGCATTAAACAACAATGTAAATAGCTTGTGTTTTCTTCAGACTTATTCCATGCTCCTAAAAATTACTGTGTGGCTCCCTCTAGGCCAGACTGGATTTCAGCATAAGAAAAATAGGTAATTGCTTAAGGCAGCAGACTCATAGGACTGGCAAAATCATAGCCATAGTAAGAGAATGATTTCAGATCTGCATCTACACCTGTTCTGTTATGGTGAGGGTGATCTCAGGAGTCGCTCTCCTCCCACATCTCCCCTGGGCATGGATGCTGAGCAGAGCTCATGCTGGCAGCGCTGCTGACCAGAGTGATGTTGGGACACATTGTTGCTGGTGGTAATGGTGTGCTAGTGTCTCCATGATTCATTTGGTGAAGATGTTGACTCTGCTGATGCCACCATTTATTTTTCTGCCCTGGGGAAGGAGTAGTAAATTATTTTATTCTTATTCTTTAGGTGGCAAAATCCACTTCTGCTTAGTCTGATTCCATGAAGGTGGATAGCAGGGAGATGAGAATCCTTCTGTTACACTGAAACTGTACAGAAATCTAATGAGGAGCTGTGATTCTTTTGGAAAGGGCAAGCTGAGGAGAAAACCGCTGCAGTCTTCAAACACAGTCACTGTCAAGCTGTGTGAAGCTGAAGTCACAATCCCGTCCTGATTAGCAGTTTGGCATGGATGTAGGGATGACTGGAAGGGTAGCTCTTCCTTGAGAGAGTGTCGTGTACTCGGTACCACGTTGGCAGAAGAGCCACACCATGTTGCAGAGCTGCAAGTGTGTGGTGCAGGAGTTGTACAGTCAGACGCAACCCTGGGGATACAAGTAAACAAACCCCTGTCAAATACTGCACTAATCTCAGATACTTATCACAAGAGGAGATGGTATTAGTGTAGAAATTTTCTCCAGCTTCTGCACACACATCACTGCCTGACCAGAATGCTATCAAACAAAAGGCTTTGTACGTAGAAGGCTCATTTAAGAAATGAGATCACATCCTTCAAAGCAGCTTCTGTATTATTAGTTATCTGTTTCACAAGTAATAGTTATAATACTGCTAATAAATAAAGCAGGTGGTCAAACTACGATTACTTGTGATGTACAGTTGAGACTGGATTAACAGGGTCATCCTGTTTTCCCTCTATTCAATGCTTCATAAAGACTTCTCAATTTGTCCAGATCAATTTTCCTGTGAACTTCGGAAAAGTCATTAAATTTTCAGTCTGTTTCTACTGAATTACTCTTTTTTTCATTTGCTTCAGCCCAGTTTCCAAATGATACATCACAAAAATACGCATACATTTTATAATTAAAAATACTAATTATGGATGTTAATTTAAAAAGAAATGGCATGTGAAAAGTGTGATGTATTTGTCTTTATAATCTGGATTTTATTTACAAATACTCTCATTCCTGGTCCTCATGATTTTAACTTCACAGGTCCCAAAAAATACTACCTGAGGAGTGTTTTGAACATCTCCTGTCTGCCCTCTGGTGGACTGGGGTGACAATCGCACAGTCCAGTTAAAAAAAAAAAAAAATTTGATTATCCACGAGAGTACTTAAGGAAGGGGAGATTTTTCTTTTTAACTTGATCACTTCAATGGTGAAAGAAATTATTCTTTATATCAGCTTTTAAAATTGCATTCAACCAATAATTTTCTGTATTTTTTCTACATACAATATGCAACTAAGCATTCTTGTTATTACAATCAAATTGTTTGCCAAAATCCATGCAGTATTACAGTATAAAGCATCTATCAGCTATAGTAAATCCAGAGGAGTGCAGTAGCAATTTTTCAATAATTATATTTTCAAATGTACCAGACCAAGGCTGCTTTCATGATTGAAAAAAAATATTGCCATTAAATTATTTAACTAAGAGTACCCACTGGTCAACGTGACCAAATTGAATATGTTTGCTGGAATTTTGGTATATACTAAAAGGTATTACAGGTTAATAGGAGCTAAATAACAGAAGACCTTTCCCTATGAGTCCATTTTGCTTTTCAGACTTCTGTGTTGCACGAGGAGCCTGGGAAGGGGCAGTGGTGATCTCCCAAACTGATAGATGTCAAAGGGACCACCTGACCTGTTGGATAGGTGTAAAGTTAGGTGACAAAGACTAGGATAACAACAGGAGTATCCTCCTCCCTTTGAGAGCTCTTTCTCCACTGTGTTGTTTCATTAAATGCAGGGTGGGGTACCCCTCTGATTTTACTGCCCTCTTTTTAGCTATTGCTACTTGTTTTTTCCAAAATGTCTTGCTTCACATCTAGTCCTGCTCCAAAGTTTCTCTTTCCGGCCAATCTTCAGACTCACTAGATGATTTCCATTCTCCTTTTTGGCTTGATTTGCAATCTCACTGGCTCCCGCCCTAACTGGGCCTCTCCCTTCACCTTGAACCCATGCCATCTCTAACAGGCAGCAAAAAAAATCTGTTCACTCTTTCAAATCCTAGTCTATCACTTAATCTTACATCTTGGTAACATAGACTGAGCTCTGAAATTCCTAGGATGAAAAAACGTCTCTGCACTGATGTATGTGTCTTCTATTTGATACACAGCAAATTTGTCCAACTACTTAAACACCTTCCCTCTCAAGTTATTCTTTATATGGTCAGGATTTCCTCATTATGAGCTAGTCTTATTGTGGAATACTGTTAATGTCAGAGCTAACAGCTGTGGCGTAGGTAGGAGCTAAATCAGTTACACTTCTGTATGTAACATAAAGTCTCAATTGCCCATTGAAAATGGACCGTGATATCTCAGTGATGGTGTCTTGCTAAATGACACCCATGTAAGCAACTAAATACCTTTTCAGCTCTTCTGAACTGCTCTCTCTGATGATTCTGAGCCCACCATTCCTACTATTGATATTCCTTTATAAACGAGATCTCTAAGCTAGTGGTCTCCAAGCTTTTTTTGCTTGTGTACTGCTACCACAAAGAAAGATTCTCGATCATTCACCCTGGACATATCTTTATTTTTTCTTTGTAAATTATATACATGTACTACTGTACTGATAGATAGTGTATGTTATAGAAGATACAAAAAAAATTAAAAAAGATGAGGTAAAGATGAAATAAACAGTATTATAAAAATATTTATTTTATTTATTATTGTTACAAACCCACTTTTTTTTCCGTGCCAGAATGTATTGTCTTGTGCACTCCCTGGGTTGCATGCACCCTGCTTTGGAGATCACTGCTCTAAACTGTGTATAATGGAGATATCAGAAATGGCAATTCTGAGCCTAGTATTCCTTAAATAGCATAGTAGATGAGTGACTGCATTTTTTGTCCCTCTCTGATCTGGGCTGCAGCCCAGCCTTCTTTCTGACATATCTAAAGAATGCTCCGATAGTCACAGGGTCATGATATACAGGTAAAAATCCTACAGAAGGTGAGGAGAGCAAAATCCTGTTGATTAAGAAACAGCAGATTAGAATAAAACACATTTCAATGGAAAGGAGTTAATCTGCTACCTGAAACAGACCATTATTCATCTGATTTTTACATATTAGAAACACGCACAAAACTCAAAAAACCCCTTGGAAGATGTGAGTGCTTTTCAGGGAATTATGGCCTTGTGAAGGGTATATCTGTTTCCTCTAAAATGCCTAACAGCCCAGCAGCTGTTGTTTGGAATGCTGACCCTGATAAAGGAAATATTAAAAACTGATTAAATGATTACTGTGAATAAGATGCTTTGGACTGGGGTGTCTTCAAAGATGGAAAACATGAGCTATCTCAAAGAAGATGTATTTTTGTACTTCTACACCAATTCTTATGGAGCAAGCAAGAATCTCCAAACCTGAATGGCTGAAGACTGATAGATGTAGACAGTATTAAGCTATCTGAAGAGTGGGCTTTGGTTTGAAAGTGGCTTTTTACAGTTGTCATATTTGAAACTAAAATAATTTATTTTAACATCCTCCCTTGTTTGCTTCGGTAAGACATAGCAGAGTGACTCAGGGGATTGGCTGGATACAGCCGGGAATAAAATGAAAGGGATGCCTTTCGGATTAATTTACTCTGCATGTTTTGAAGCGGTGGTGCTTGGAAAAGAGCTCTCATGGTATTCCTGAGGCC
>JAWWMP010000116.1:66338977-66399927 GCA_035047865.1 Dendrocincla tyrannina
CTTATCAACACGTGTTGTACTCTTTTATACTTTTTATACTTTATATACTCTTTTATACTCCTTTATATTCTGTACCCTAAAACCCTATAAGTAAAAGAACTCTTCTCTACTTTACCCACATAAGGTTGTCTCGAAAAGTTTTTTCCCCCTTTTCTTAAGGCAACAGTTTAAGAACCTTATGATGGTTTGGTCATAAATTACAGTGGTATTATACCACTGTAATAATTCTGGAAACTTAATATATTTAAATCTTTTCAGTTTTTGATGGTGCATCTGTGAAGCACTACAGGATCAGAAAGCTGGATGAAGGAGGCTTTTTCCTAAGCAGAAGGAAAACTTTCAAAACTCTGAATGACTTGGTTGACTATTATAGCAGGAACAGTGATGGCCTCTGCGTGTTACTGAGAAAGCCATGCCTAAAGGTAAGAGTGGATGCTACGCTGTGCAAAATATTTGTTGTAAGCTAACTCATCAACTATCTGTTAGAAGGTGTTGACCCCATATCCACTTCTACCATTTCAAAGTGTTGATGATCTGCTTGTTTTTAGGAAGTTCTGGGTAGTGTAACAGTTTTGTTCCTGAGGCTGACAAGTTAATAATAAAAGACCATGCCATTTGGAACAAATCATCAAGTGGCTGGGGGAGAAAACATGCCAAATTGTGATTTATGAATGCTTTTTTATAAATATATATGGAGATGAAATTTCCAACTTCATAACTCTAGCTGTCCATAAGTAATTACTGAGAAAAAACCACAGGGTTCAGGCAAGCAATACGTCACTGTTCAAAAAGCTTCCTAGAGGGATGATTTCTAATTTTTACTTTTAATAGCAAGATATTTGCTTTATAATATTTCTTATTTCTAAAGAAAGTACCCAGTATATGGGTTGTATTTTATATTCTCGGCTCACTTCATCATGTGTGTGTACTTTAAGGAAACTATATCTGTTCCAAAATAGTTAACAATGATTTGTATATATTCTTCAAAAAATATTAAAAGTCTCAATTATTGTATTATTTACTTTCTTTTAACAGGTTCAAATTCCTGCTACTTTTGATTTGACATATAAAACTGTGGATCAGTGGGAGATAGATAGACAATCTCTGAAATTGGTGAAAAAATTAGGATCTGGTCAGTTTGGTGAGGTATGGGAAGGACTGTGGAATAATACTACCCCTGTGGCAATCAAAACATTAAAACCAGGTATGTGAATTACTGTTAAATGCTTATAATGTGAAATGTTAGCAAGGGTGCTCCTTTACTTTTTAAATGCTACTGAAAACAGAGACTGCCCATATATGCAGTCAGTCTTAAAATCCACACACTTAAACCTGAATATTAGTAAATCTCAAAGTCCAGATATTCTCTGGTATTTTGAATTACAATTTTATACAGTTTTCAGTTTCCAGATGAGCTAAGCTCATTCAACATCTATATTATGTAGAAGTACAACCCTAGCTAGGGTTGTACCTCTTCTTGTACAATGTTGCTTGTATGGACTTGAATAGCTGCATTTTATCTGTAGGTGAAGTAATCAATTTACTACAGGTTTGTCATCTGTAGAATTTTTCTAGGGATTAGATGCAATATTATAATTGTTTCCTTGGTAATATAGAATATGTACTATGCTAAGTTTGTGCTTAAGAAGTGTTTTAATCTTAGCGTTGATTGAATAAAATTTCTCAACGTTTTTGATACACAACATTAATACCCAAAATTTCCACATAATGCAAGATTGTGACTAATACAGCTTTTAGAATTTTTTAAATTATGTTTCATTAACTTCAAGTAATTTGTGCATTTTAAATTGACAACATAAAATATCTGCCAGCAGATGGCAAGAACCACATAGATAAGAAAGGTAGCCTGGATGATATACATGTTTTTTTAAAAAGAGACAACAACATGAGTTGTGGTTAATTGAAAAAGTTTGTGTTGGGCATTAATGAACACCGTTCAGGAAGCAGAACAAATTCAGATCTTTGGTTCAGAACAGCAGCAATATGCTTGAGCCCTGCTTGAATGGTCTCCTGAACAAGGAGAAATTTAAGCATACGTTTTAAAGCTCTCTTGTATCAGGATATTATTTGTGTTTTGGGTCTTGTAAATTGAAAGAAAATAAGCACTTTTTTTTTCTCTCTGCTTAACTGAAAAAATAAAATCTTTTCAAACTAAAGACTTTCTGTAATTCCTATGAAAGACAATACTTTTTGTCAGTGAATAGGTGCATCTCCCTAGTAACCCAGTATACACAGAAACCACCTTGAAATCTCTTTCTCACTGGAATAAGACTCACTGCAAACTTATTATTACATACAGACTAGCATAATATTGTGGAAGAAACTCCTTCAACTGTGATTCTTTTTGTAGTATCATAGTTCATCTGGGAAAAAGGGCTTGATTAATCAATACTTTTTTTATCTCTGTTTTTTTTCAATCTGACTCCTGTTAAGGTCAATGGTAGTAATATCACTGATTTCCTGGTGGGTTATATTCAGTTAAGGCAGACACAAGCCCCACCTAGATGTTGTGTTTGGATAGCAGAGACTTTGTGATCTAATACTGTGATAAGGAAGTCATGCCTTGCACATAGTGCTCAGAATGAAGACTTAAATTTTCAAAGCCATCTTGATAAATTATATAGTTAATACTGAATCTCTTATCACTGTACTTTGTGAACTATCTTGTTCTACAAAACAGTTCAAACAGTCTGAAATGGAAGCATTTAACCTTGTAGTATACTTCTCTAGGGAATTATTCTCTTCTAGTACATTGTTTTTCACCAGTTGGAGTGCCTTACTGTAATCAGTTAGCACATTGCTTTTCCACAGCTTGTTTTCATTGTTACTCATGAGGAATAACACTTCACTCATTAAAAAAAAGCCCCAATACCCTCACCCTAATCTGAGTAATTAAACCTTATCTTGATACTCATTAAATTTTAGCAAAGGGTAGGTCTGATAATTTCATTCAGTGCGATATAAAGAAGATAAATGAATGGAAAACATATTAAACCTATTAATTAATGAGTAATCAAGAAATACATTGTGTTATATGTTGATGTTTGAAGCTTCCAATATTCACATAGGCAATATTTCAGGCTTCAAGTGTAACACACTGTAAAATGATCCTCTGCTGTTTCTTGGCTCAGAGACCTAAATCCGTTGTCTTTACACTGGGGCAGGAGTGGGCATATTTTAAACTACAGACTTTTCACTAAGCTGCTTTACAGTGTAGACCTTCTGGAAAAGAAAGTCATCAGAACAACAGAAAAGTGAGTTAAACTCGAAGTGATCTGGCAGATATAGGGGGCTGAGATAGAGCAGGTTCTGTTAAAAAGGCTTTACCACCAGAGAAGTTGTGAAATGGAACAGTGGAACAAGAAGGAACAGGTTGATCAAGTAGGGTAATCACATGGTGAACAATATAGAAGAGCATAATGCAATTAGTACCTCATAGATTTATAGGCCTGAACAGCAGAAACGATTTCTTTTAGTTTGAGTTTTTCTGTTGAGCAGAAACATGTGTTGTGCAGTGGACATGTATTCTAGATCATATATATAGTCTGAATACTTTGCTGTTATACACCATTACACATCATTCCTCTGCTGAGATTAGAGTTTATATTTACTCAAAACACAGCTTGTTCTTGACTAGATAATAACTAGAAGTCTTCTTGTGCCAAGATGAAGGCACTGTAAGAATGTGGGCCTAATTTTGCGTCTGAATTTACCTAAGGGTTACTCTTTAACCCTTGTTATGTCTTTCTGTAATAAAATAAAAGCCTCTTTGAATGCATTAGTTTTTCTTTCTCTTTTGAATGTACATACAGAGCGAGTTAAACCATTTCTCAATTGTCTTTAAAAAGACTAAATACAGTTTCTTTTTATATAGTATTCTCATTTCTCAAATGTTTTTTTTTTGGACTTAAACTGATTTCTAGCTATTGCTCCTAAAAGGCGTAAAACTAAGAAGGACAATGGCATCCTGCCCTGTATCAGAAATAGTGAGGCCAGCAGGAGTAGGAAAGTGATCGTTCCCCTGTACTCAGAACTGGTGAGCCGCGCCTTGAATCCTGTGTTCAGTTCTGGGCTCCTCACTGCAAGAGAGACATTGAGGTGCTGGAGCATGTCCAGAGAAGGGCAGCAGAGCTGGTGAAGAGTCTAGAGAGTAAGTCATATGAGAAGCTGCTGAGGGAACTGGAGTTATTTAAACGGTCTGGAGAAGTGGAGGCTCAGGGAAGACCTTATCACTCTCTACAACTACCTGAAAAGAGGTTGTAGTGAGGTGGGGGGTGTCTTCTCCCAGGTAACAAGTGACAGGACAAGAAGAAATAGCTTCAAATTGTGCCAGGGGAGGTTTTGATTGAATATTGGAAAAAAATTTCTTCATGGAAGGGGTTGTCAAGCATTGGAACAAACTGTCTGGGGAACCAGTGGAATCACCATTTCTGGAAGTGCTCAAAAGGCATGTGGATGTGGCACTTGGGGTCAGGATTTAGTGGCGAAATAACAGTGCTGGGCTAATGATTGGACTTGGTGATCTTAGAGATCTTTTCCAACCTTAATAATTCTATGATTCTGTGACCTTCCAACCCATAGGAAAAACTAATCTCCCAGAATTCTGGTGAGATAGCAGTGATGGGTTTTTCCCAGAGCCAGTTCTCTCTTGATGCAAATGTGTGATTCCAGACTTGTGAGTAATCAGGGTATTAAGAAATCTCTTTCTATTCCAATTTGGAGCAAGAGCCAATTTTTCATATATTACACACAGGCTGGAAATTTTACAACTGTTTATTTCAGAAATATTGATGTGTAGTATACTAGCTACATTTTTCTTATTTTTAGGCATCTAACATCTTAGATATATCAGCTTTTTTAATAATTAGCAGGCGGAAATAAGCACTCACATATCAAATAAATCATATTATAGATGAAAAATGCACATTACAATGAGAAAATAGCATATGGTAAAAGCACATTTCTTCCCACTGGTTGTGATGTCTAGGTGCCAGGAAGCCGAAAATCTCAAAACACCTTCCCCCTACCCCTCTTTCTTCCCAGGCTTAACTTCACTCCGGAATTCTCTACCTTCTCCCTTGCAGTGGTGCAAGGAGGCAGGGAATGGGAGTTGTGGTCAGTACATCACACATTGTCTCTGATGCTCCTTCCTCCTCAGGAAGAGGGCTCCTCACACTCTTCACCTGCTCCAGCATGGGGGCCCTCCCAAAGCAGAGAGTTCTCCAGCTTGAGTCTTACCCATGTTCTTCACAAACTGCTTCGGTGTGGGTCCCTTCCACAGGGTGCAGTCCTTCAGGAACAGACTGTTCCGATGTGGGTCACATATGCCCCACTCCTCTCTTCTATGGCTGTTCCTGGTGTTGCACAAGTTTTCTTTTCCTCCTTAAATCTCTTATCTCAGAGACACTACCACCATCACTGTTGAGTTTGGCCTTGGCCAGCAGCAGATCCATCTATAAGCCAACTAGAATTGGCTCTGTTTACATGAGGGAAGTTACTAGCAGCTTCTCACAGAAGCCATCCTTGCAGTCCCCAGCAACCAAACCTTGCCGCATAAACCCAATGCATTTTACACCTCAGCTCTGTGTATCGCATATTTAAGAATTATCATTCAAGTCCACATTCTTCACACAAAGTTAATAAACTTCACTCACATCAAGAAAAAGAGTTGTCCACATCAAAATCAAAATACTATAATCATAACACCAAAGAAAAATGAACAATTTACACACAATCCACCCCGTGTCCCTTCAGCACAATTATAACAACTGAAATTCCCGATGATCATTCCACCCTTTGCTCTCAAATACTTTCAGCCCATGTATTGCCCATTAACCCTCCTTATCCTTATTACAATTTGTTGACCATTGTGACTATAAACAAAAAGCAGTAGTAATGTGATGCCTTCATTCAGATAATTCTTTCATTTGTTCACTGGTATTTGACTCTTCTTTGGAGGCATCTGTGACATTTTATCAGCCCAAACCATAGTGATGGATGTGTGAATGAAAAAACAAAACATAAGAATGTCTTTGCCTTAGGGAACATTTCTGACTTTTGAGTTGTTGACCCACAGTTAACAAAGAGGTGTAGGGACCAGTAGATAGGAAAATAGTCTAGAAGCCAGCAGTTTTTATTTCTGTTCTTGGCTCTGCACAGCACTGTCCTGATGCAGATCCCTGAACATGTCATTTTACATTTCTTTTTATTTCCTCACTGAGACATTGTTTTTTTCTGTTTAAGTGGAAATCATTGCAGCAGGGATTTGCACTTCATCCAATGCTAAGAGTGATGGATTTCCTAGAACGTATTGTCTGGGCTAGCTTGCTTCTCCAACTGTCAGCATGTGAAGCAGACATCTATCATCACCAATTAATTGTATCTGATAAAGTTCCTTATGCCTGTTCAAGTTGACAGATACATTTGTCATTATCATGTTGTAAAGCATCTCCCAAGCTTCTCTCGGCATGGAAGCTGCCCAAGCATGATTTTTATTTTTCAGAAGACTTTCCCAAAATAGTGTCTGAGTTGCAGACAGCAGAGCTTTTAATAATATTTTCAGTTCTTCAATATGTCTTCTCTTTAGTGCATATGCATGGTAAAAAGCTTCGCACTCAGGACAGTCCCCCAATTTCCCTGAAAAAAAAAGAAATTCTTTTGTTCTATTTAATTCAGAATATGACCTTACTCTAACTTGTAAGTTTACTTTTGTATGGTGACAAAGCTGCTTGAGAACTTCAGATACCCATATCTCTCACCTGTTAATGTGAAGAGGATTTTTAAGTCTTCTGTGTTGCCAAATACTTGTTCTTTTTAATGTTATTTCTTTATTACTCATAAACTTCTTCAGAAGATCAGAGTTATAAGCTTAATGTTGTCTCCCCGTAGGTTCATTTTGTATAACCTGAAACAGAAAACTTGGTTCCTCTGAATTACAAGGTTACTTAGAGGTAATTCGGGAAAGTTTATTGAAAGTTGCAAACAAAGTGTCTTGTGAGGGGCTTATCAAATATATAAGGGCCACTTATGTTTTGATCAGTGGAGACTGGAAAATAACTGTCCTTTCTGTCTAGCTCATTCTCAGGTTATTATTATTTATCTTATAATGTGAAGCTTATTCAAATCTAGAACAAAATATTTTCAAAAAGAAGGTAATCACAACTGATATACCTGTTTTAAGTAAGGTTAAATTAGAGGCGGTTGCTGTCAAAGCAGCATGTCATCATAAAACACAGCAAAGAAATAGATTCCAATAGATTCCAATATTTTGTCTTAAGAAGGACTTTGACATGTGAAAAAGCATTTTTCATTCAAAAAAACCAAATTATCAAAACAGTATTTTCTTCAGGTAAACCTACTCCCAAACTGGTGTCTTGCCCAAAAGAAGCCTTTAGTTGTTCCAGTAAAGGTTTCTGTAAACTAATTGTCTTATGATCAAATGGTTTCTACTTACAGTAACCTGCTGTTCATACTGTGTTTAATACTTACAGCTGGAAATGTATACTTCATTAAAAACACATATTCAACTGCAAGCTAAAATACCCTCAGTGATTTGAAACTCCACGTAGCATGTATTTCCTTTCTCAGAAGTATGTATTGTAACTTCTTTGCCACTATTGACAGGCTTTATCCAACTCATTTGTAACACACATTTGATTGCTCTTAGAGGCAGTTTTTACTTTGCTTATCCAGTTGCTAAAACCTAATCTTAGGCAAAACACTCATAAAGACACTTATTTTTTTTTCAATTAGCATACAATCCTCTCATTAACTACAACGTGAGATCTACAGGGCACTGTCTGCCTCTTGTACTATTTAAAAATATACACTAACTAGAGCTGAAGGTTACATATACTCTTTAAAATATATAGGAAATACTTATTGATCTTTGTCACTAGTTATCATTATCATTATTATTGTTGTCACCTTTTACAGTGTAAGGAAGGATTTGCAGCTATTCAACTAATAGAATACTTCCCTCCTGATCAATTTGTTGAAAGTTGTCATATATGAAAAGCATGTTGCTTGGTGTCTCTTTGTTGGAAGAAGTTTACAACATGATTAAACAGAGAAATTCCTTGTAGGCAAACTTTGATGATGGGAACAAATCACACTGTCATATTCTATGGTGTGAAGAAATCCTGTGTAAGGATCCACAGAGGGTCCATGATTTGGTAGACCCTAAGTGAGCAAATACTTTATCCTTTTTAGGAGTGACTTGTCAAATATTGGCCCTAATGTTAAATCATTAGTTATGCTTATGCATTTGCTTTTGGAGGCAGAGTGCTTCACACCATGCAGCTTCTCTGTAGATTTTAGGTTGATTTCTATGACTCTTGAAAAGAGTAAGCAAATATGCCACAGTTTTAAGTAAGTATTAAAGTGAGTCTAACCCTATAAAGATAACCCTAGACAATTCTTTTTTTTTTAAATGTAGAATTGGTGGAAAGTTCAAATAAATCTGTAAAGATTGTGCTACTCTAAATAGAAAAAGGACATAGAGTAAACATGGCAGATATTTGGGGTTTCCTCTCTGTCATAATTTCTGCTTTATCCAGATCAAGTATGATCATTTACTTTTCATGCAGGCCCCCCCTTTCCTCTGACAGTGACAAAAGGAAATGAATATAGCCTGCACCTGTTGAGGAGATGTGGTTTTGGCTGTTCTCTATTTATTGAAGGCAATGAAATCCATTAACTTTCACCATCCCTCCTAATGACATCCTATAAAGTATTACCAAATTGGACTCTGTGGGATTGCCAAGGGAAGCATGAGGACATGGAGGAGAGGATCACTTGTCCCTTGAAGTAGTCTTTGCTGTCCCAAGTTGCAATGTCAAGTGGCTCTTTTTTAAAAAAGTCTATGTCAGAAGTATTCTGAGTCATTTCTCGTTCATTGATGCAAGTATATGAAATCATACATCATTAATATGGTTTTGGAAATAGGCTGGAGCATTTTTCAGGAGGTGGTACTCAAGGTAGGTGTGGGGCTTGCCAGTTCATTTTGTAGAACACATTTTCTGTTGGAGTTTTATTGCTTAGCCATTTAACATTCTCCCAGAATTTCACTTAATTGAAACATCCGTATTTGGATCAGTATCAAACTTCCAAATGAACCTTGTTGGTTGCCTAACGTTAAAAAACCACCATAAAGACACTTGTTCTTGCAGCCTTGGCTTCTCAAATGACTCAGTTTACTTTCACTGAAAGAAGAGGTTTTTTTAAACGTGACATAGAGCAGAATAACTTAGATAGATATTTTTCCTCCCCAATCCTTACTGTAATATTTTCTTAATTAAAGTATTTTGATTTGGGAGGAAAGAGACATTTGAGTAGTTGAATAATTTCATATTTGTTTCTACAAGCATTTTGAAGTAGATATTATTTACTAACTTCCTCAAACATCTAAGAATATCTGATTGCTACTGAATCATTCATAGAGAGAGCTTTGTTTCTTTATTTGTGCATGTTTTTCTAATCAATTGCCTATTCAGGATATATGAGCTCTAATCCTAAATTTGCCATGACTTAAGCTTCCTGTGTCATTTCTGATTGTTTCTTTGACATAGTTTATGCATTGGCTCACTGTGTATATGAATAGAACTAGAAATGTTATGACCTTATATAATGCTTAAAAGGCATAATTTGCTGTTACAACACTTCAATATTTAAGGGGTTTTAAAATTAATGCTACATCTGTACATCCATTGGTATTTCCAATAAGGTTGTTATTACATGAGCATTATAAATAGTTATTTGATTTTTTATGTATAAAATGCACACACCTACTCTGCATATGTTAAAGTGATTCCAGTGCTTTCAGGCTTTGGTTGGTGAAGCTGAAAATATAATGCAAGAATGTCTTATCACAGTGCTAGTTTTCTCTCAGAAATTTCATATTCATTACCTAGACATTCACCTCAGTTTCTGGTCCTTTTATTAATAAGTTGTTTGCTTAAATTGCATCTTCTAACATTCTAGCCTCACTTTTCTTTCCTGTTTCGGGGAGGCCTGGGGGTGGTTTATTTTAGCCATTATGTTTCTGGTGGCTGGAACACATATGTTCTCTGTCCCTGTGCAACTGGCATGTTTCACTCATTAACCATTTGGTTGAGCTGCACTGTCTGTTTTCTGTGGGAACTGTGAAGATTTGAGATGTTAATGTACTTTCAAAGACAGAAAACAATCTCAGTTATTCCCTTAAGACTGCCAGACTGGTAGGAAGGCCTTTAATAACCTCAGCTTATGTTTTGTTATATGCTGTTGTTTCAGGTTCAATGGATCCAAAAGACTTTCTGAGGGAAGCACAAATAATGAAGAACTTGAGACATCCAAAGCTTATACAGCTTTATGCTGTCTGTACTTTGGAAGACCCAATTTACATTATTACTGAGCTGATGAGATTTGGAAGTCTTCTAGAATACCTTCAAAGTAAGCAAATGACTCTCAAATTATTTTACTTGTGCCACAGCCATCAGTTTAGTAAATATGCTAACACAGCAAATAGAAATACAACACCCTGGTTTAGTATAAAAGCTGCATTATTTGTCACATATGGGGATGAGAAAAGCAGAAAAAGGGGTTTGTGATTTTTTGACATGCCAAAATATTTGAGAAGTAAGAAAGAATCACATTCACAGTTTGATTCTTGCCTTATAATGACCTATATTTTTTCACCCAGTTCTATGAGTAGATACGACCATACACTAATGGAATAAAAATACAAGCATCCAGAAGGATAGGTCATCATATTTGACATGAAATAGAGGCACTTCCACAAAATGTACTTAACAGCTTTGAAAACTATTACTAGTCAGGAATAGCTTTTCGCTATGAATTTGTCCCTTGCCTATCACATCAGGGCTTTTATCTCAGCAGCACTTCAAAGTGCACTTTTGAAGGCAAATTGTAATTAAAAATAAAACTGTGCAGCCTGGAACGGACTAGCATAATGATTGTACTTTAAGTTCACTCCTCTTATTGAGAAATGCTTGATTCTAGTGGTGTTACCCATTTTCAGTTTAGCAGATATCTGTGAGATGCTAAATGTCTCTAAAGCTGTAATGATCTCTTGAAGACAAAATGTTTGCTGCAATTGTCATGCTTAATTTCTTCTCTGTTTCCAGCCCATAAAGCAAAGCCCTGTGAAGTACCACAGACAGTATTTACCATGACACATGCCTTCCCCCATCTTCTCTGCAAAACCATTTTTTAAATGAGGCTCAGCCCATAGATAATTAAAGCTAAAGATATCTCTGACAGAGGGCCAGCCTCACCAGGAACTGTGTAGAGAGGGTCTGCCATGAGCTTGGGCCAGATCACCTACAGTTTTGTAGGCATTTGTTGGCTAGAAATACCAAGGCACACATTCCTTTCAGTTCTCATCTTTGGTGCCTTTGTGTGCAGATTGCCGCTTACCTGATTGAAAGAGCCTGGCACATCAGGAAATGATTGCTGTGCATGAAAACACTTATTGCACTGGAGAAATAGCTCTGAGAAAGCCAGGATGAGCCATAGCTATTGCAGAGCTGAAAATTGGCCTGTTTGTGCACAGAGTGCAACATGTCCAGTGCACATCAGCCTGTGTGTGGATCAGTTGCCAACATATGCACAGCAGCTGCCCTTGCTGTGGGCAGCACATGTATGCAGCCTGCTCCTTGCCAAAGGGCTAACTCCCATAGTCCTGCATCACAGACTGTGGAAAGTCAGTTGGCTTCCAGGCAGCCATCAAGATAATCGTAAAAATGTCCAGTTGAAATCCAGCCTAGTGGTATCTGTC
The DNA here is from genome assembly GCA_035047865.1 of Dendrocincla tyrannina. Classification (NCBI taxonomy): domain Eukaryota; kingdom Metazoa; phylum Chordata; class Aves; order Passeriformes; family Dendrocolaptidae; genus Dendrocincla; species Dendrocincla tyrannina. Next base: position 66,350,778 of record JAWWMP010000116.1, read on the forward strand.
CTCTGATGACCTGTGCACAGAGAGGTACACAGAACTAAGAGGTGGAGAAAGAGATCCAGGTGCTTAGGTAGGTATTGTTCAGAGAAAAGTCATTGCTATCAGTGAGAGTAATATGGAAAGAGATTTGAAACTTGCATAGAGCTCCGTGACTGGAAGTGAGCTGTAACAGCTGGTGGAAAGTGGACAGTCCCTGATAAGTTTTCTTGAGACTCAGCCACTGCAGGGAATGTGAAAATATTTCCAGAAGGCTTCTGTCTCTGTGTGCGCTATGGATAAATATGGCAAACTAGAGCAGAGAAAAGTCCAGAGATATTCTCTGGTTAAGTTTCCCCTCCTAGAAGTGCATGGTATGCCTTCCCAGCTTCAAAAATCCCTGATATTTTATTCACAGTTACTATCACATTCCACCATAATGACAACTGCTTAATAATGATGGGCGTATGAATTCCCTGTGCACTCTGCAAATGTGCTTTGGGATAGTTCTTGATGAACACTGCTATACAGAGTTATTGAGCTGCCACCACTATGAGGAAAATGCAACTCAAAACGTTTCTTTTTTATTGAATGTGAATGAAATTGTCATAAATGTATGAGTGCTTTTATCAAATCTGATAGACCTGGGGCTTCTTCTGGCAGGAATATAGTTTTGAAGTTCAGTGAATTATTATGGTGGCAATGCCCTCACTGGAGAAAGTGCTGCTTTATTTTTCTTATTTTTTTTTCTTATTGTCAGATATCTCTCAATATTTTCCTGTCTTTTCTATATGAGATATTGTGATTGATTGGTTAGAACAGGGTGCAGACCCCAAGTCTTCTGTAATATCTTCTCTAATGAATTTTTCGTGTAAGGGCAATAGTTTTGTCAAAAAATATTAGCAAAAAAGGACATGGAGTTGCTACATTTTCTTTATTGGTCCATGGGAAGATTTTATAAATTCCCCAGTAGTGCCTGATTTTGAGTGTCGAAGTTATATGAATATATACATATATATATATAAAACTTAGAGCAGACTTCCAGTACCTAAAGGGGGCATACAAGAGAGCTGGAGAGGGACTTTCTACAAGGGCAAGGATGCATGGCTTCAAACTGAAAAAAGTTATATTTAGATTCGATAGTTCTTAGAAATTCTTCACTATGAGGGTGGTGAGGCACTGGGACACGTTGCCCAGAGAAGTTGTGGATGTCCCATCCCTGGAATTGTTCAAGGCCATGTTGAATGGGGCCCTGAGCAACCTGATCTAGTGAGTGGCAACCCTGCCCATGGCAGAGGGGTTGGAACTAGATGATCTTTCAACCCAAAACATTCTATGAATTTATATTAAACTTTTTTATTGTGGTTTTTTTTATTGTTTTTTCTCTCTTAGAACACTTTAAAACAAATGAAAGCACATGTATACCCATATGAATGCAACTTTAAACTATTCTGAAGTGCTCTGAACCAACCAAATGGGAGCTGGTTCTGGTCTGGAAACCTCTGTAGTTCTTCTAATTCAGTGCTGTTCTTGAACTCGTATGCTTTGGCTGGCCCAGCCCGGAGTTTTGGAGGTGTAGTCAGAAATCTTTATGAGACAGCCATACATGATTTACACTTCAGATCCCAAAGAGACATGAGCTTTCATCCTCTGTCTTTGTGCACAGTTTGCAGCTCCTGATCAGCTGAGGCTCCTCCTTAAAACTTTCCCTTCTTTAGCTCCAAACAGCTGCAGTGCAGAACTAGCTTACAGAGATAAATCATCCAAGAAATACTGCAGCACCCAGGGCAACAGTGGCCTCTTCCTCTCCCTCAGCCCAGAGGCTAAAGGCAGTAGATCAGCCCAGTCTGGTACACCAGACAGGCCCCAATGGAAGAAGTAGTCTTTGAGCTGCAACTCCACAGTTGGCAGTGGATCTCGTATTTGTCCTTTAACATGGTGCACCTGAGTGTCCTGCAGGGAATAAGATAGGGAGGGTTTACCAGTTCTAACCCCTATTCTCCACTGAAGCAGCTCATTAAACACAAGGCTTGTGAGTCATCCCTTTTTGCCATGTTCTACTTGTTGGAGCAAGCTTGTGTCAGGCTATCCTGGAGCACTGGCAGATCAATGTGCTCAAGTTTTATCTGCACTCTTGTCCGCTCTCAGCAGAAGGCAGTTCATAACCTGTGCAGATGAAGAAGCTGTGTGAAAGGGACTGTTTAAAGCTGGCTCACATAAATTAGCTTCTAAAACCCAGGAACTTATGAAAGTTAATACCTTATGAAAGTTCATACCTTATGAAAGGTATCTGTACATACTAGGTACTCTCTGATTAAATACAACATGAGTGTCATTTGTGGATTTATATCTTTGTCTAGCAAGATGACTAATAACTGTTGATGCCTGCCAGTTATCAGAACTGCAAAACTTCAGTGTTATAGTATTCTGTGGCCTGAGTAGATTTTCTCCCTCTCTCTTTTAAGGGTCAATGCAACTATGAAACATATGTATAGGAGAGGAAGAGATGTTCTGAGTCAATAACAGAAGTGAATGTTCTCAGTCAACAATAGAAGTAAATAATCTTGTGCTGCAATTTAGCCTCCAAAAGAAAGTAGGCTAATACATATACAGGACAAATTTAACAATTATTTTTTTCTTTTTCTTTTTTTTTTTTTTTAATTCATCTCAGAACATCCAGATGAGCAGGAAATTCAAGGCCTGGCGATTACTCTGTTTAAAGTTCTTCTACTGCTTTTTTTGAACAAGTAATCTTTGATTGCCAAATCTCAGTTTCTGGAATTTGCTGATTTTAAAGTGGTGGGAATGACATGCTGTTTTAGAAAGTCCTACTAGAGATGCAGGCAGCTTGAAAGCAGCTCAAGGAGTCTTACTGTTGAGTAGCAACAACAGAGATAACAGTGTGAAGCAGTCAAGTGGACTGGAAAGTGAAAATGAGAGTTAGACTTGACAGCAGATGGTATATTTCCTAGTAAGAATAATTGGAGAACAGGGAACAGGATAGTTCCCTGGATAGTTTTGTACTTTTCCATCTTTAGTTAGCTTTGGCTACAGCCAGTGGGTACTGACATTAACTCTTTCTCACAGTTTGGAACAGTTTTATGCACCTGTCAGAAAGGGGCATACTATATTACTATCAGTAGATGAGCAGCTTTCACTTTGGACTATGTTGGCAGCTCCTTCCAGGCCTAGATCAACTCTCACATAGGAGATGGCACAGGCACTGTTACCCAATTATTGTGAAATAAAGAGTCATTTGCTAACCTCTGTCATTTGTTAGGGATATTACTTTATTGTATTGCGCGATATTGTTCATTTGTGTTGGCTATTTGAACGAGCCAGGTTTTCAGTTATTTATATTTGAAAGCTGTACATATTACATTGTTCTTGTCATCTTCTTTTTAAACAGAAGATGGAGGTTCTCAAATCTTCCTGAGACAACAAGTAGACATGGCTACTCAGGTGGCTTCTGGGATGGCATACCTTGAATCTCAGAATTATATCCATCGAGATCTGGCAGCCAGGAATGTTCTTGTTGGTGAACACAATGTTTACAAAGTGGCAGACTTTGGACTTGCAAGAGTTTTTAAGGTAGGTTGTGAGAGGGTCAATTGTCTCTGCTTTTGACTCAGGAGAACAAGGTGGAAGAGGCCAACTGAAGGATCAGCTGTAGCTTCTGAATTGCTGAGTTCAGGCAAAGGCAAGCCCAGGGAGATAAGGACCACTAATGTGTTCACTTGTATCCTCTATCTGCATTATCCCATGCAAGGTTAGAAGTTGGCCTGTGCCTTTTTGTCAGTCTGAAGCAGGCATACTGGAGTTTGCTTCCCACCCAGTCACCAGGGAAAGAGCCTAGAAAGCCCTAACCTTTGCTGGACAACCTTTATCCACAGTGCTAGTGTCTGCCACATGGAGAGAGATCACAGGAATGATGGAAAAAATATATTCTTGAGCCTGTAAGGGAAGGCATATAAAAATGTATTGGCAGCTATTCTCTCATTCACTTCCCCACTGCCTCCATGATTCTTGCAAGTAATCATAAAAGTACCTTATTCCTCTCCACAACTAACAGCAAAGTTCATAAAGTGAGCTCTCAGAGCTTTAAATGTGATGCAGCTTCAAGTTCTTTGCCACTGCACCATATTTTTTTTTTCTCTAGCCCTTAAGGGCAGGGAATGACAAGTATCACTGACCAATATCTCCCTGGGAAAGAGCTGTGTTTTAGAAATGAGATTTCCTACATCTGAAAATGATTTGGTCAGAGTTGGAAAGGTTTGATTTGCTATATTTTATGGATTTCAGTATGTAATCCATAATTGCTGAGGTCTTTTTTTTTTTTAATTTATTTATGTTTTTGCACTGAGAAGGAAAAACAGAAAAAAGTCCTCTGCTTCTCATTTGGTTTTTTCCATTCAAGCCGCAGAAATTGAAGTTCATAACAGAATTGGATTTATTACATACTGAAGTATAGAATAATGGCTTGACAATGGCATCAAGGGACTTTGAAAGTGCTTTTTGCTTAATTTTGATCCTTCTAGATGTGCATAAGTTCAGATTGCACATTTTTTGACATGAAAAAAATATTTTAAATGAACAATGCTCACAGAGAATATCTCTCCTCGGTCCTCACTAGAGAGGGTAGTAATTTACAGCTGTTGACATTTCTTGTTAAAACTAATCTTTACTCAGTCATAGAGTCATTTTGACATACTTTTTTAGGAATATTTTCTCTCCTAAGCCAAAACACTAGCATGGTCACATGCAAAGATCACAAAGGATTAGGTGTGAGAAACTAAATCAGTATTTATGTATGCATTGATTAGTTTAATGAAATAATATCTTGCTTCTAGAGATGAGTGTTATGGTCAAAAAACTGTATCATTATATAGATTCAAATCCCTAACAACCACTGTTTTTGAAACTGTAGGGCATTGAAGATGGGAGATATACATTTTATATTAAAACAAGGATAATCTGGTACACGTCTGCCTGGATTTGCAAAAAAAAAAAAATCGACCAGAGTTTGGATGCATCTTTTGTACACTAAATTACATGTAGGGATTAAAGAAAGAATAAATTTTCACAAAATTTAGGTGTCTCACAATAAGCCTTTAAGGACACGATTCTACAAATTTGCAAGCCAACAGTTTTTCTATGTGTCTTTCATCTTCACTTAACATTAATTAATTTGACTCACTGTAAGCTACTATGCTAATTTGAATCAGAGTTTATTCTTTGGTCCTGGAAACCTGCTTAAGTGATTGTTATCAAAGTCAATGGCCCTTCAACACCACAATAAATCACAGAAGAAAGGTTCTGAAATTCATTAGCTCTTGCTCTTGCCTTCTCTGTTTACTGAAGACCAGACGCGAAGCCATTTGGTCTATAGTGTCAGCAGGATGCTTACACTGCCGCTCTTGACAGACTTTTGAAATCTTGCATGCCAGGTCCAGAATTCACAGTAGCAAGTCATAATTAATCAGGAGCCACTCCAACACTGTGTGCTTGCTTGAAATGATAAATGTTTTAGAAAAGCCTCCGATGAAGCCTCTGCATCTCTCAAATGCAAATACAAATTCAATTATAGACTTCAAAAAATGTGTACTTTAATGCCATGAAAAACAAGTTATTGGCTAAAAGATGATAAGATTAAGCACATGCTGAGTTTAGTCAGGTGCTTAAGTGCTTTGGTGAAGCAGATCTGAAAGCAGGCTTTCTTCATTTTATCCATGACAGGTAGAAAATGAAAATGTATACGAAGCTAGGACTGAAACAAAACTCCCAGTAAAATGGACAGCCCCGGAGGCAATCCGCTACAACAGATTCAGCATTAAATCAGATGTCTGGTCATTTGGAATACTTCTGTTTGAAATAATCACCTATGGGAAGACGCCTTATGCTGGTAAGTCCTTTCACCAAAAGAATGACGTCTAATTTTTTTTTTGCTTTCAGAATGACACACACACAAAAAAGGTTGAATTCCTATACTATGGGCATGTTAAAGGATTAAAACTGTAACTAGAGAAAGAAGGCTGTTCAGATGAGATTCATTTATTGGGTCAGACCTTCTGGCTTCCCCAGGCTCCCTGGAAGCTTTCCAAAGGCTGTGATTAGCATACATTTAAGCTTCCGCTTGCTGTAGTCAACCTGCACTGCACGGGCACCTAAGCCAGATGGCTATTTTCCGCCAGGATCAGATCAAAAATGCCAATTCTTGGAATACAGAAAAAAGGAAAAAAAGGTGGAAGGGGTTTTTTTCCCCCATACTATCCTTTTTAAATTTTTTTGGTGAGAATATCTCATGGAAGAATAGGCTATATATGAAGCACGGGACAGGCACTTTAGGAAGAAGGTGTCTGAGAAATAAATCAGGGTGTTTTTACCACCTGCCCTCAAATTTTACCATTGCAGTGAAAAGTCTTCATAAAGAGAAGAATCCCAATAATTAATTAATTAAATAAATAAATAAATAAAATGCCACCAACTGCAAAAGTGGATATAATGGTCTGAGAGCAGCTATTGTTCCTAGTACTGTGAGAAATGCTCAAGGAACTGTGGCTCTGATAACATCAGTGAAGTGATTGACTGTGACTCATTTTGTGCTGGTGAGGAGAACACAAGGGAAGGACTAAAGCAAAAAAAAAAGTTATGTTGCATCTGTACAGGCCTGAGGGTGGTGCATTTGCCATAAACTACATTTCACGGGGTGCCAAACTGGTATTTCATGTAAAAGGAAAATTTGATCTTGTTTTTTGATTCCCACCCTCACCTCCTGTGAAATTGTTCTGAAGAACAGAAAAAAAAGTAAAGCAAAAAATCCTGAGGTCTTATATAAACTATAGGTGTGTGCATATGCACACACACAAAAGTGAAAGATTTTAGTATAAACAACATATAGCACCATGGTTCTGGGTATTGTCTGTAAATATGTTCAGCATTATCCCTTTGCAAAGGCATAGTTTACCTGTATCTTGACAGTAGAAAATGTCCTTCTGCCATAGCTATTTGCTTATTTGGTATTACTTTCAGGAGTTTGTTCTCAGTAATCAGTTAGAAGAAAAGGTTATGTTGGGTTTGTGGTGGCAGTGGGTAATGTGCAGAGGAAACACCATTCAGGGATCTAGAGAAAAAAAATTAAGATTACACAGTTTGAGATTTAATTTAAAGAGTAAAAAATTGAAAGTGAATGGGATAATAGTCTTAGTATATAAAGGTATAGCAACAGTAGGGGAATGGTTTCTTGTCCATGATTGGTGGTGGCAGAACAGGGAGGATGCCATCGCACAGCTGCCCTTGAGGAAATTTAGGACTGACTTTAGGCGAAAGTTTCTAAATGTGAGAAAAATTTAGTAACAGGACAAGTTTCCTTGAGAGATTTTGGAGTCACTGAGACTAGAGGGATTTAGGAACAGTTTACAGATATCATAAAATTTTTGGCAAACCCATGTGGTGGAATAAAAGCCTCACACCCAGACAAATACATTTGCAGTCAAGGTACAGTCAGGGTGAGGTGGTTAGGAAGCATTGGAGGTGGTTTTTAACTGCTGGTAAACAATAAGAAATGAGGTTCCATCTCTGAAAGCCTTCAAGGCCAGGCTGGAAGGGGCTGTGAGCTACCTGGTCTAGTGGAAGGGGTCCCTGTCCGTGACAGGGTGGTTGGAACAAGATGGCCTTTAAGATCCCTTCCAATCCAAACCATTCTGCAGTGATTCTATGAAGAAGAGACAGAGATGTGTGGCATCACTGAATAGACCCTTAGTAGTTCAATTAACTCACTTTTATTTGCAGGTATGCCAGGACACCAAGTGATCCAGCTGCTGGATGATGGGTATAGGCTTCCTCAGCCAGAGACCTGCCCAGTGACACTCTACCAGATGATGCTGTGGTGCTGGAACGCAAAGGCAGATGAGCGGCCCACCTTTGATGCCCTCAGTGATCAGCTGGAGCACTACTTTGACACTGAGTCATATTCCTATGCCTAGGCACAGGCTATGGTGCAAGGAACCCCCAGGTGGGTCCTGAAGGACAGGTGCTAGCCTACATAGATGACAGGGGGCTGTGGAATCAGCCTAACCTCGGGCACGAATGTTACTTGGGGGTGCTGAGGAATCCTGTTATGTTTTCATCCCCGAACTGATCCTCAAAGACTTAAAATTTTTGCTCCTGACAAGTGAGCAAGTCAAAGCATCGGGAAGCTGAAGGGGTGGGGTCTTCTAAAAAATAATGTATCTTCTATTTATTTTTAAATAACAGATTGCAAGAATGAACAAATGAAATGGGTCTAACTCAGTAACTGTTGTAGCTTTTTGTAATTTCTTTATTGGAATAATTATTTGCAGTAGCTTAGATTTTTAATTCTTACCATGTTCTCATGAAGGAGTGTGATGGCTCTGCACAGCAGGATCTGTGCTCCCAGAGTCCTCTCACTGTAAAAAATAATAAAAATGATTCCGTGACTGTGATGATGGTCGAATCCAAATTAATTACCTTGCTTAGACTTGGAGTACATGTGTTTTTGCTATATCAGAAAATAAACAGATGTTCACTGGAGAAAAGGAATTATTTTGTTTTATGGATGCAAAGCAATCTTTTTTTAGTTTGTCTACTGTTCCTCTATTACAAGAATAAACATAACTATTATTAGATTCTAGAAGCTGTTTGTTCTTAAGATTGCTGAATAGTGCCACGGAACTGAAAAATTATTGTTCATTGAACTGTAAGGATTTGTTTTATAGTTCTGCATTTTAGGGGTATTGGAGGAAAATATATTTTAAAATGAACTTAAGACTGCCTTACCCTTTTAGAGTGACATCCTTCCTAATCCTGGTCCCCCAAATCATCGACCCTCTCCAATAGGACAAGGCCCAGGGCAGGTCTAAGTATTTTAGAGAGGAACTAGCAATCCATTCTTCTACCTTCTCCAAATGTAACTTTAATATAGGAGATTGAAGTAATAGATTACTCATTTTGTTTTGCTCCACTGGGAAATGGAGCCCAGGTGCTTCTTCTAGCAGTCTTTATAGATACAGATGTTAAAGTTTTTTTGCCCTTTTTCTGACTAACAACAATATTGGTTCTGCTAAAATCTGGTATCACTGTGACAGTTTTATATTCTTATCTGTGAGGCTTACAGACAAAGAATTAATTTTTACTTGTGATTCATCAGTTAATTATTTAACAATATAATTCAGAAATTAAGAGCTGTTAATATAGTATGAGGTCAGTATAAGTGTGCTACCATTTTCCTCTGATATCTGAAAAGGGTATAAAAAAAATCAAAAGATGCATTACTTTGTGGGCTGGGTGCCTTTTATTACATATTTTTCAAATTATTTTCTTCTCTTTATACTTCAAATCTATTCATCTTGGTTGCTGGCCTTTCTTCTAATTTTTAATTTCCTTTTTCTCTTCTCTTCTCTACTTTTGGAAGGCAGCACACTGCTTGTTTCTTTTGTACACATCTCTTATTTACTCATTATTCAAAACCCCTTTCCTTATTTATTTTCTCCTTTTTCTATCTCACTGCAGTGTCTTTATAGCATTGTGTATGTGTTCAACTTCATTTTCTGTTCAGTGTTTCTCCCTACTTACCCTCTTTATAGTAATTAAATTTGTAAAGCACAATATAGCTATAATTAATTAGCTGTCATACCATCCATGTGATTTTGGAAAGTAATCATCCACTCAGAAAGAAGAAGATGTTAAATGCCTCTGCCAAACCCATCCTGATAAGAATTGGCATGGAAGGACCTGGGAGATTCTCAGGCAAAGTCTCCTGCTGTCCTCCATCCATGTTTGTTTTGAGACCCATGCTACTGGCTCATGGCCTCAATAAGATGTTATATTATCAAACCTCCATCAATCCATGTGTACCTCATCTAGCTAGGAGCTGTGTTTAATTCTGTTACAATACAAGGTTAGCAAATCCCACAGAGTAGGTTTATCTAATAAGAATAGGAATGCTGTTATTTGGAAAGATCTCTGTGTCAAACTTGGGATCTTGATGTTCAAGCAGTATTTCTAACAGGATTTTTCACACTTATAGCATTAAGAATGTTGCAACTAAAAGTTGAGTTTCTCCAATCAAAAGAATCCCAAAACTGCTGATAAAAGAGGTAATCTGAAAAAGCACAGACGTGTGCAGTTCACAGGAGACAAGGTGCCAGGAAAAACCCAAAACATTTGCAGCAGGGAAATGGCAAAGTTTTCAGAATTCCAAATTACACCAACTAGTCCAAGCTGCTCTGTGCTGGCCTCTGCTCTTGGGTGGAAGTCAGCAGGATCTTGCAGGACTCCACTGAAGTGACGCCAGTAATTCTGAAGAAATCCCGCCTGTACAATAAATATATTCATAAACCAACATATAGGAAGTAGAAAGTCTATTTGTCCAGGTAAATTAAATTTTCTGTCTCTTTAATTTCTTCAGTAGTCAAAGGAGAGAGAGAGGCTCCTTGAGACGATCAGTCAGTGCCCCAAAATAAACTGCGTTTCTCCTCTGAAGCACCCTTGGTGGGCTTCCTCGTGTTTGCTGCTGTAAAGGTATCTGGCAGAGATAAGACCCTTTGCTGAAGGGTGTGTGTAATAACACACATGTTGTAAACTGAAATTAGCTGTTTGACGCTCCAAGTGTGGCCTCATGTGCCACCTTAGGCTAAAAGGAGCAGAAGCTGCAAGAAAGCTGCACCCTGCTGAGCTGTGCAAGGAGCAGGCACCTGCATGGGACGGCCTCCAGGTGATACATCCTGGCACACTGGGCTGCTGCTGGCAGGCATGTTCCCCTGCTGCTGCATCCTGCCACTTCATCCCCTCTGCTTTCTCTTTGCATGCTTGCACAGACGCAGATGGTTAATGGAGTTGGGATCTGCCAGCTATCTCTCCTATGTGCTGGCGCAGGGTGGGAGACAAGCAGCAGCACTACCTGAAAACAGCAGGTAAGTTCACTTTGGTGTGTCTCATTATAGGCACTACTTTGCATAAATTAATTTTGTGTTCATCTTTGAGGCAGCTTAGGTTATTTGGCCTCCCAAAAATGTACTGCAGGTGAAAACGTACCATCAACCTTTGTCTTCCAAGCCTCAGTACCATTTCCACCCCACTGATGCGTGTCTTGAGACTAGGGCACTCTCTTTTCTTAGCCAAGGTGGAAAGCAAGGAAAGGCAGGAAAGTAGGTTGTTCATTTTTCTCTTTCTCTAGGTTGCACTGACAAAGTCTGGTGTCTGGTAAAGCACTTCAGACATGATCAATAATCCAACTGAGGTCAAGCTTGGAAACTGCAGATGCTATCTGAGATCCATTGGTTCCTCATTCTGGCTTAAATCCATGCACTTGCTACCTTATTTTGCCAATCTGTAAACTGCTGTTATACAAGTGAAATGCTGCCACTCTGAGTTCTAATTCTGGGTCTTTACCTTTCCTTGGGCTGGCAGGGGAACAAAGGAGACAAAAATCATGAATGCAATGGAACCAGCAAAGCTCTGGAAATAAACAGTAATGCAGAAAATGAATCTTTTGTTTTCGCTCTTTTTTTTCCTGTATTTTTTGCAGTCACATGGATCCATTATTAGGAAAGACTGGTGGGAGAAGACGGCAAAGATTGATAAACCTTCACATAGTTCAATTTGCTTACAGGCAATGCAAAAAGCAAAACTATACCTTTCCAATCCCAATTTCATTTCACAATAATTTTATTTATATGACAGATAACAATTACAGTCAAAAGTCTTTGCTATGACTTGATTTAAATTAAACCTCAAGCTTATCATTTCCAGTTATAATGCACAGCAAGATAGGTTTAACATATCTCATTCTATTCTTGAGGCCTTTTATGTTCAAGGTTCTGCTAGAACTATTTATTGCACTTGTTTTTGCCTGATGGATCATGGAGGGAAAATAATGGATTCAGTTATGAGAAACAGTAATAGATTTTTTTGAACTGACATAAATTTCTATGTTTAGATAGAATAAAAGGATTAGGAAGAGATAAGTTGAATTTTCTACAATAGACTGGTCCCTGTGAAATTCACTTCACATAAATTGTGCTGAGATGTCTTTTATATAATGTTTTATTTATGTAATTCAGTTATGCTATGACAACTAAATAATTTTATGTGATCTTACAAATGATAACTTAAAAATGTCCAACCAAAAAGAAAGAATCTCTATGCTTCTTAAACCCTCCATTCCTCCGGAAGTTACGATACAATGCAATTGAGCAGTATTAGAAAGTCCCTATTATTTGTATTTCAACTTCTGTTAGAGAACTTTGTTCACCTTATTTGCATTCAAGAACATATGCAGGATACTAAATGTGATAGAGCAACAGGAAACCTTCTATCTCTTGTACTCCTTTCTTTTTTTGTCTATTGTATCTCATACTTGCTCTCTGAATTATTTGACTATAAGCAGCAATTTTCTTTGTGTAGATTTGTAACTTAGAACTTACAAGGAACTGAACCACCTGAGTGCATTATTCTATTATGATTCAGACTCAACAAACTATCAGCAGATAGAAATGGACTACATGACTTATTTGGCTGATTGCACCTTACGCTCCTATGGGCTTCTGTTTCACTCCTTTAGAAAGTGCTGTACCAACCTGTTCACTCAATGCCCCCATGGTCACTGCAACTGGTCAGATATTTTTAGTGTATGAATCTTGGAGCAGATGAAAATGCTGCATTTATGAGCTGTGCCACTGTACTCAAAGGAATGTAGATGTGTGGTGTATTTTTATGGAAAGCTGTGTGGCTTCCAGTCTGCTGCAACAACATCTGGGCCAGTGTGTCTCTCAGTCACCTGCTGCAAAAGTTTCCCCAGAAGAACTCTGTGTATGCTCAAACAAAACACTGAACTGGGGTCTATAAAAAAAGACTTAATTCTATCCACGCTTGCTGTTAGAAGGTCCGTTTAATTTATTTTTCCAGTCTCAGGCTTCTGAGGAAAGACTAATGCAAAAGAAAAAAAATAATCAATGACATGTATGAGCAAGCTGGGGAAATCACTAAAATACTTTGGCATTTTAATCTTCACAGCTGTATTGTGCTGAAGAATTCAGTCTGGCCTTTTCTTCGTATGGAGAAAATGAAAATGTACATTTGAAGCATTCAGTTTTCTAGAAATGAATTTTAGACAATTTCTGGCTCTAAATACCACTAGAATTGAAAAACGTGATTGAATTTGTGCCTTGGTTCCCACCACTATTTTCAGCAAAATAAATTCTGCAGCAATTGAGCAGATACGGAGAAGACAGATACACAACTTTTTCATTTCTTCCCTATTCCCCCATTTATTTACCAATATTATTAGAGGAAGATTAAAACAGAGTGAAAAGACTCTTTAGTTATGCTGGGAGATAAAGAAATTTTTTCTTCCTTTCTCCAAAGTAAAAAAAAAAAAGAAAAAAGAAAAAAAAATTGTTCCTTAGAGATTGCTCATAAAACTACCCTAAAAAAATAAATAAAAGAGATGTAGGAACAGTTTTGAATACTTTCACAATTGCTCAAGTCTTTAGAAAAGACAAGTAAACATTTCAGAGCAAAAAACCTGAGCATTTCAGAAAGCTGCTGCTGAATTTGTAAAAAACACTGAATAAGCTGATTATGCTATTTGCACTATTAAAGGAAATAAAAGCATATTACACGGCATTCTTTTACTTTAATTACTTTGATATAAATATCTGAGTAAACTGACTGGACTTCTCTGTTTTAATATACTAGAGAATTCAAATATATAGGCAGCAATATCAAACCAGTTTCATTTTGTGTCTCTCTTGCTGGACAGTTATCCCTCTGCTTAAAGGACTATCTAAACATGTTAAAACTTTCTGTTATTGGTCATGAGGGTTTTCATGTTTTTCAAGATTGTTTTTTCTTTCACTAATTTTTTCTGTTCTTGGTATTTAAAAGCTTTTACTTGGATGTTTTTCTGCTATGATCTGCTTATTTACATATGCAAACTGAAGAACACATTCATATTCCAAAGTGCTCCATTACTCTGCCAAACATTTAAAATGATACAAAATAGAACACAAAGCATTCGGTGGGTTGTTTTTTTACTATGAGGCAGTTTCTCATAAGAAATACCTCTCTGATCTGTGCCATCACCAGCAGATCCACATCTCCCGCAGAAGCCAGAAGAATGCAAACTGAACTTGCATCTTCTACTGGAACTCCTTGACTCTGGGTTACTTTGCACTGAAATCAAAAGTTTGAAAAATGTGCATTTCATTGTTCCTTTTATCTCCTCTTCCAAAAGTAGGCACCAGTTCTCCAAAGTCAACAGTGTCATCTGAAGCCACGCTCTTATCACAATACTTTGATAATAACTGTCTCTTCTTCCAGTTGTTTCAGCATCAGCATTGTCTGACTCCTCAGCAAGCTGGCTCTCATCCATACTATCATCTCTGCCAGATATCAGATCATTTATGGAAAGAGAGACAAGCTATAAGCCCAGAGGTCTTCCCTGATTTATTTTGCCATCCTTCCACACACACATACATTGGATTATGATAATAATACAAACTCCTATTGCAGTTGACAGACTGCCTTTGTAGCTAATGAGCAATGACTCAGTGGAAATCTTTGGGAACCCTCAACTATGAATGAATAGTATCGCTATAGTCAGGTTAATAAGGTACTGAAATTTGGAAGAAATGAGGTATAAGAGCTGCTACTTCACAAACTTCACAACAGCCTTCCCTGAAATAGAAACACAGGCCTGTTTCAGTATGAAAGGAGTGATGGAAAAAGAAATTAATTGATGGTAGGACACAAGAGACTGTGATGGTTCCTTAAATTCCCAGTGTCAGGGTCTTTATCTGGAATTTTCCTGTGCAACTAGAAATAGAAAATGGACTACACTTTTAGTGGAAGAAAAATCAGTGATACAGGGTGTGACTCTAATATAAGGTGCTAATAAAGCATAACTCTGAAAACATGGCTGAATCAGAGGGAAGGCTGGTAAGCTCTTTTTCTGTTTGTACTGTGACTACAGAAGTGTCTGGCTCCTGAGCAGTTTGCCACAAAAGGCAAACATACACTTGACATCCAAACTGACAGGAAATTTTATCATGGTCAGTTACCTCTAAGAAAACTTCTGCCTTACAATGTTGTAAACCAAACACTGGTGAAAAACTTTAGGTATTTATTCATACACTGTGGATGTGTGTAGGAACACCCCAACTGGCTCCAGCTGTCTGTCTGCAGTAGCTGCTGTGGTCTGGCTATGGCATGTGAAACCAGTTGTTCCTGATCAGAATCATTCTGACTTTTGATGTGGATGAGACACTGGATTTCTGAAATGTCACTGGTAACTATTGGAGCTCACACCCAGTCAAGACAAAGTTCTTGTCTTGGAAACTTTTCAGTGAAAGGCTTTGTTTTGGAAAGTGTTTTTATCCTGCTCTGCTGCTTTCCTATGATCGTTTGTGTATTTTACAAGACCTCAGGCTGCAATAGCAGCAGACCCATTCCTACTGCCATTGACTTTCTATATCAGCAGAAGTAGATAATGGACTAGGTAAGTTAGCATAGTTTCTCAAGAGAGTGTAGATAAAAGAGATTGATAAGGAAGAAGAGAATTCAGAGTGATAAATTAATGGGGTTTTGGATCAGTTGTCTGTTTACATCTTCATGTTTGTATGGATATTTCATTTTACCCTTTCTACTTGGAAGTTTATAAAGCTATTTTTTACCTTTCAGGAAAACTTAGTCCTAAAAGAGCCATTAATAATGTCCAGAAATTCTAGCTAATTTTAATTTAGCTTGGCAAGTGTAACTTTGTAGTGTCAAACTGACTGAATTAGACCAAAGTTGGAAGCGCTCCTATGCCAAGCTCATTTCCCATCTTGCTTGTAGCATTAGCCCTGTACAGCTCAGTAATGCCATAGGTTGCTGGGTAGGGTCACTGGTAAGATGAAACAGCTTCAGGGTAATCCAGCAGCTCTTCTGTCCTGGCACCACAGTGGTACATGGTTGTATCACTGCATGTCTGTCTCCTGAAAACTCTTATCGGCTCCATTTCAGGAGCATGCAATGTAGCTGTTATTTTCCTCTAATCAATTGTCAGACTAATAAAGGAAGTGTATTTGCTAATCCCTCCCTCATACAGTGATAAGAGATTTCATATACTTGTGGTTTCTGGAGGGTCTGATAAGTGCATATCACATCCTCCTATAGGTCCCAAAACTCTAAAATAATTTTGTGAAGTTTTTCTTAATCACCCTAGATATAAAAAAAATGTTACCATGTGAAATTATCCTTAAGGGCAGAGATAAAACATCCAGAGTATTAGAGAAGAATCATATTTTATTTCCTTAGTTCTTCATATAACTAAATTATGAGTTATAATGAGATATTACAAAAGATTTATTTAGGATGGATTTTGGAACTTTGCTGCAAAAAACATACTTACAGTTATAAATTGTTTATTATATTGGTCCTTCTTTAGCATGATCTGTGTAATAACTATTCTCTATGGTGAATTCCTAATGTGCTTTAGAGCAATATAATTTAAATATAGTGCAAGTGTCAAATACTGATTTGGAGTTAACTTATGACTGATATCTAAATCATAATGATGCTGTTTCTTATGGCTACAAACATCTGACCCCTTACTTTATTATCTTTTATATTTTATTGCAAAATTATATCTCTGTCCTAAAATTAAAATTTACAGTTGCATAGTCTCAACATGAATACATTTCTGTGACTCTGCAAGCAGCTTAGAAACATTCTGGCACTTCAAAGAGGATTTTTTTAAATTAGAAAATAACAATTTTCTCTTTGGTATTTCTGTGCTGAAGGTAAAGGTGTAACTTCATTCTCTATGGATATAACAGAGAAAGATTTACATCACCAGATAGCTTGGTACCATTACTAAATAGTTGTAGAAAACTAGACTCTACTATCAGCCACAGCAGAGAAAGCTGGAGAAATGTATCTACAAGTTAGTCTGCAGTTTTGCGATGGTTTGGCCTCACTGTTAGCTACCTTATCATGAGCTGGTGAAGATGTATCAGGTGTGCTAGCATAAGTTTCAACAACTGCAATGAAGATATATATTCTCTGTACTTTTGAAAAATTGATAACAAGAAGGCTTAATGACCTAGTCATCCAAATTCAGTGGTTTGATTTCAAAAATGAAAGATAAAAGTTTAGTAGTCTTCTGAGTGGCATTTTGGGCTAGCTCTTAAAATACTGTTGTTTCTTACCCATCACAGGTAACCTGGAGCTCAGTATATTGCAGGTGTTCAGCTGAATGCTGCTTATTATCCTGGGTTACTGCAGATGCGCTGCTGCTGGGTTCAGCTAATGGATTGCAAATGGCCTGTACAAACCACAGACTTATTTTTGATTTAAAGTGTAAAACACTGAAAATAATTTACCTGCCTGAAGTGGATGAGGGTGAGATTTAATCACAAGCAAAGAGGGAGAATGCCTGTGGGGATAAAGTATTCCTCTCTAAAGACCAGTACTGCAGACAAGAACGTATGTCTTCTGTTGGATGTTTCCAAGATAAGGAGACTAAAAGGCTGGGTCTCCTTGTGACACTCTGTGAGTCACAGAGGATTTAGACATCCTTTGTGGATTTTGGCCAGAAAAAAATTTAAAGAAATGCATCAAGTTTTTTTTCAAAGGCACAAATTCCTGTGGCAGTTTGACTGCCTTTCCTTGTGTTGACATAGTAAGTGGTAGTACTGGTATAAACTTTACAAAAGGCTTTTTCAACGTTTACGTGGTGCATGATATCAGCAAGCCTTCAGTACACAGTCTCTGTAGCAAGTGCAGCAATGTGGTGTGTGGTACTAGGAACAGCAACTTCTGCCTCCAGGCTCTTTGACACAGGGCAGAGCTGGGGCAGACCCACATCTCTTGGTGTCTTGTAGCTTAGATTAATCACTTGGTTTCTTCTGTAATGAATAGGAAGCTGCAAAATAATGATATAGTTCTAATTTCCGTATTTATGGAAAATGTGACCCAGAAGCTCAGTTCTTCAGAGTAGGGGGTTTCCAGCCTGACCATCACCCTGTGGCCTCTTCTGCTCTCTACTATTGCTCTGTGTTTAAGATTAAAGAAGGGACACTCCAGCAGTCCTGCAGTCTTTGCAGGTTATATTTAATAATAATTTTTGTTGTTTTTTTGTTTGTTTGTTTGTTTTGTTTTGTTTTGTTTTGTTTGTTTGTTTGTTTGTTTTTTTAGATATTGAATGTGTGACTGTGAGTTTTGGATGTGTGTGGTTTGGTTTTGCAAAGGCATAAACAATCTAAGTTAAAGAACAGTTTGGGAGGCAATGTAAAGCCTGTGTGGAGATTCTTTTTAGCCCGAATTTCACTGAAACATCTTTCAGTTACAATGATAAAGATAATATTGACATGCAGATATTTGCTCAAACTGACTTTACCAGCTGTGATCCTTGTAGCTGTGGAAATCTTTGCTAGTCTTGAACTTGAATTCAACCTTTAACATTTCTGAGAGACGAATTTCCTTTCTTGTCTTTCCTGATGGTGTGGGGGGATGGGGACAATGGAAGACAAATGCTGAATGAGGAGGCAGATACTTGCTAGCACTTGCTTGTTTGATTCCTTCTCCTTTTCCTTCATGGAAACTTACTGAAGTCTAGGAAAAAAGTGGAGCAGAAACAGACTGATATAAATTATTCAAGGATGCTACTGTTTCTAAGAAGAAGCCGGGAGGAGTCTGCCTATAAAATATTAACATGATGTTTTTGAATTGTGATGGGTGGGTTGGGAGAAGAAAGCTTGAGTAGAACATTGCTCTAAGGAAACAGAGACTCCTTTAAAAACTATAAACAAGCGCCTGCTTTTTCACTGAGTTGCACACAGTTTTCCAGTGATTATGAGTCTGGGAAAAAGATAAGAGTGGAAGAGGGCATATTAAAATCTTACAGTCTTTTCAATGGGTTACAAAAGATCTGTTCAATGCTGCTATGGGTAATCAGAAAGAGAGTCAGAGTCCATGTGGGTTTCTTTGCTATTTCACTCCTTGTCTAAAATTTCACTCCTTTGTCTAAAATTGGGGGGTGATCCACTTGGCCTACTTAAAATGTTGAAAAATCCTTTTGCTTCTAATTGACAGTTTGAAATCTTAACCTGGTTGTGATCTGCCTGATTTCCCTGGAGACTCCAAAGCACAAAAGGTGCAAAGGTGAAGTAATTTTTTTAACTTGGCTTCAGTAGATAAATAGCAACAATACAATAATGCCAAATTCACTTTTGTTATAGATCACTTTTTCAATTGGGGAGCCCTATGGCAAAGTCAGATGCCCTCTATTTAATGACATCCCTGTATTTTAGAACTAAAATACTATTTTGGACAGCCTGAAGACAAGTTTCCAGGTGAATAAAATATCTCCCAGGACTAGAGACAGTGAACAATGTCTTATGTTGAATGGAGCAACTATGTAGAATTCATGAATTTGTCACTGCATTTTTTGGCTTTGTACCTTTAGTTCAATGTTTCAAATATTTGACTCCTATGATTTAGTCCTATGGCCTTTCTCTTGTCCCCCATAGGTGATTCAGATTTTCTGTTCCTAATGCAGGCTTCCTGCAAAAGCAGTCTGCTACCTATACAGAAGTGAGGCATAAAAGTGATGCTCACAAAAGGCAAGCCTACTGAAGCAGATTTCCTTCTCTCCTTCTTTCTATATATAATTTGTATATAGTACGATTTTATTCCCAGCTGAATTTCTTTCTTTACTGTTTTTGTCCCTCCTGGGTTGACTTTTTTCTCCTCTCCGTCCTGCAGTGTATTATTTTCTTTTTATCTGCTCAGCATTCCTTTTTCCCCGGATATTCAATGCCAATAATAGTTGAGGCATATTTTTAACAGATGAATACATTTAAAGTGATGCAAAGTTATCCTGCCCACTTTGCCCTGGCAGCACAGGAAAATAGCCTCTTTGCATAGTTAGCCAAAGGTCTCTGATTAAGTTTTCATCAAATAGAGGTCCCTAAAATGGGAATACCTTGTGTGGTGTAGATCTGCTTCAGCTTCCTCTTGTTGCTGAATGCATGGCCAGAAATGCCTGGGTTAATGTTTTAAAAAATCCCTTAAAAGGAGACTTCTGACTCTTAGGCCTGCTTACATCATGGAGGGGCAAATTTGGGACACTGAATGTCCTTCCCCTGCAGACCAAGTCTCTGTTCCCATTTAGGCAGGCCCATGATCTCCTGTAAAAGTAAACATCCTTGCTTGCAAATGGGGGAATACTAATTGACGCAGAAAGATGGACTGAAATGGACTGAAACTCTGCGAAATGTTCTCTGGTGTTTGCTGCTTGTGTTTGTAACATATTAGATGATACTATTCAGGCTATGTATTTGTTTTACATACAGTTTTGTTTTTTTCATATCCTCCAAGGTATTGGCTTCTGCAGCCATCCACACATGCAGGTGATGGCTGAGAGCACTGCACAGCAGGTCACCCTGGCACAAGGCAGAATTTGCTGTGCAGCTTCGTGCCAAAACTCTGCTGCTAGAGTTCTCCAACTGTTCACTCTCCATTTTTGTCTTGGCTCAAGGAACAGCCACCTCCTGCCATGTCTGCTACTACAGGACAAAAACTGGATTCCCACCATTATCACAGTTCACTGGCCAACTCTTACTACTTCTACCAACTGCAGAATGGGCATGAGCAGTCAGTCACATTTACTCAGTGTGCATGATTTGCACATGTTAACCCAGACTTGCCTTTGGCTTGCCAATCCCTTGCCCTTAGGATAATAGATTTAGTGCTCTTCTGTCTATTGGATGGAGGTGAGACTGACAAGATCTCACCTGTAAACTCCATACTTGGCTTGACAAACCAGATAACTTCATTCTCTGAATTGAAAACAACAAGTCAAAGTGCTAAGACAAAATCTTTCATAAGTTTGGCATGATGCTTGGAGGTGGTAGGCTGAATAGCCATGTAGGAAGTCTGAGAGTCATCAGGTTTTTTGTCCCCAAGGACGGGATGTGAGAGAAAGCTCAGCTATAACGTGCTGAGTCTTTGGCATGAGCAAGCCAGGCAAAGCAAGGAATGATTCTTCACTCTCAGCTGCTGGTTGATTGATGGGAACTGAGTTGGTGATAACTCTACAGGGAGATGTTTGCCCTGTCTTCCATCTGGAGCTGCTGTGTTATGACTCACAGAGATGGCTATTGAACAGGCTGGGCTGGCAGACCTTCTCCAGCAAGTCAGTCTGGAAGCTGTGGAAATAAGCAAGTTATCCAGGGGTTCTTGGAGTGAATGCAGTTTGATGTATCTAATGCTGATGGCTTTCATAAAAAACAAAAAGTGCTGGGAAAGCAGAATGTCTCTCAGTCTTTAAGACAAGGAAACAATTGCAGATGGCGTCTACCATCTCTCAAAACTATTGCTTCCTCAGGGCCAGATTCTGCCCTTGGGTCTGCTTGATGTATCACTGTAAAGTGCTTTAATTTACCATGTAAAGTGGTGCCAGCTGCCAGGGTTTAAATTATAAGGTTCTGAACCAAATGGGTCATTGCAAAACAATGTGTAAGACAATGTCTAAATACTGTCTAAACATGGAATTCTTGAAACAGTATTCATTAATGGGTATAATGTAGTATTTCTTCATTTGCCGCAGGTGTAATATTAATAATTTACTTTGATATTGGTAGCCCAGGAAAAACATAAAGGTCTCAAGAGAATCCAGGAGAACAGAAAGTATAAACATAAATTGTGCTATATGGTACAATGAAAAGGGATATTACATGATGAGAATCACAAATGAGATGTGATATGTGGGGCCAATATGCATGGTGCAAAGTATTTGGAAAACACCATTCCGTTTCTATGGCTTTCTAACTATATTGAGGAAAAAAAGTGTTTCCAACTAATAATACTGAAGAAAACCCTCGGAAAGATGCCCACACATGGCACCTCTATGCTTAAAATGGACTGAAATCAGTTTATGTACAGAATTTCTACTGCAGTTCGGAGTAGAAATGTGCAGACAAAAGTCTCCTACCTGTATTCAGAGAAACAAACCCCCACATACAAACCACTGGGGATGCAGGGTCAGACTGTGTGTGGTAGCTATTTAGCTGGTTCACTTTTGAGCAAATTATTTCTGCTCTTTCAGCTCAATATTTAATTTCAAACTCTCATTTTAGTTCCTAATATTTTATTATTTTTATAATTTGGAATGTGGCTTAAATATGCAGTTGTATGTAGTCTCTCAGACCAGAAAAATACATGCAAATTTACTTCTTTTGTATCTAATTTTCTTTGTAATATTTATTTTTGGGAAAAAAAAACCTTCAAAAAAACCCCAAAACACTTGCACTGTAACAAATTTTCATTTCATAGAGAAGAATGGTTCTTAAAAATAAAAATAAATGAAAGGCCACATATTGGAGGCAAAGGAAGTGCTTAATTGAAAACTCTTCTAATCGAAAGGTTTATAACCCTTGGTATCTATCCAGAAGTTCCACCTCTAAGCTCTTTTGCATTCAAAGCAAAGTGCCTAGCATACAGGGAAGAAACATGCTGAGAGAAATGATTGCTGCTCATTTCTTGTCCCTTTAATGTTGTTGGAATTCCTCAACCAGCTCTGCAGTATTTTTTCCTTCCTGGTGTCCTTGAAAATGACATTTCTTGTTGCTGGTAGGCACAAGTTTGCTGAGGTTGTAGTTAAACCTGAAGAGTTTATTAGGTTTCTCAAGCTGAGAATCTCTCAAGTGACTTCTTCCTTCCTCCACTTGTAGCTAGTGGTCTGACAAACCTGTAAGACCAATAGGATTTAAAATATTTCAATTACTCTGTGTCAAATTTGAAGCCATTTTCTATATAATCTGAAGAAGATACCAGTGTTATTTTTATCAGAGCTATTAGGGTAAAGAGGAATTCTAAACATCCTTCTGCTTTAAATGGTTGAGGTAAAAAAAATATCACCACTGAAAAGGCTGTCTATGCAAAGTGCTGTTTAGTGCTGTTTGTCCTTGTCCACTGTAAAAAGATATGTTATTTGCTGTTTGTTCCTGAAAGTTTGGTAACAGAACTACTCAAAATTTCTTAACACACACAAATATCTGAAATATAAATTACTATGAAAAAAGACACCAGAAAAATATCAGTTCTGCTACTTTTCCAATTTTTATTAATCTGATCAGAGGACTTTTAAAAATATGCATCCAAATAAAAATATTTTGTCTTACATTGTCAATATGATTTGTTAACAATATAGTGAAATACTTCTCTTCATATGTTAAAATGTTTTATTTCACTAGAAATAGAAACATCTTTCATTTCTTTTTATTCTAATGCTTTTAGAATTTTCTCTAAACAAAGAGAGCACTTCGGCTTTCCATTTTAATTATAGTCTTTCTGGAAAATCGTAGTATCTCTATAGAAATAAAATGCCATTTTCCTTTAAACAACTTGATTCACACAGATATTCTCTGAGAGATTTTCCAACTCCCTTAAAGAAATTAGAACATGAAGAGAATGTTTAGACACCTAAAAATCACATTTTTATATTATTTGAATTCCAAGACTGATATTGTGGTCTAATGAATTATCTCTAACCTATACAACCTCTGAACTACCAAATGTTATATTACTTTAGATGCAAGAATAAACCCTGGGTTTATGAAAATTAAGATGTCATTCCAAGTAATTCTGGTTTTAAAAAGTAATGCCATTAGAACTAGTATTAAAGATTTAGAAATTGCCCAACAAAACTATATAGTTTAATATGACAACAATAACCAATAAATTTCACATTAACATGCAGTGAAAACGTGTTGAAATGTTCATTTAAGTAAAGCAAAACCAAAACTGACTGTAGTGTTTCACTTATCCCTTAGCAAGACAAGGAAAATAAGAAAGATGTGATTTTTTGGACAGAAATTGTGAAATGTGTTGACTTTCTATTATGATCTGTTTGCCATTAAAAAAAAACAAAACAAAACACCAAAAAAAGCAAAAAAAAAAAAAAACAAACCCAAAAGCAAACAAACAAAAGCCCCAACACAAAGTTAAACAGTTAAATGCAGTGGACACTTATTTAGAAAATATACTGTTAGATGTAAAGTCCATGTGCAAAATAAAATAAAATCTATAAATGCAGTCAATGTATTTTATTATGCCAGCTAATATGCTAGGAAAAGATAGACAGAATTAGTGACCTTGTAATGGCTTGAGAAAGGTCTTCTGGGCTTTCTTTATTTTTCTACAGTTGTAGTGTTTCTAATTACTCCATCAATAAACGTTTATTTGCATATGTCTAAACACTATTGGTGTGAAAATATACTACAACTGGATTAACACTAAACAAGACAAAATCTTATTATATACAACATTATAGCTGCATTTACCTTGCATGGCACATCTGGGCTTAAACCCTGTATTTAAATGTTAGATAACTTCTTGCTTAGTTATTTTGAACCCTTTCTAGGCTTTCTCATCTCTTTGTCCCTTTTGGATCAGTACAAAGGAGCTCAGGTTCGGCCAGCTATTACTGTTTGCTCAGCTGAGCCCAGAGCAGACATGAACACTGGGCTGACAGTCGCTCCAAGCCACAGCTGGGCATTGAAGCCACCCTTTCCCAGCTGAGCTGCACACACAATTGCTGTCACAGCAGACCAAAGCATGGAGTTCAGATTCTGGCTGAACACACAGTGAATGCGTATTTAGCTGGTTCAAGTTTTCCTACCAAAGACGAGGTATGCAAAAGAAGGTAAAGAGGCCAGACATGAAGAAACTTGTCTCCCCCTTTCCGAAGGACCAGACTGTCCAGGCTGAAGTCAAGGGCAATCTTTTTACTGTCTGTATGTTGAATGTTGAAAACTGTCCTAATTGCCTTAAAAGCTGCAGGAAAAATGTAATTGACTTCTTTGGGGGCTGACTTATCCCTTAATACATCTTTGACAATGAGACACAGAACTGCTCTTTGTGGAAGAAATGTGAACTCTTGCAGATTGTTCTACAGCCACTGACTGCACAGCTCTCATTACCAAGTGAACTATTTGGTGTGGTCTTACTATTTAAAAGTCACAAAACTCATAAAAGGCAGAAAAACAAGATTCTGAACTCCCAATGCATGTACTTAGAACGTGCTTACCGTTTCATTTCTGTGATACACAAGCTGTGATATTTGTGTTTTGCAACTGCCTGGCTAGCTTCTTATTGCTCTTAATGCTTTCATGGCCTTTTATGTGTGGATGTTAAGCGTCGCACATCTCCAGAAACATCTAATGGAAACAAGCGTATGTAAGCACAAACGTGATAAAGGGCTCTCAGAGGAGTGTGTTGTGAAAATGGAGTGCAGTTTACTGTTTGCATGCCTGGGTAAAATGCAGCTGTTTTCTTGCTTCATTCTTCTGTATTTTTCCCTTGGTGGGGGATCTCTAATTTTATTTCTAGTGCAAGCACAGATAAAATCTATTCAGCAATAATAATAATAATAAACCCCCAAATATTTGCATAAGCCACTCTATTATTTAGCCTCCCTTCAAAATGCATTTTAAAATGTAACTGTGGAAACAAAGAAACCTGTGAGATACTCACTGTTTACTCTAATGAACTCAGGTTAGTACAACCCCCAAAAGATTTGCTCAAAGAAGGAAAGATGGCTTTCATCTGTTATGCTTCTGAGACTTTTCTTTTTCACTAATTGATCAACGTATATTTTTATTTCTATGCAAAAAAAAAAAAAGACTAGTTGCACCCAATTACTAAAGGCAATATTTTAATTACACTGAGGCCTATTAATAATCACACTGTGTTAAGAGGCTTAAACTAATTTTTTTGGTCAAGATGTAGCACAATTTAATTATTTGATGTCCGTCCAAATTATGTCAGTTACGAGGTGACAAGATAAAATTATCCATATAATAATCAAAAACTTGTGAGGTTGTGGATCCTGTGGAATGCAAAAAGATTGCAGTTCTTTAACTGTTCCTTACTTTTGGGGAAAGGTTGAAAATAACCCTAAGACTAAATAATCTATTACAAAAAATCATACTGATGGAAAAATCATACTGAGGGAATGATCTGATTCTAGAAGAGATACACATTCCCCACCACAGTGCAATGCCTCCATGTCCCAACATCTATCAGGATTAGTATCTTTTAGCCAAAATAGTGAGTGTGCTGGCAGTCCTCACGTGTGAAAGAGCAGAGGTTTTGACTTATTCATGGAAGTTTCCATGCACAGCCAACTCAGTGAAAACCTGATCCTGCTGTCCTGTCAGGATTATTGTTGCCTGGTGAAAGCTGAGTCAGAAATGCTTTACCTCCAGATTACTGGGTCTTTCCCTATTTTCACAGCTACCTTCCCCTCAGGCCAGAATGTAATCAAAACTCAAGTGATCAGCACATTGGAGTTAAAGAAGATTCAGTTATCTTCAAAGACAGTAGACTGCTTCCTAAAGATGCTTTCTTTCCTGTGACTACATAGAGAGTCTGGGTGAACTAACTTAGTTGTATACATTTACATTTGATGACATCTTGCATTTATTCAGATGAATCCCATACTTAATTAATTGAATCTGTACATTAATTAATAAATGTGCTGCCTGTAGGTTGCTATGTTAACCATGTTAAACCAAGCAGAAATGGCAGCTAATATACCTTCTGAACAACATTCCCCAAGTATCAGTGTGTCCTCTTGTACTTTCTTTTTCATCAAAGTACATAATGTTGAAGGATGTCTCACAAAAAGCATCTGTGATTCTACTTCTCTTGCACAAAATTCTGCAAAAAAATTTACCTAATATTTGAGTATGTGATATTTTAATAATACTGTCTATTTATTATTGAAATTATTCAGAGGTTTTATTCGGGAACATTGTGACAAGGCATGTAGTGACAGACTTTCAAAACTTCTAAATCTCTATCATGACCTGCACACATATACTTTCAAACTAGATTCTCCTGTAACAAAGTGCTAACTGCAGATAAACCAAAGCACAAAATTGTGTGACTTGCAGAAAATCATAGCCAAGTAATGAAAAAGAATCAGAGTCAAGATTGATGCTTAAAGTAACAGCCACGTCTCAAACTGCTAACTAGAATCATCATTATTCTAAAACATTGGCAAGTTTAAAAAAAATTCTAGTTCAGCTTTGACAGTAGAACACAAACCCAAAAGATAGTCTGTTTACTCTTGTTGATTTTCTTATCAGAAAGAACAGGTGTACCTTTTCATTCTCAGCCAGGCAGTGCAGGTATATTCATCAGAGGCATTGCGGAGTCTTTTGTAACTCAAAGTGTTTGTTTTTAAACAGAAGTGTTTCCATTTATAAGCTCAGAAATGTGAACAACCTGAGGAGTGTTTTCTCCCATGCAGTGTTCTCTGGAGGACGCATGATGGAGCCAGCAAGTTCACAAATACTGTTTTCTTTCTGCAGAGCTTCTGCAGTGAAAACCAGATAACCCGTGCTGGCTCCTCTGAAAGGTGT
The DNA here is from genome assembly GCA_035047865.1 of Dendrocincla tyrannina. NCBI lineage: Eukaryota > Metazoa > Chordata > Aves > Passeriformes > Dendrocolaptidae > Dendrocincla > Dendrocincla tyrannina. The sequence goes on from JAWWMP010000116.1 coordinate 66,378,185, forward strand.
CGAGGGACTGAGGTGTCAAAGTGCTTCTTCACCCGTGCCATTCAAAAATCTCCACTAGCTCACACAGCAAATAAAAACAACTTTCAGGCAGAGTCTAATGTTTCAGTATATTTCTTTGGCAGAAATACCAACACTGGGGACGATGACTGAATTGTTCAGATACTGGCCCAGAAGATCTTGCAAGATCCCAGCCTTTCCCCACTTCTTGCATTGCTCCCACCTTGTTCAGAGCCAGGTGGGTTGTTTTGAGTCTCTTTCCTCAAAGTATAGGCTTCTGCTAGGTGTTTGTTTCGAAGCTTTGAAATACTTTCTTCATGAGGAGGATTTGAAAAAGATGTAATGATGCAGGGTGAACTAGGAGTTGCCAAGGGAGGAGAAAAAGCTGGGATAGTTTATGAGCCTGTAATAGTAAGAATGTCCTGGAGAAGTTATAAAACTTTGCTACTCTCCTTCTTGGCCCTTGGGCTTGGTCATATACTGGAAGCAACTTGAATGGCAGATGCAGAAGCAAATCAGCTGGGCACTGAAACAGCCCCTTGTGCTTATGGGCAAGCTGTTGGTTTACACAATCGGTACAAGTGGTTAAACACTGCTGTCTCTGCCTGGGTCAGGTCTCTCCTTTCTCTTCCATCTTGGGTGGAAACCTGAAAAATAAGTTTACACTTCAGTGAATCCAGAATAGCATTCTGTATTTACCATGAAATGGCCAAAGGAAAAAAAAATGTTTTAAATATATTTACACCACAAATGCCCCTTGTGGAGCTATTGAACAAAACTTCCACTCTCGCTTTCTCTTCTACCTCCAATCCACAAATTAGTGGAAATTCGAGTAACTGTTTTGGAAAGTAGATGGGGCACTGCTCCCAGCAGTGCTTTGCAGAAAATATTTCTATGTTGGTAGAAATAGCAACAAGTTGTGTTCACATACATTTTTTCACCTATAATCTTTGGAACTTCATCATCCTTCTGAAGAGGTTTCAGTTTTTATCTTTAATCTTGATCTGACAAGTTAAATATCACTGTATCTTGAAAGTGTCTTCTGAAATACCTGCCTGTGTTCAAGGTCTGTCTGGGTTATTCAGAGGAATCTCTGAATTTCCACACTAAAAAAACCCTCATTTTTTACTTCCCTGAGTGTGTTCACAGGCACAAGATGCTTCAGAGAAAGCATCTATTGCTCCATTAGCCAAAATTTATCACAGGAACAGATTTTACTTTAACCAGTACAAATTAACTCCAGTACTGCAGCCTTCACCTTCAGTGAATGATCTGAAACATTCAGAATTGGATGGTTCAAAACTATTTTGAATTAATTCAGAAGACAATGACACTCTCTTTTTTGTAATCTCCAACTTACAAACATAAATTTGGAACTAAACATTACAGTTTAAATAAAGTTATAGGTCGGATGCCAAGGATATCCAACCAGTGGAACCCCATATGGCAGATCAGACAACCCCACTGCTATAGTTCCTTCTGCCTTAAAAGCTAGGAAAAGAAGGGAAAGAGAAACAGGGAAAAAAATAAAGACAAACACAGAAGCTTAGGAACCTCAGCACTAGGAGTTTTCCTCTCTTTTTTGGTGTGTGCATATGTGGCTGCAACAGCTATTGTTGATACGATCGATACATATATATATATGTGCACAAAGAGTGTGTTGAGAAATGATAGCAAAAGAATGCACTGGTATATACAGATAGAGCTGAGGTGTTTGCAGTGGGGGACATTCTTAATGGAGAATCACATGAAAAATGCAACTAGTTGAAAAAGAAAGAGGAATAAATTATGCTTATGAGAGAATTTCTCTTGCAGTCCTAATACTTCACTAGTTCAGCCTGGAAAATCTGTAAATATGTAGTGGATAACTTCTAACCTGGGCAATTTCTTTCCCAGTTGGAACACTCCCAGTTTTCTTTCCCAAGGGAGTCAGGGTACAATCGTAAGAAGGATTGTGTTGCGATCTTGTTCCATCAGAACCTGGGACCTACTAAATGATGGTTTAGATGCATAGTGATACATTAACAGAATCTGGAGCTGGGGGATATTTCTCTGGCTAAAAAAAAATAAACCAGAGCATATCTAGATATTTTAATGATGCTGCATAGAGCTGGTGCTGCACAGTCTCAATCTGAATAGTGAACTGAATAAGCATAGCACTAAGTCTTAGTGTTCACTGTTTTCAAAGTCTGAGCTAATAATGCTGTGAGCTTGGCACTCTGCTGCACTCTGTGGAAAGATTAACTCAGTCTAGAGTTAATCTTACCTGAGGTTAACTGAGACCTAGCTGAAGGACCAGGTGAAACATGTTTCTTTTGAAATATTCACCCTGGCTTTAATTGCTGGAGTTTAGGACAATATATTAAGTTACTTGAGTCAATACAGGTGGATAGATAAAAGTCATTCAAGGTATTTTAAAATATGTACAACTGTGTGATAACTGAGTGAAAAGTTAGGAATGAAATGAACAGTACCAACTAGGTAGAACAAAAGGATCAGACCTGACAGACTTAGCCAATAAAATGTGGTGGTGAAGAAAAGATTTCAGGGGAGTCACTGATATACCATTCAATCCCTTCCTCTCCTAACCCAACAAAATCCACAGTGGCCTGTATACCAAAGCAGGACTTTGCTATCAAGGTATATTTCTGAGATCAGTGATCTGAACGGAGTAGTTCTCTTGATCTCTTTGTTTAAAGCAGGAAGGAATTGCTTCATCAGTCAGAAATGCAGCAAAATCTAATGTAAAAAGATGTCTAGCAACAAGAGAATTCAGCTGATCAATTAATAAATTCCATTTTTGAAAGTACTGATTGCAGTTATACTGCAAAGACAATGATTTAGCACTGTGCGACTGAATAAGTATGATTACCAAGTTCCTTTAATTTCCTTTCTACTACACTATGACAGACTAAGATTATGAGAGATTGCACATTCCTATCACATATCAAGGGTCAGAATTCGAATGCCTGTTTTTACAGGATTAAATTCATCCTGCTGAAATTCATCATCAGGGTCAGCAGGCAATGACATGTTATTTGAAAGGATTTTAAGGTCTATAATGAAGAAACTATCCCCTTCACCAAGAGTATCAAAGCAGATCAGAATATAGTATGAGCACAAAAGCTCATATCCTATTTGTGACAAAAATAGAATTTTGTTCTTTTATGAGCATTTCTGTGTTTAAGCTCACTCTCATAGAGAGATTGAATTACCATTATTGGATGAATTTCAGTCTTCAAACACAGAAGAATGAGATACATGGATACTTGCTATGAGAAGGTGCTGAAGTCCAGATACTCAGATTTCTTTATCCACTTTTTCTGTTTAAAATGTATGAGAACCTTCTGAGTCAAAGAGCTTGATCCAGCAAATCAAAGGCTTGTACCTTATAGAACTCAGACTTAGCTATGCAGTGGTTTCTGTGTATTCTGCAATTGTAGTAATTCTTCTCTGTGGTTAAGAATTTAGTGAGAGAGATCAGAGGACAGAGAAAAAAAGAATAGATAAATCAGGGCTGATGCAGAAAGACAGCAATATCTGGGACAGTTTAGCCAAGAGAGGAAAAGACAGAAGGATATGTAAAAGATGACTATGACATTGAAGGGAATAGTCTCTTCCTTGATACATGTCTGTATCAAGAAGGGCTTCATTACAGCAGGGAAAACTTATATTAGATATAGAAAAAAGAATATTCTCATGGTTAAGAATATGAGGAGGCTGCCAAGAAGCTAGGAAGTTCACATTCCTGGGTGTTTTTGAAGCAGACTGAACTATCTTTTGTAAGGAAAGACATCAGTACAGCTGGTCCCACCTTTGGGCAGGGGGCGAATGAAACAACCTTTGGATGATGCTTTCTAGTCTTACTGTCTATAATTGCAATGATTTATGAGGCATAGATCAGACCAGGTCCTACATTTGTTCCAATTTGCATAGCTGAGAAGTTGGCTTATTGTGTGCCTAATTCTTTACTGATCATTAATTTGTAGTTAATTATCCTACTGTTCTAACATGTTAGATTGATTTACTATATAGCATGGTCTGCATATCCATTCTGAACAGCATTAGTGGTGTGCTTGCAATTTCCTTACTTATTTTCTCTGAACTTCAACATGAAATGAAATTTGTCAGACTAGGCTTAACTTTAGTCTTCATTGGTGGTTTGCATTTCTTTAATTAACTTCTCTGACAAAAGATCATATTAAAGAGAATGGGCACTTCTTAAGCTCTTAATAACCACATTGACCCCTTCTGGTGTAATGACAAAATATTTTTGAAATGGCAGAATTTTTAATGTCCACAGTGTTTTTTTTGACACACACTGTAGCTCTGTTATTTTCCATAATGCATTTGAATGTTGTCTGCATTCTCTATTTTACTCTGTGAAGAATATTTGGCTGGAAGTTTACATTAGAATAGTACTGCTCACTATTCTGCAAGGATGTAAGGAATGTTACTACATATTTTTTTGTATCCTTAAACCATATGTCTCAGCAGATACAGCACTGTCAATGAATGATAAAATCCCAGCAGTGGCTGGTGTAAATGGAAGAACTGGGAAAATTCAGATCAAGCCCCAGAAGGAATGAAAGTTAATAGTTCAGTTCAAATTGAAGTGGGTTTGAAGGATCCCTTGTCCTTTCATTTGACTGCAGGTTTTATTCTAGTTTTGGTACATTGATCCAATGCTCCAGAGTACTCTCTCTATATATTAAAGTACTACTATTCTCCTGACTTCTGTTTTAGCTACTAAGAATTTTATCAGAAAATTCTGAACAGAGCATTGAGGACTTTCTTCATCTTTGACTTTCAATACCTAAAGGTTACAGTCTATTCCAAGTTCGGTACCGGAGATTAATAACCCAGAGAATAGACTTCTCTGAATGCTGATTTCTGAGGCAGCCTGGACACATAGGTTTGGCTTGTAATGTAAAATCATCTAAGTTGAATGGGAGAAATCTAAGGGTCAGGATACTAATAGATAACCTTAACCCAATGTCGCTGTTTCCACCTCTTACAGTACCATGATTAAGAGGGAACTTGTACCTATGCCTTGGCTGTGCAAAATAATTGAGTACTGGGTAACACACAGCTTTTATTCCATGTAATTATTGCTCTGGATACAGTTTTGGGGCTGGTGGTGTTTATGTCTTTTTCTTTTTTTTTTTTTTTCTGTGTTCTTAGCACAGGCACAACCTTCAATCTATATGGCTGCACTGGAAGGTCGGCAGGATTACCTTTGCATCTGGGAGAAAAGTTGAAAGGAGGTGAAAAAGACTGAAGAATGCTCTTAGCTACTCAACGGCAGAAACTTCCAATAGTAGAGTGTGTAAACACCAAAGTAAAACCTCATGTATCAGGCCTTTCATTCAGTGGACTCCATCAATTATAAACAGTTTTCTAATCCAGACAGAATGATCAGAAAGGAGACCCATACCACCAGTCACTGAGTGCACCTACATAATAGTCAGCCATCACCTACAGGCAAGCCTCCACTGCCAGCCACATGTAGCAGTCAGGCTTCCTTCCCCCATGGTGACCCCTTACAGGCTGCCAGTGCCTCTCGTGAGACAGCAGGCTTCAATTGTGAAACTTTCTGAAGTAGCCTGTGTTGGCTTTTAGGCACCTCTCCTAAAAGAGTGGAACCTGAGGAACCATCCCTCAACATGCTGGAGCCTGTTCATCATCTTCTGAGATGGCTGTCCTGTTCTGCAGATGGTGGAAGGAAGGCTAGGAAGGGCTCACAGTGCACTGCAACTCTTGAGCACTGCCTAGGTGAGGGAAGGCAGGGCAAAAAGGAGAAGTGTGACACACTCTTAGGGCCAAGTCTCATACTCACAGCCATCTTAATATCCTCTCTATCTTCCCTGGGACTTGAATTTAAGTACATATTTCAGGGACACAGGTATTACTTACCTTGAACATGAAGACGGCAGAAGTGGTTTGTCAACATCCCCAACAGAAAAAAGAAAAAGATATGATAATGATGTCAGATTCTTCTTTGCTGGTATAATCACAACTCTCTTCTATTTTAAGGGCTGAGAATAATCTCTGTTTTTATATTTCTTGTCTTCCTCTTCCAGAGAAGAAACAAGAAAGTCTGTATGTATGTGATTTTAGATGGTCAAGGAAAGGAGGCTTTTAAAAGCATTGTGGCTAAATTGAGTTTGCCCTGTTAAAATAAGGCAACCTATGTGAATATATTCTCCAGATACAGGCTTCATTTAACCTCAGTAGGCATGAAGGAAGTATGGCCTTTTTCATTCTCAAAAGAACAAAAAGTCTCATAAGAAATAGACTGCAAGCAGGAGTTCAATGCCTATGCCTTCCTAAAAGCCTTTTAATACAAGGACATAATTTCTGATTTCTTTTGACATCAGGAAAGTGTTTTCTTAGTAATGAAAACAGTAATTTTCTTTTACAGTGGATAATATGTATCTGTTAACTTAAATCAATACCTGTGAAAAGCTGCAGAAATGAAATCCTACTCACAGCACCTAGATGGACCTAACTGCAGCTTTTAGTGGGAATAGATGGTAAGGTTCACATTCTGGAAGAGAATGGAAGAAGGATTTAAGGTAGGGCACCAGCACTTGACTCATCAGGGAGTAAAAACCAAAGAGATATATGAAGATTCTCTAGGCAGGCATTGGTCATAGCCCAATTATTTTGTATGCTATGATACAACAGCAGAATTGCAAACAGAGGGAAGAAAAAGTATTATTAAGGCCTTGGAAAAATCTTTTTTCCTTCCCATTGTGAGCAGAGTCAGATTCCATCAGGATGAGGCAGAAAGCTGAAGGTAGAACGAGAAGATAAAAGGTCTTTGGTACAGTTGCTGGATCCTCAAGTCTTTTGGGTGTATTAGAGTGCTCTGTGTGTTGTGTTTACAAGTGTTCACTGTGTGGGTACCAGGAGAAAGCAATTGTCTTCCAGAGTCAAGCAAACTTTTCTGTTAGTCAGCATGATGAAGCACGCAGTCTTCCTCACCTTCTCAGTATCCATGCAGTAGGTTGCAAGTGTAGTACAGGGAAAGATATACCCAAACTCTGAAATATGAGGATGTTTTGTTTTGCCCTAGCCCTCTAAAACCAGTCTAACTGTGAAAAAAAACTTGTAATGTGATTTTTTTTAGTTGGAATACTATCAAAGAGTACTTGCAAACCTCCCTAGCAGATACTGGATCAGAATATCTCATCAGAACACTAGTGCACTTATCTTTCCTGCTTTAGGGTTGTGCTGATTTTTAGGATGTCACAGATGACAAACAGGAGTCCAAGCAGAAGATGGTTTTGTACACTCCATGGCAATGGACTTGCTGATACACTTGTTTCTCTACAGGTTCTATTCCTGTCTGGTATAGATGTCTTCCAAAGACTAATACCTGATCAAATCAGGACTGAGCTTAGATGTAGAAATAGGACTGTTGCAATCAGTTTCCCTTTGTTTCAGAAGGCAGAGAAATTGACTTTTTGGTTTTGGACATTTGTAGCCTGCTGCAACCAAGAGTCTGGAGTTGTCAAGATACAAAAGGTCAAGATGTGATTTCCCACAATGGTGGCATTGTACTGGAATATAGTTTCATGTGCCTGGAACAAGGTGCAAGGCTTGTCCTTGAACTTAACAGATAAAGTTATCTGCACAGCACCACATGGTTGTGTAGGAACTAGCTTCTTGCTTTTTTCTCCTACTCTATCTCATATCTTTCCCCTGTGGTGCTAATATTGCAAGGCTAAGTCTCCTGGTCCATCAGTGTCAGGGGTGGACAATGGAGTGCACTGGATTCCTTATTACAATGAAAGAAGTTATAAAGTACAACATGAAGAGCCCATATGTATGCAATTACCATAAGGGCTTAAACATTATATATCTGTTATATACTTGGGCTTGGGGATCTAGTGTTATCCCTAAAATCTCTCATCTGTGTATAGAAATCTCATAAAGGGCGTATACAAGGGATATCCTAGAGCTAAACTGTGAATGCAGACAGCTGCTTCAGGCTAAGTCTCCACCACACTTCTCAGCAGAGCTCTAGAAGACCAGCAGGAATGTGTCCATATAGAGGCTCTAAGTTGGCACAGTCGTCTTCAATCACACATTTTCAAGTCCCATTGGCTTCAAAGGAATTAGACAGGTGCTTAAACACTTAGTATAATTAGAATGTTAAGCTCTTCCCCACCACATATAAAATGTGATTTCAAAAGTGAATTTATTAAGATTACCTTTAGCTCATTGTTTAATATCCTCCTTTCTTGTGTCTTTTGGATTTATGTTTTTTTTTTTTTTTTTTTAAGCATCAGTGAGGATATTCTCATTACATTTTTCTTGTGCTTATTGACAATTTACTTAGGCCATATGCACCTGTTCAGAGATGCTTTATTAAAAAAAGTATTTACTCTAGTTTTGACATGCTTTTATGTATGTTATACTTATTTACATTATAGAGTTAATAATGGTTCTTGGGAAAATAAAGATCAGGTAGTAGTGGAAGGCACACAAGCTTTTTTTTATAATTGTTAGTTTTGCACATATAGGTAATTTAACATCCTCTCTACCAATACTTTCATTTTCTAGACTGAATACATCACATCTTACATATCTTAGTCTAGTAGTGGCTAAAGGAAGGATGTAATATTTTTTATCTAAATGTCAAGTTTTATTTTGGAAGAAGAATGTGTTATTACTTGAATTATATGTGGAAAACCTGTTGTACCAATGCAAGCAATTTAAATTGCTAAAATTCATATCTTAACATAATATCATCAAACTCATTCTTTGCTAGTATCTAAGAGTGGTAATGGCATATGTTGCTGTTGATAAAAACAAGTCAACCTGTGCTGTTATTAAAAATGATCAATATTAATTTTTTTGTTGATGATAAAGATTGATTTTAATTAAATGGTTTTTTCCACTCTAGCAGACTGAAAAGAAGTAACTGCTCACCTGGTAAAGCCCCCTCTCTAAATATGCCTACTATGAAAAGACCTTTAAATCAGACAAGTAGGTGCCATTGTCCAACGTTGTCCCAGGTGCAGAAGGGTGTACATACCTGAAGCAACAAACTGGATTTCCAGGTAAGGTTAATAAGAGGCAAATCCTGTGAGGTGGGATAATCCTTCTTATTATGCCAATGTCCTCCCTTACATGAGGACTTCATTGTAAAAATCTCTCTGAGGAACCTCAAAGGCATTTCACATCTGGCCTGGGCTATTCATCCCAAATGTTGAATCATGATCAATGTTGACTCTTTGGAGGTGTCAGAAACTTGTCCAGTGAAATTATCCATTGTAAAATTCCTTGTCCCAGGGCAGGTACAAAGCATTCCCTCCTGACCTTGAAGTGTATAACAACTCATGAAGTCTTTGAGGTTTCTTTGGGTTTTTTTTGTTGTTTGTTTTTTTTTTTTTGGGGGGTGGGAGGGAAGGCGGGGGGATGGTGCTTCCCCAGCCCTGATGGATCAAGACCATCTCTTCGACAGGACTGCAACCACCACTTCAACCAAAAGACACGGCAGCTGCAACCACCAGGTTTCATTGCTGGATCCAGTGAGTGATGACTACAGGACCCTTATCCTTTCTTTCTCTCCCTTATATATTTCATTAAGTCTTATGCTTTAATACTGCTGTATTACTACAGATGGTAACACCCAAAATGGCAACATAGATGTTTATCTCTGAAACAAAATTGTTCCAAAATAAACTCTACATATATATGTTTACAAACACTGATTATTAAATGCTGTTTCACTCCAATCCACTCCAAGGGATTTATAACAGAAACCTGAGTGGGGTGGGTCATAACAATGACATTAAGACATTCTAACATCTCTGAAAATGTAAACAAATGTCAATAATGAAAGCTTCGTCAATAGCATGTAATGAACTTCATCGTAAGAAAACAGGAAATACATTTGTGGTGCTGGATTTTAAGCACTACGACTGCTAGCCTTGAAAAGTATGGTAAGAAAACTAGAATCCTTTCTTGGCAAATAAGTTATTGATTATACTTAGACTTTTTAAAAGCAGTTAGACCCAAACTGTCCTTGTACACATTCTTAGCCTAGACACTGGTGACTGAACACTGAAGCAACCTCTACTGTCACATCTGGATGACATAAGAAACCTGTGCCAATGCTCAGTTACCCTTGTAATAAAGTGTATTCTAATGTTCAGACAGAACCTCCTTTGTTTCAGTTTGTGCCCATTGCCTCTGGTTCTGTCACTAGACACCACAGAAATAATCCTGGGTCTGCCTTTTTGCCATGCTCTCTTCAGATATTTATATACATTAAAAAGATCCTCTCTGATCTCTTTTATGATTTCTCTGATTCCTTTCTCTGAATTCTTTTAGCCTTTCCTCATGTGTGATGTCCTTTCATCATCTTCATGGCCCTTCTCTGGACTCTCTCCTGTAGCTCTGCATCTCTTTTCTACTGGGAACCCTAGAACTGGACCCAACATTCCAGGTGCGGACTCACCAGCACTGAGTAGAGGGGAAGGATCACCTTCCCTGACCTGTTGGTAGTACTTTGTCTAGTACAAACCAGGGTACCATTATCTCTTTTTGCATCAATAACACTTTGCTAGCTCACAGTCAGCTTCGTGTTAGCCAAGGATCTCCAGGTCCTTTTCTGACAAGCTGCAGTAGAGTTATGTGCAGCATATGCTGGTGTCTGTAGCTGTTTTACCCCTGGTACAGGACTCTTCACTTCTCTTTGTTGAAATGCTTGAGGTTCCTGTCAACCCATTTCTTCAGACTGTTGGGGTCCTTCTGGATGGCAGCATGACTTCTGGCATATCACCACTTCTCCCTGTTTTGTGTCATCATCAAGTTTGCTGAGGGTACACTCTGACCTGTCATCCAGACCATGAATAAAGATGTTGAATTGCACTAAATCCAGTACTGACACCTGGGTGCATGGCTTGTTACTGGCCTCCAAGCAGAGGTGAGGCTGACCAGGCTGTACTTCCCTGGGTCCTCCTTCTTTACCTTGAAGATGACATTTGCTTTCCCTCATTTCTTGGGTACCTCTCCCGATTGCCATGATTAATCAAAGGTTATCAAAAGTGGTATCACAGTGGCATCAGACATCTCCTTCAGCACTTGAGGGTGCATCCTGTCAGGGCCCATGGCATTTTGTAGCATCCACAGTTCTTGAAAGAAACTACAAATATTATCTACCTATCTGTCTGTATATCATCTCCTAGCTTTAAAATGAAATATTAAATTAACCATGCTGTATCACTGTTTTATTTTAAACATATGTTATTGTCTTTATCCCCAAACCATAAAATCTTCCTGGCACTTACACTGTATATTCACACACACCAAAGATCACCATGAATTGAGAAACATAGTGAGAGCAGTATAAGCTATAAAGTCCTGCAGCTTTATCAGCATTAAAAGCTACTATCATTTTCAAGTGGAACTTAAAAAAAAAAATTATGTAGAAAACACTATGCTTTGATTGTCATGCTTTAAAATATCCTTCTTACCCCTCCCCCAGCTAGTAAGAGTTCGGTATTTCATCTTAATGTCCATGTCGTTTACCATAATTATGGACAATGCAGTTGACCTTACAGCGTGTTTTAGTGATTAAATTTATTTTTAATTATTACTATACAAAACTCTTGCATGGTAAAGGCCACTTTCCCTCTGGCTCTGAACTCTGCCTTTTAGCATTTTTCATATGTGAGCAGAAATTACAGGTACAGAAATATAGCTATTTCCCACTTTAGATTCACTAAACCATTATAAAAATGTCTGAGTTCAACCACAATTTCTTAAGGTTATCAAATGATTTATAGTTTTTCTACTGCTGTGGCTCAACATGTTGTTCTTATTACCCAATACAGTAAACACTGTGGCCTGGAAACCACAAAAGCTGAAAGAACAGTAAATTGTGGATGACCAGCTATACTAGAATCTTTGTGAAGCAAGGTCAAAGGAACTTTTCAGAGTTGTCTACAAGCTAGATTTCAGATGTGAAAGCATGAGTAGGTCCACCTTAGCATATTCCTTTGTGCAGATTCTCAGGTATATCAGAAGTTATTTTACTACTTCTCCTGAAACTTTTCATTAACATTCTTCTCATTTCTGGAAATAATTTATTGTTTTAAACTAGACTTCTCAAAAAATGAGATTTCAAAATACAGAACCTTGGTCTTTGATTCTGTGGAAGAGAAAGTTCTTTAAGAAGAGATCATTCGTAAGAAAACTAGTGTTTCTTTTCTAGCAGTAATTGCTGTTGTTTTTTTAAATGTTTACCAAACTAATCCATTCATCCAAAAATAGTGAATAAGAAGCAATCAAGGATGATATTGACTTTTGTGTATCTGTTCCATTTAGCAGTAAGTTCCTTAGGGAAGAAACAGGATTTATTACATAGAGTTTAGCACAATATAAGGTATTGCCGCAAAAAATAATAAAATGTCAGCACCCTAAACGTCTACTTTGGCATTTTTCTTAAAGATTTGACATGGCTGAGAAATTTCACTCTCCTCCAGGTCATATGTATGCTTTATCTATATTGACCTACAGATATGCCAGCTGCATTACTGTGAGTCAGAGCAGAACTGAAGAACAGCATCCACCAAATTCCACTTGATGAGAAAGACCATTCATGTATGGGAGCATGTCAGAGACAAAGCAGAATATACAGTGGTCTCTGTACCTGTAAAAACAGAAGGACCATCATGTCAGCAGTTCCCTGCTTCCCCAGAGAGCTTAGAAACAGGCACTTCAAGGGAGGTGGGAGAACCTGATAGCTTCTTGATTGAGCACAGAGGCAGGGAAATACAATTCAGTACTGGATGCTTAGTTCTTACTGAGAGAAGAGGTTTGGTGGTCCATACACTCAGGAGGATGGGTGCCATGGTAAGTGCACTACAACCCACTGAGCCTTTGGAGTAAATTCATACCTATGCACAATATCCTTGTGACAATGGGTCATGTGCCCTGTTATTGCAATGAGTACCATGTAAATTAGCTACACTACATAAAAACATAATGTATGCTGTGCTGTTGCCACACAGAAAATATTAACAGTATTTTGAAGGTCACCTTCAAAATAATGTGTTTAATGTGTTTTTTTTTAGTCTTTCTCTTAAAACAAAACAAAAAAATCCAAACTCAATCAGCCAGCCAACCAAACTAAACACCTCCCCCACTTCCCATCACCTCCCCTCCTCTCCTTCCCTCTACGTTTCTCATAGCTAAATTTAGTTCATGGATTTCCAGGTCTCTGGGGTAATCTTTAACAGCTGAGCATCTGGGCAGAATTAAAGAAAAAAAAAAGCAAAGAGCAAGAAAGGATAAGAGTAATGTTACTTGTAGATAGCTTTCTTCAATAATTGATTATTTTCTGTAGTTGCTGCAGATGTGGTGGTTACTTGACCAGCATGGTGTGTCTGTTGCCATAATAAACTAATTGAGCATTTGGATGGCAATGGCCCAAGGCTGTGTGTAGCATGGCAAGTTTCACTACCTGGTCCGCCTGCAGTTATCACCATGCTCACATGGGAATTTTGAATTGACTCAATCTCCTTTCATCTCTGACTCCCTTTATAGATTTTCAGCATGTGTAATCCTTGCCCCAAGGGAGATAGTTCACTTCAGAAACTTGTCCTATAGGTAAAAGCAAGAGGCCATCCATTACCCTCTTCCTTCCACTCTCAGGTTAATGACTACATTAAATATTAAATGGGGTTCCATCTCCAGAGTGTCTGTATAAGTGATTTTACATTATCTCATTCAGCCCTTCTCTGATTTCTTCTAAAGTGTGTTGCTTCTTTCTAGCATAACTCTAGCAGTGAAAACCATGATTCATTTGACAACCATTAACAGAATGTTTAATATTAAACTTTCTCATCAATGAGTGAAGAAGATGGTGAAAATGGAAAGAAGAAAACAGGGATATGATGTGAAATTGATTTCCCTTATTTAAAATGTTATTTTGTATACACCTTCTGCAAGTTATTACCTTGTAGCCATGGACTACAGGCTTAGTGGAGGGATGAGTGAGAAATAAATGGAACTTTTTCTACCAATTGGGATTAAATTCATAAATAAAGAGTCATGATTAACAAATCATAGAATCCTTCAGGTTGGAAAAAACCTTTAAGGTCCTTGTGTCTGACCATTAATCCCACATTGCCAAGTCCACCACTAAACCGTGTTCCCAAGTGCCACATATACATGTCTTTTAAATTCCTCCAGGGATGGTGACACAACTGTTTTCCTAGGCGTTCTGTTCCAATGCTTGACTATCCTTTTGGAGAAGAAATTTCTCCTAATATTCAATTTAAACCTCTCCTGGTGCATCTTGAGGTGGTTCCTGCTTGTCCTATCACTTTTCACTTTAGAGAAAAGACCAACCTCCCACCTTGCTCCAACCTCCTTTCAGGTGCTTGCAAAAAGCAATGAGGTCCCTCCTGAGCCTCCTTTTCTTGAGATTAAACAACCCCAGCTCTTTCAGCTACTCCTCCTCCAGATATTTCCCCAACACTCTTGCCCTTCTCTGGGCACACTCCAACACCTCAGCATCTTTCTTGTAGTGAGAGGCCCAAAACTGAATGCAGAAATTGTGGTATGGCCTCAGCAGTGATGAGTACAGGGGAATGATCACTTCCCTGGTCCTGCTGGCCACACTATTTCTGATACAAGCCAGGATGCCTTCTTGGTCGCCTGGGCACTCTGATAGCTCATGTATGAGCTATATGGTCTGTTGACCAGCACCCTCAGGTGCTTTTCCACTGGACATGTTTCTGGCCACTCTTCACCAAGCCTGTAGCACTGCATGGGGTTGTTGTAACCCAAGTGTAAGACCCAGCACTTTGCCTTCTTGAACCTCATACAATTGAACTCAGCCCATCAATCTGTAGAGCCGTCCTGCAGATTGACTCTCCCACCCAGCTTGGTGTTGTCTGCAAACTGACTCAAGGAGCACTCAATACCCTAAACCAGATCATTGATATTTAACAGAACAGGCCTCAATACAGTGCCATGGGGAACATACCTGTGGCAAGTAACATAGCACCCATTATCACCCATGCTGCTCCTTTACTTCACTAATGTTTTTATTTGTTTTAATGTTTTGCTATGTGCTACATATAACATTTGAACCTAGACAATTTTGGCCTGTGATGTCCGCACAATGCCCTCTGTAGCATTTTTCAAAGTGAAACATAAAATGGGGTTGTAACCAAATGAGTCAAACGCAGGAAGTTACATTTCTATGTAAGGAAAAACTTATTTATTTTGAGGCTGACTGAGTACTGGAACAGGCTGTCCAGAGAAGTTGTGGGGGCTGAAGATGTCCAAAACCTTCCTGGACATGATACTTTACAACTTGCTCTTGGTGAGCCTGCTTTAGCAGGCTTCCAGTGGTCCCTTCCAAGCTTGACCATGCTGTGATTCTGTGAAGTTATATGTTGTTAACCTAGGATTTGACCAAATACCAGGAATAGCTGCAGTATAATATATCCCAATCCATGAGGAAAAGCTTCCCAAACTCCCACCACAGAAACCAGCATGCATTTTGACCTAGGCTGGGAGTTACTACATAACCTGTGATACTAGAGAGACACTATTAAGGTGCAAATGAGTCCGTCTGCCAAAGTCAGTCAGTATTTAGCAGTAAATATGAAGTATAGAAAGACAGAAAGAAATAGGAAAGATAGAGTGGGAGGACAGAAAGAGAGTGACAGAAAGACAGATTAAGTAGAAAAAATGTCACCATTCTACAGATTCCAATGGTATTCTCTTAATCGTCTTCCCGTGGTCTTTTTGGTGATGAGAGTCCCAGTCTTGTTGAAGGGATGGTTGCAGTCTGGATCCACAGAGGGAAGCCCAGAGTGGTGAGTGAAGATCATGTTGGTGAAGGTCCTGTATGGTAAGGGAAGGAGGCTGTGGTAGGGGATGTCCAAGTGAGTCCTTGCAGCCCAGGATGATAAGGAAAGTCTGTGTCTTGAGTGAAGTCTGTGCCATATTTTATTAGGCTTAGGCTAGGTGGAAACATCCTCGGTACCTCCCTTGGGACAGGGAGTTTCTTACACTGGATGATATAATACTGGATCACGGACATTGCATGAATCTTTGACATCTTCTAAGATGTTACACCTGCCTGTTACATCAGCACAGGTGGATGCATTATGGCTCATCTTCAGAAATGAGTTTCTTCAGTCTATGAGTGAATTGTCATGATGTTTTCCCAGAGCAGAGTTATCACAGCAGTTATTTGTGTAAGAACAAGCAAACACTACCTTGCCTCATAGGTTTTGCCTCTTTCCTTATCTTGTTCAACACCCAGCTTGTGGAGGGTGGAGGGTGTGTGTGAGGCACTAGATTATGTTATTGGGTCAGAACTAACTCAAGTGTGTGTGTGTGTGTGTGTGTGTGTGTGTGTGTGTGTGTGTGTGTGTGTGTGTGTGCAGAAGGGCTGATGGACCCTACATGGCAGCCCCTGGAGCCCATGTGGGGCAGCCTTGAACAGCTGTAAATTAAAAGGGCAACCTGGAACCACATCCATACCAGAACCCCTGGGATCCTGACTGGCCTCTGATCTGCTACACCACTGCTCAACCAGACCTGGAGCCACAGAGTGGCTGGTGAGTGGGAAGTCCCACCTAGGAGATGTGGCCACAGAGGCCCAGAGCACATAAAAACAGCACACGTGGCATCCATCCTGCTCTCAAGACCTGTCACTTATATTGTGAAGGCTGGACTTCCAAAGGACTCTCTGGTGGTAGATATTTCCCCTCACCCCCCTGCCCCCTTCCTATCTCTAGCTTTTTTTGTTCTTCTCTCTTCTGTCTTTGGTCCTTACTTAATAATTTTGGGTCGCTTAAAACAGGTGGATTGGATTTTGCTAAGTTGTGTGGGATAGCATGTGTTAAGTCCTGGCTTTGTGGAATGCTTTGGTTTGGTTGTATGTTACCCTTTTAAACTTTTGCCAAGATCCTTATTTTCTCCTTTACCTTATACTTAGCAAAAGTATAATGGAGAAAATATACTCCCTCATACTTAATAAAAGCATCTCCTGCAAAAATGTATGCAGCATTCTCTCGTTAAATTACCTCTACAGTTTCTGTGTAGCTCCCAGCACTCTCTGCTGTAGGCTGAACTCCACAGATTAGCAATAAGGTGCACTGATGGGACAGCTCAACACAAAAACTTTGTATGGAGCTTCACTGCTTTAAACCTAATAAAACATTCGCTGCAGAGGAAAGTTCATTTTCAGCTTCCTCCCTCTTTTCGCCACTTAATTGTAGCTAAGTAAAAATGTGTCATATCGTTTTTTATTTGTAATCTAGTCTTTAATCTCCATGAATTTAATGAAAGTGGTTTTTTTATTCCTTCCTCCCTGTTCCTTTTGTTTCACTTCTGTTTTGATCTATCCACTATTACGTCTGTAGTCATCATCCTTACCAAACCAGCTTGCTAAATTGTCCACTGAATGTCAGAAGAAAGCAGCCTGAAACGATGATTTAAAGAAATGATGCTTACCTGGGACAAGTAAAACACATAGAAACCAGGGTGGCATTTTCATACTTTCTTTAGTTCCACTTGAATTGCATTTCTCTTTGTCACTTGCTCTGTCATTACTGTCACCTTTCACCAACAAATCTCTGGCAATTAACACTGAGGTAAATTGTTGAGGTAACATTTACCATGGCATTGCCATTATTCTGTGGTTACATAGCAAATCACAAGGAAGTGACGAAATGTGTTAAAAGATTAGAATTTCATGACCAAAATATAAATAGATAAAGAATAATAAAATACCAGGTATTCTGTAACACTTTGTAAATGAGGCTATTTGTTCTGTAGAAACACCAAACAGATTTTGCTTGGTATTTATCTTCATTTGTTTTTAACTGGAACAGGCTGTGAAAATCACAAAGGACACATACTGTCTATATAAATTTAAAAAGCCATTTTTCCCCTTAAAATCTAAACACCAGTTAAAAAGAGTAAATCGGAACAGATTTAATTGGTGTTTACACATACCAACATTAGCAATTAGTAAAGCATCAGCAGGGGGAGAAGAACAATTACTGCACCCAGTTTAATTGGTCTTTTTGGATGAATTAAAAAAAAAAAAAAGTGAAATTTAACCAGCTGTTTGAACAAGGAATTTTTCTTTATTTTCATAAACATGTTTATTTGAATGAAATTAATCCCCATTGGCAGTAAGGCAGGATTAGAGTTGTTTTCCTCCTATTAGCTTGTATATATTTTTGGGGAGTATCAGAGATTGTAAACATTAACAGCTTGCTTGCTTGGCTTAATGATCATCCAAGTATGATAAAGGATGACAGATTAATAGCACTTTTAGTCATGTGAAATAGCATTTGCCCATGGATTTTCTCAGTATGGATTTCCAGCTAGTTAGAGAGATTAGGAGAAAACACTGATTTGCCTCCTCCCTGCTTTCCCTTTATGGCATTATAAGCAAGATAATAAAGGATATTTGAATATGGAGATGCCTTTGATCCTTCTGCAAGTCAATACAACACACAGAGAGCTTATCTTGCTAACGTGCAAATCTCTTCTAGCTGAGAAGGTGAAAAGTAGGAAACAGAACTAATTTGCCTGCCCCTGCTTCTCAACCACTTTGTCCTTCAGTGTCTGTGACTGATGAGAAATGTTGGACATATTTTGTGAGAATTTGACAAGCTGATGCCCATTCCTGAGTTTACAACTCTGGGTGCTATAGTGATGGATAGGTGACTTGCTGTTCTAAGACTCAGTGCCATGCAATACAATTTGGGCTTAAATCTGAGAAGTCTTTATGAAAACAGCTGTCACTGACTATATAAGACAGAGTCTGGAGCAGAAATTTCATCTGTGTCTAATTTTTTTTCCATGCATATTTTATTTGATTTCAAGTGGGACATATATTTTAGGGTTTTTTTTTTGCTATTGTATTTTTGGCATACGGTAAGTTTAAAATAGGAAAGCTTAAACATACACAGAACTAAGGAAACACTTATTCACACCAAACATTATTTTATCCTCATAGAAAAGGTTGATTCATAGGAGTGACCTAAATGTAGACTTCACAGGCAGGCAGGGACCTAAGACATCCCTGAAATTAATGTTATCATCTATAATTTGCAAATTAAAAGATATGTTCCGCGTAATTCTTTGAGCAAACTCTGATGGCTAACCTGTAGGATTATTTTAATATTATTAGAGTCTTTCTGCATTTTTAAAATTCAGCAAATTTTAGACAAGGAATGCAAAGCCTGTCAATGATTTTATTTATTTTAGAAATAAAGCAATGACATGCCCAAACCCATCATGTGACAGAAACTCAACCAACCAGGAAAGCACATGGGCCATCTGCTCAAGCATGAGTAAGAAGGGGGCAGCAGCCACAAAGGCAGGAGCCATATGAGGAGATATGTGTATAGACATATATGAGATACATCGAAAGAGACATGAGAAGACATAAAGAGAGAGGGGCTACTGCTGTGGAAACACAGAGCTGAGGGTGCACACTTGGAAGGGGGCCTGCCAGTGTGAAGGGGTTTTGGCCTGTAGGAGGACCCAAACTGGGGCAAGTTCACTGCCAATGTGCTGTTGCCTATGGAGTGATACTAACGTGCACAGAAGGGTGGGAGGAAACTCAGTAAGGAACATGAAGGAGCAGGGCAAAGCCACTAGGAAATTAAAAGCAGCAGAAAGAAACAAATACAGTCCACTTTAACCTTCAGTGTTACCTGTCACCTTTTTGAAGCAATTAGGAGGGACTGTCTGTAAAATTTGGCCAAAACTGGCTGTCAAGACTGGGAAGGTGCAGGAAAGGGTAATTGGTTCAAATTAAACTTTGTGAAGGTGTCTAACAGTGTTTAATTTTTATGATTTCTTTTTTATTAATGCTGAAAACAGTGATTAGATGTTTGTGTCTATTTGGAATAAATAAAATTAAGGAAAAATTCTCTGAGTTGAGACTGTATTGCCTGCTACTGTTTGTAGCAGTTGTAAAGGCACGTGTGAAACAGTTGCCTGTTTGGCTGACATAATGGAGCTTAAACAATGCTCAAAGAATAGGCCAATTATAGTTACATATATTTTTGCATTAATTTTACCTGTTTGTAGGCATTCTCCTGAAGAAGTTCATCAGATTCAGAATGGAACATGGAGTTGAAAAGTTACTGAAATTTTCTGGAAAAAGTAAAAGAATGCTACAAGAAGGTATAAACCTCTTTGAAAGAGTATGAACAAAAAGAAACCCAGAGGAATAGTTGTGTTGTGATGGAGAGAAACAGGGAAAATCAGTACCTTGCAGAACTGTACAAGGAAGGACATGAAATGTAATAAATGACAAGATATTCAGAGATGGTGAACTGTGAATATTTACCATCTCTGAAAACCAAATCAAAGACTCCTGCTCAAGGGACCTTTCTTTTGTGTGTTTCTATTCTAGAACAAAGATAGCCAGAGAAATTGAAGGGAGATGAAATACATGAAAATAGATTTTACAACATCGATACATATAACAAGATTGATTCAAAACAGGGTGAAGTATGAAAATAAAAGAGAAAAAATGAGGGTCATTGAGTAAGAGAAAATTAAGTACCTAGGAAGAACTACTGCTGCTGGATTCATGAAAAGATACTTTGGGCTTGATGAGCATTTTTTTCTTTCAGAAACTTGTTTCTCATCTGTGGTCCTACCAGAAAGAACTGGGTCCCCTGTGCAGAACTCTTCTGTTTGGAAAGCAGTTAGAAAAGCTCTGTTTTATTTTGACTTTTTATTCCTTTTGATAAACCCCAAAGCTTTCAGTGTGGTCCTTCTTAATTTGTCCCAATTTTTCTAAGCATTCCTTTTCCATTCTCTTCAGCTCCTCGAGCAGCCATGTCACTTGGTTGAGACCTGAGCACTGGTGCTAAAAATTATGGAGTCAGGGAAATAAGATTGGTGTCGGGATGTGTTCAAGGAGAGCTACAGAGATGAGGGACTTCCAATGATTGATTATTAATACAATCAGTATCTTTAAATTGATGTAGGACTTAACAGTTCATTAACCAAGGTGCATGACAATGAGGAGAACACTAGAAATGAACAAATTGTTCATTTCTAGTGACCCTCTATTCAAAGGGGCTTCTTCTCCCAGGCAGCTAGCAAATAAGACAAGAGGACGTAGTCTGAAGCTGTGCCAGGGGAGATTTAGGTTGAACATTATTGTCATGGGTTTCTCTGATTAGGGTTTTGTTTTTAAAAGGAAGATTGGAGGCTTCTCTTGGAAGCCTCTGGAAGTTTCCCTCCATCCTTTAGAACAGAGCCAATAAGGGCCAGCTCTGAGGAAAACTTCCTGCTTTCAAACCATTAAGTTATGCCCCTGCATGAAAACGTATTTAAGAAGTTGTTGCACAGTTAGAATTTGGCAGCCATGGATTAACAACATCACAATGCAGACATCAAGGTCTGTGCAGGAAGAGAAGAGGAGAAGGAGGGACGCCACAGATCAGGGAGAGGACTTAAAACTATTATTCCCTGAATATGTGGTGATGACCATGGTGATTAGGAGTTGTCTCCTCGAAGCCCATGGGATCCATCGGGGTGCAGAGATCCCCCTGTTGGAGCAGGGGGAGGCATGAAAGAAGCTGTTACCTCGTGGGAGGCCCCCAAGGTGGAGCGGAGGTCCTGCAAAGACTTGTGGCTGAGACCCACAGAGGGAGAAGCCCATGCTTAGCAGGTACAGCCAGCTTTTCATGAGAGACTGTACCCCATGGAAT
>JAWWMP010000116.1:66400027-66431993 GCA_035047865.1 Dendrocincla tyrannina
GGACAGACCGAGGGGTGGTGGTGGAAAGGTGTTTCTAACCTGTTTCTATTTCTTATTTTTAGTTTTTAGTTTGTTAGGAATAAATTTAAGCATTATTTTAAATTCTGTTTTGCCCGCAGTATTAATCAAAGCTCCTCTTTTGGTTGTTATCTCTAGCTGTAAATTCCTAGCTGTTTGTTTTTTTTCTTCCCTCTGGAAGGCGAAAACGGGGCAGGGGGAAGAAAGAACTTGAAAAAGCTTTGCTGGACACCAGGCATTTATGCAGAGTCAAACCACCACAATTATGAAGAGTTCCTTCACAGAAAGCGTGCTTAGACATTGGAATGAGTTGCCCTGGGAGGCTGTGGAGTCACCATCCCTGGGGGTGTTTAAAGAACGACTGGGTGTGGCACTTCATGCCATGGTCTAGTTGACATGTTGGTGTTCAGTTGAACCCATGACTAAAGGCTAGGCTTGATGATCTCAGAGGTATTTTCCAATCTTATTAATGAATTGACACAAAGTATTATGTAAAACTTCACTATATGCTTCTTCCTATACAAAAATTTGCTGTTGTATCATTCTCACATTAATTTACATATATTTTCTCTTATGCATATTAAAAAGCAAACCATATTTGAAGTTTCAGATGAGTGGGTTAATGTGTTAATTCTCTTTGAGGAACATGTCAGCAAGAAAGATGCCAACTAATGGGTTGTATATCTTTCTGCACAATAGCCCCATGTTGCTGGGAATGTTTATACTGATGTGTATGCAAGACACAAGTCACCTGCTACTGTATAAAAAAAAATAAAATTGAAAACATATAGGTAAAATAATCACTGCTGATCCAAAATTTATGAGATTTGTTGGGCTGATATTCTCAGAAAAAAGGATTCATCAACAGGTCCAATTTACTAAACAAGATATGCCAAGAAATTGTCTTGAGATCTTGCTGTGTCTGGGATCTTTAATCTTTCATATTCTAAAGTTTTTTGCTCAAGGTCAGTTCTCTCTGTCTCACTGGAAGGTGGAGAAACCCTACTGCTGGAACACAGCAGTTGTTCAAATACCTGGGAAATGAATGACCTGTTTTGAAGCAGGGCCTGAATCTGTGAGGACTCAAATCATTGTGGCTGTTCAGCAAATGGTCAATACATAACATAGCTGCCCTCCAATTCTATTTCATGTCTACATCTAGATCCTCTAGATTCTTCTTTTGAAATTACACTCTTACTCTTCTATCTGGAGCTGGGTTAACTTTTGTCACTTTGATATTATTTTACGTTTTATAATTTGAAAGCAGTTGGAACCTGAATTTGTGCCCCTTTCTGTTTCCAAAGTGGACATTTATTCACAAGAGCAGAAATCTACATTTTTCCAAAAAGGTGTTGCTTGATTAATGGTATTAAAGAAACTGTATCTAAAAGAAACTGTATCTAAAAGCAAGTTTTAACCTCTTGACTGATTTGGAGAGGAATGCATGACGGTGTACAGGAACTTGACCAAAGGTTGTGACTGTTACAGAATAGGTTAAACAAGAATGTGACTTGGGCAAGACATAGAGCTGAATTTAGTGTGTTATGTGAGAATATTTTGGTTTATTATCTTGTTGCCTTTAATTTTTAGTTTTCTTCTCTGACTTTCTGCCTCCTCTCAGTAATTTTATGTGCAAAAAATACTGTTTTTCTACCCTCAAAACTGGAGTGAGATACTCTTGATTATAAGGATTTTCACAATAAGGATTGTGAAAGATGTAAATATAGGTAGAACAGTCAACAAAGCAATAGGTTTTGATTGAAATTCTTGGTGTTTCTTCTGGATACAACTTGGTTTGTGAGTGGTGTTTCCTAATACGGACAGTTCTGTCATATCCTCTGTTATGACAGATGGCCATGTATTCTTTAGCAGTTTTAACTACTCAGTTGTTGACAGGTCTGGAAGTAGGTACTGCGGAGGGCAACTTTATTTCCTTTTCCGAACTGTTCAATACAGTCTTTTTTTTATCATGAAGGAGATGAGAGATTTGCAACTTGTGCTTGCAGTGTCCCATGCTTCCTCTTTAGGAAACTGGGTGTCCTTTACTAGCAGTCTCTGACTCTGGAATTTCATTTATTCAGAAAGTTATTTCAGAGCAGATCCCAGTCAGACCTGCCTAGTATGTTGCATTAAATATGCCTTGTTTGTACTAATACAGAGAGAAAGAAAATCTATATTGGTTAAGCCAGATAAATTCTTTTGCTCTTGAGAAAGAAATCCACTTCTCAGCAAAACTAGTCTTTCCCTATCTGTTTTCACTCATGTTTTCTGGAATAACAGACATAAGCCAAGATGGAGAGAGAAACCCAAAATTTTTTAATTTCCCAGTGGGAACCACGATTGGCTGGTTTGAAGAGAATGCTTTTTGCTTTATGTCATAAACAGGATACTTTTAAGGCTGCGAGATGCCCTGGTTTTGGCCAGAACAGGGTTAATTTTGCAGTAGCTGGGAGAGGGCATGGCCAGGACCCTAAGGTTATTCTATACCACCACATCTATTCAGAGGTTATTCGGTACCACCCAGCCGGGTCTGGGGGGAAGGGGCTCTCTTCTGGCCAGGAGTTCCTTCTGGTATTCAAGTGTGGTGGAGGAAGCAGTTGAATGTTTATTGTCAGGAGGTTTCTGAGTGAATCCTATACCCTCTGTCATTAGTATTATTGCTGTGACTGGTCATTTTCTTATCTCATTGCTGTTTCTAGTAAATTGTTCTTTTCTCAAGCCATGATCTTTAACTTTTGTGCCTCCAGTTCAACTCTCCAGCCCACCACAGAGGGGCTGGGACAGGGGAAAGCAAGAGAGTGAGCAAGTGGCATGTGGTTTGGAGAGTCTCAGAGCAGGTACTGAATTGGGGAGTACCAGTCCTAAACCATGACAGAGAAGCCATTAGAATTCTCAAAATAGAGCTTATTTAAATTAATATCAAAATCATACTATCAATTGAAAGGGTTGGTGTATTAGAAGAACAATGCAAGGTTTATTCTTCCCTCCAACTATTATATTCACTGTGAAGAATCTGCACAACCCTGTGTAAATCTTTCCTGGAATGGGTCACACAGGAAAACTGATTGATAAGTAGTTGGAAAATTGAACATTATGGCTGATCAGCAGACCTCTATCAAGTCTGGGAAAGGAGGTGTGCCACAAACAGAGACGTCACTGCAGCTTCTCTGCTATTAAATCTTTAAAACTGCCAAATTTATGAACTGGAAGAAGGGGCATGGGCTGATCCACACATAGAGATTGAATATGTAAGAATACTTTGGAAGTGCAGCGAGTTGTTGGCAGAAAACTTGAACTCTAGTGAACAAACCTATCTGAGCTCAGTGGGGGAAAGTGCATAGTTGTGCTGCCTTTCATCAGTTCAGTGGCAGGCTGAAAAGCACACTAAATCTTCTAATACAAAACATTGAATTCAGTCCTTTTTTTTTTTTTTTTTGAGAGCATGAAACTGTGAGAACAAAAGGAACAGATATAAGCTGCTTTTTTTTTTTTTTTGGTCCAAAAAAAAGCAAAAAAGGAAAAAAGGAAAAAGAAAAAAAAACATAAAGAAGGAAAAACTGCACATAGAATAAAGACACATGCACATGAAAAGGAGAAAAGAGGACCACCTTCATCCACATCTCATGTCTTCATATACTGGCAAGTGGAATGGGAATGTTTTGACACTGTCAAGGAAAACTAGGGGTGGTTGAGGTGTTGTAAACCTCTGACTACTTTGAACAAACCATTTAAATTTCCTGTACACCAGAAGGATGAGGAAACTGTAGATGTATGACTAAGAGATATTGTGATTATCAACAGATGTGATCAGAATGAGTTTGAATTCATCAGCTTTTCGGGATAAGGGTATAGCATGATCCTTGCTGATAATGTAATTCGATTGAGCCAGCATAACTATAAACACATATGTCTAATAAAGAAAAAACTAGGTGACTATAACTTCTGATAGTAAACAGGGCTTAACAGAATACAATAAGCAAGCTAACACTTTAATAATAACATTTTGCAATACAAACTCTATTGTACATTTCACCTTTTCAGCACAGTTTGCTATATCATAAATTTAGGAAAGTTAACAACATTGTAGTACAAATCATTGTACAATCTCGCTGAATCATATGCATCATTTCAATTGTGCTATCTATTTTTGTGTCTATTCAGTGTTATAATATTGGCTGTGCCTCAGCTGTGAAAGTCATCCTGTTCTCTGGCTCCCAAGACAGCAGAAATGATGTCTTATTGTAGGAGAGTATCCATGTCCATACCTCACAGATTTTGCCAATGGTGTTCCATAGAGACATTGTGTAATTCCTGTGATCAGAACCATACCTTTTGTTGTGCATCTTTTCTAAGTTAAAATCTATTGGCTGATGTCCTTCAGAAACTGGATATAGCTTACATTTCCTTTAGTATAATTTTTTTATACATATATCATTCTGCCATTCTTGTCAATCATTTCTGATTATGATTTATACTTAAATCCTTTTGTAGGATCAAATTAAAGATCAAAATTATGTACTTAACCCCTGCTATTTATAGAAAAACTTACAGGTTATTGAGTTGGTGTTTGGTGGATCTCAAAGAAAATAGTGGGTAAAGATGTAGACATAATTTATGAGTAGAACTTGGTTGGAAATAGTTAAGAAATCTCTTCTCATGGACTGAAACCTAAACTTTTTCAGGTCAAAAAATAGAGAATGAAATCTATACTTCATCTCAGTGTACCTGTTAGCTCAAAATATATGTGCAGGCTGAATGACAAGGAAACACAAGTCTTTGTACTAGCTGATTCAAAATTCAAATTATCTCACATGCTGAGTAAATATCCTATCAGCATTGACCTTTCTGGTTGCTAATGTAACTCTTGTCTCTAATTTTGATTCTGTCTTTGCTGGAACTTATGTGATCATTCCTGCAAAAGGTCTCAATTTAATAAACCAGAAATTTCTAAATTAAAAACCCAAATAATTTCACTGGAACTTCCTGAACATCTCTTTATCAGGAGATGTATACTACTGGTGTAATTCTGTAGTTACATTTACACTCAGCAAATGGATCAAATAAATCAGAGATTGTTCTCTGGCCCTGAGGTAACCTACCATGGCAGAATTTGAATTCATATGGCTGAACTCTCCTGTTCCTTTTCCCAGCAAACAGGTTTATTAGCAATGGTTCTCAGTTTGATCATCTCTAGAAATACCCTGGCCATTGCTAAGGATAGTACTGATTGACTCGGTCCAAAACTGCACCACTCATTTAACAGTATGGGAAACTACAGGTTGGAACTCACCTGTGTTTTCAATTCCTGTGTGTACAGTCTGGGTGCTGTTTTGTGCTTAGTGCTGCCAGTGCTAGTTATTGGGTTGTGTTTTTACATAACTGCACGGGTGAGCAGGTGTGCGTCAAATTAACAATTTATATGCTCATTGAATCTCTTAGCTAAACTTAGCTTTCTTTTGTTGAAAAAAAATCATCAAAATCACTGCAGCTCAGGACAAGTATTTACTGTTGTTATCTGTCTAACCTATAGATAGCCTGAAATTTGAGCAAAAATGTCAGTGTTGATAACCAAAATTTTAGGATAAACAATGAAGAAGAATCAAGGGGAATAATAAAAAAAATACTTCACAATATTGTAGCGCATAAGATAAATATATCAGATTTTCTACAGCATTTTACATGTGCCACTGGCACAAACACTAAGAACTGTAGGTGACATTTCTGATATACTAGAGGAAGTTTATGTTGTAAAATTAATCTCTGTGAATTAAAGCTCTTTCACAGGAAAGTACCAGTTAAAAGGGTAAGAGTATGATTTGTATACAGATTGTCAGATAGTTAGGAAACAAGCTGAAGGACAGTTGTCCAGTTGGTTATGGCAGAAAGAGAACGCACATCTGGATAGACTGCAAGTGTTCTTCAATGTTACCTTATGTAATATTTCTATTAAAGGCTTTGGCACACAAGTAGGTGTGTACTAATGAAATGTAATAATGACACATGGGTAGGTGGCTGGCATTTAGTCTTTGAATAGTGAAGGTAGAATAAATTATTTTTATTTTATGCCTCTGGGGTACAAGGGGGAGTATATGTGGGCCCTGGAGAAGGATTTTCTTTTTCTTTCTTTTTTTTTTTTTTCCTTTTCCTCTCTTTCTGTACAATTGACTGACACTACCTAAAGAATATACCCTTGCCATAATGCAACACTTTTTCATTTATAGTGCTAATTCAGCTTCTCTGAGGGCTCATTATTTAAAGTAACATAAAGGGTGGGTTGTTTTTTATGTTTTTTTTGATCATTATTTAAAGCAACATGAACAATTTTTTGGTAGATTTTTATTGTGATGGTACATTTAACTAATGGTATGTTATGAGGGAACTCCTATTAGAGACTGAAATGAAAGTTACTTGAAACAAAATTAATTCATCATCCTCTGTGCTAATAAAAAATCCCTAGTAAATGAAGTCATAATGATGCGACTTAATGTGCAACTTTTTCCTCCTTAATTGTCTTTAGAAGGTGAGAGAAGTGTTACAAATCAAAGTAATATTGGAAATAGTCTGCTGTTAGTGCAGGAGAGCAGGCTTTCAAGAGTGTGTATTGTCTGTGTATGTCTTGTATCTGATCTGGATATATTTGTATAGGCACATATTTATAAACCTACATGGGCAAAGTTGTATGTCATATCATGATCTACAGAAATATATTCACACACACCCCTCAATACGGTCATGCATATGACCTATTTCTTGGCTAGCCAGGAACACAATTCCCTTTTTCTCTGTGATGAGGATTTATTTGTGAGGAAATTCTGGAAATCTGTCAGAGCTGTGCAAGTGGCAAAGGGCACACTGCTCAGGCCTGACACATACTGAACTAAAGCTATTTCTGCATGAAAAGGGGAATCCTGTCTCAGGTGTTCCTAGCCACATTCTTTCACCCTTGAGTCTTCTTGTCATGGTGCTTGTCATTGTGTGGCTCAGATTCCTGAGCTGATCTGAAAAAAAAAAAAAAATTACCAAAAAATCCTTTTAAATTGGACTGAATTTGCTGAATGCATCCCAAAAGTACACTATCCAGAGGCAGCCCAAACTGAGCAGTGGGAATGGACAAATAAGCCAGATAATTTCTTTGCTGTCCAACTCACAGCTAGATCAGTTAAAGCTGCCTGTAAAATTTTGAGGTCTAAACTATGGGTATCATCTTTGCGTATACCAGACCACTTATCTATGGGAGTTCTCTTTGAGGACTTTATAATACCATTGCCAGCTCACTTTGTCTTTTTCCCCCGTGCATCATTTACACCTTAATGAACTACAACACAGTTCCTTTCCTTAAAACTTGCATTTTGTATGCTGTTTGTTCACAGTTGTAATAATAGGGAACCGAATTAGGCTGACTTTTAAATTAAATCATTAGGTGTTTCACTAAAAATGGCTCTGATCTCAAGCCAGTATAGGTGTAAGTACACTCAAGTAACTAGACACAATGTCAGAATCTTTTCCTTTTTTGCTCAGTTTTTAGGTTTAGGTTTGGATGTAGGGGGAAAAGGAGACATGAGAAAGATTTTTTAAGCTATTTTTAATTTATGTAATGTATTTTTTTTCTACCATCTTCCAGAAGGTCAATTTGTGATCAAAGTTTTATTTTCCAAAAATGAACAGGATTTGGTATTTTAGGGTAATTTGACATCTGTATGTCAAACACTTCTCACCAGAGGCAAAAAGGACACTATCTTTACAGCATACTTTTGTCTGCTCAGACTTCCATGCAAATCTCCACTTGACTATGGGCTGGAACCACGTCTGATTTGGCTTCATATGCCAAGTGAACCAGGGGTTCAGAAGAGCATCTCTTTTGTTTATCTCCTTGCCTTTACTTGGTATTTAACTAATATTGGAAAGTAAAAATAAATGAGATTGAATAATTGTATCCTGCAATTATTTCTGTTTAATAAGAAGCCTAGCTAAGTGTGTGAGAATTTAAGTTCGCGGTCTGTCCACCTAGATAACTATATTTCATATTGAGACAGGTAGTAGGTATAAACAAACTCGTATTCATCCCTTTTTTTTGGTCCATGACCACCACCATGCTGGTTTCTGATGGGATTCTGACATGTGTCAGTTCTGGTGATGGGCTGATGACACTCAGGTTCTTGTCAGTCTTGTCTCCTGTCAAGGACCAGGAGCTGAAGTACTGTAAAATGGCTACAATGTTAAAGAGCCCCTTCCCAGGACAATTTAAAGTGCTGAATGTTGCATTCAGTAAAAGGCCAAAAAATAAAAAAATCAAAAATTAGTATTTTTCTTAAAGAAATCTTTCTGTGACCAAAGTTCTTTCCACCTTCTACAACAAGCTTCCCAGGAAAAAGCATGAAGGGCTGATGTTGCCTGTTTTTCTCTTTTTAGCTCACAGAAGGTTCAGACTTAGTTTCTCTGATGAAGGAGATGAAGTGTGAAGCAAATTTTGAACTGCTGGGAAGCAGTAGAGTAGTGCTTCTCAGACCTAGGAAAGGCCTGCCTGATAAGGACAGTTGTTAGGGTTAAAACCCATAAGGGTTAAGGTTACCTTTAGAAAATTGAGTCCTAAAAGATTTGAGAAGATACGAGGTCCTTTCTTTTTAGCCTTCTTGGAAGACCAATCCAATATTTCTGTCAGAATATTTATTTGAGAAAACCATATTACTACATATGAATTTTATGAACTTTAGAACTGATTATTAACAATTTTTAAAAATTAAATTAAGAGAATTTTTGTGTTAGCAAGCTCTGAAATCCAGTCTATAGTAAATACAAAAGTAGGGCTATAAGAGGACTTTAATAAATTAACTAATTAATGCAAATATGGGGGAGTTTGTGTGTATTGCCAGCCCTCCACTATATGTGTTATTTTCATTTTGTTTGTGAATCTTCAGCTTGCATTTTCTCAGGACTCCTGTTGTCATCAGTGGAATCTGACCTGACTGATGCCAGTTCATAGTGTCCTCTGGACAGATGACAGTACACACAGGGGGATGCATTGTGTCCACAGGAGGAAGTTTTCAGCAGTGAGGGATGGTATTGAGGGCTGGAGAGACCAACACTCCACCTATGAAGACTTCCTCAACCTTGTAACAAGGGGTTCTTTTGTACTAGGATGCTATTTGGGAATGTCAAACGCTACAGCAATGACAGAAAATGTTGTCTTGCCTTTTTACTAGCATTTTATCCTTGTTGTACCTCTGGATTTTTAAGCCACATAACAATACTGCCAAGTGATCATTAGTAAGCCTGATCTGAGTAAGCCTAATCACCATTTAAATGGAAACAAGGAGTGTGAGTAAATGAGAGATATGAAGTTCATTGTTTCACTTTTCAAATCAGTAACTCGGGGGAAATTTCCATTTTAATATGCTGTTTGTTTCAATGTAATGACTAAAAGGTTAAGATCACATATATCCTGTAGATAATGTAAACAAGCATTTATTTCAGACTCTTTTATTTTCTGAACAGAGGCTCATATGCCATAAGGTTAATTTATTTATTTACTCACTTACATGCTTACTTTGCCAAGGACTTTGATATTTGTCATCCTACTTTCGTTCCTTCTACTGTCTTCATTCTTAATTCCTGCTGAAAATATTTGCTAGTAGTGGTGTTGTGTGTTAATAAGTTGTTGTAATGCAGAGAAAAGAGGCTGTATAATATGATTTTACCCTTCAGTTCTGTATTTAAGAGAAACCTGTATTTTCTCTGGACATATGTTATTTATTACACTATTAGGTTTACATCAGAAGTTCAGTGATCGTACTCAGGTATTAGTAAATAAATAAGACTGTGAAGTTCAGAGGTGTTTTGTATGACATTCAAGACTCCATTTTACCTTAACATCTCACCCTGCTATTTTGCCAATGGCTATTGCAGTGATGTCAAAGTCTTTGGAGAAAACATACATTGGATTTTTACAATTCCAACCAGAATATGTTCTTTGTACTTTCCCACCTTTTTTCCCCTTATATTTTACTGCTCCAGGGTAGAATTACATTAACGTAGCAATGTTGGGAGGAATGGGGATTGTATTAGTTCAGAAAATATCTTCCGTGCTTATGAATAAATAAATAAATAAAGTCAAAGGATTATCCAGAACACTGACAGATTGATTTAGCAAAGGGCTGGGGGTCAAAGATTTTTACTTGTCTTAATGGTCTATATTAGGGAATCAGGGCATCCTGTTGAGAAAGACTGGTATTCTTTGACTTCACCAGTGTCAGACTGCACTATAAACATGCTAGCACCTGAATTGTGAATTGCTTGCCCCACAGATGAATGTTTGTCACACTCTCTGGGAGACAGATGTCACAGACTAGAGAAGGCCTGCTTATCATTCATGTGGTCACTTCTATTACCTCTGCTTGGACTGTGCTGACCTGCCATTAGTGACTCTAATTTAATTTCCCTGGCCAGTGTCATGGGTTATTTCTTCCATTACTTTAGAGATTTAATTTACAGGGTAAACTCCATCACTTGAACGAAAGAATTTCTCATGACATGAAGAACAAGTTCTTTTTGAAGATTAACATGGTGCTGGCTATTTATCTTGATCATCTCTAAGGCATGAGGCTTAAACGTCAGTGAATGACAATATATTCGTATGTTGGTGCTATTTCCAAAATACAGAAAATGTTGTATTTTTTGTAAATGTATTTTGTGTAAAATGATTCTGTGCACAGTGTTATGAAAGACCAGTTACCCTTTTGTTACAGCTATAAATAAGCTTGTCTGGAGTTGAGCCTGGGCTCACATTGAAAAGACTGGCACACAGATATGACAGCCACTGTAAGAATCAAATATGTTAGCACCTGTATCCCCCTTTTCCCCACATATTATTTGTTCTGAGTACTTAAAAACATGTGGAAGAAATCCCAAATATCTAAATAATTTCATGTCATTAGTATAATGATATAAATTTCCTGGACTAAAAATCCTTGTAATCACTAATTGATTTTTCAGTGTGTTCAAATTCAAATGAATGCTTCTCCTGGAAAAGGGCAAACTTTGACTGTTTATTTAATATATATATATTTCCTCACAATCAGAAGTGTGAGGAAACAACCAGAGCTTAATATAATTTTATGTTAGTGAAATAATTTTGACTGTTTGCCAGAGGCTGTGTGGGTAAGACCATTCTTCAGGAAAATATTTGCCAGGCTTTTAGTGTTGCTTTCTCAAAAATGCTACATGAATTAATTTCTGATGTCCTGGAGTATTTCTACGCTTTATAGGCTCCAGCCTGAGTGTGCAACCAAGGCCCATGAAAACATGATTTGGTCACTGAAAGGAAGTGAGCAGGGCTTTCCTTATCCAAACCTAAGAGAAGAAGGAAAGAATGAATGAGAGAAAGCTGCCTGCTAAGTTCTTCAAGGGCTACATGACTCTGAAGTCAACAGAGAAGACAGCAAAGGCAAATGCCACCTGTTAATAGTTTGACTTCCAAAGAGAAGGGACAGCATGGGTAGGGATATGAGAGGGTTGAATAAAATTTATGCCAGATCATTTGAACACTTGCCATGGTTTCAGCTGAATCAGCCCAAACTTTCCTAGCTAAGTGGGATTGTTTGTAAGGAGTGATCTTGTACTTGTATGCCTTCACCCACACTCTGCCAGTCTCTTTCACATCAGTTTTCGTAAGACAGGGAAGTAGACAGTGAAGAAATCTAGGTTTTCCCATTACCGAATTGTAATTCAGAAATATATTAATATATATTTATACACACACACATTCAAGTACATATGTAATGTGTATGTGTTGTATTTGTTTGCTTTCAAGAAAGGCAAATCATTATTAATTTTTCAGATTCTGGCTGGCAGTAAACTTATACATAGAGTATATGGTAACCCCAAAGAGTTCTCTGGGAGTATTTGTTATTCAGAGTGTTTTGACTGGCAAAGTAGGTCATGTTGCTCTTTCTCTTCATATAAAACTCAGAGACAAATCAGGTTTTCACTTTGAAGACTTGTGATTACTAATTTTAATTTGCTCTCTTCAACTGCTTTGTTTTACCTAGTTAGGAATAAAGCTGTCTTATGAAGATCTTATTTAGAAGCTTTAAAAAGAATTTCAGAGTTTATCTGCTTTCTACATTTCTCCTTGTGTGTTAGTGTCACCTCTTGAAATTTGGTCTTAATTCAGTCAACAGGGTGCAAACATGGATTAGAACAATAGAATTGCAACAAAGAATCTTATTGCCAAGTGCTTTTTCTATCAATAATCCTCCCTATCTGTCAATAAGATGGTCTTCTGTTTATATTGTCAAACACTTGTCACATTTGAAGAACATTTCATCAAGTACACGCAGTAGGATAGTATTAATTTATAAAGAGAAAAATTCCAATTTTTATGTAAATGAATTTATTTACGTAAAAGTACAAAAAACAGAAGAGCAAACATTCAGAGACATACTCTGTTCAGTGTCATAGATCTACACACAGAAACACATCAGCATCACTGCTAGCTGTACGTTCACTTTAGAAGAAATGCATAATCTTTTTCCTGAAATGTCTAGTCAAATACTGCAGTAAACAGTTCTATTTTGAAGTTGAACTGCAAGTAGCTTAGTGCAATGAAAGAGGTACTACTATTTCTGTTTTTTTACTTCACCACTTCAGGGAGTGACATATATCTTGGTGATAGTTCTAATCCTTTCAAGTACCTTTGAGAAGAGGTGTCACAGCAAAGGTGATATGTGTTAGGCAAAAGCCAAACTATCAAAACTAACATTTTCTCCGTTTGCAGCATTTGAGCATCAAGTTAGTATTTCAAGGTAGTCAGGTCCCCAGATTCAAAACCTGAGAGCTCTGCTTCCAGTTTCTGCTGACAGAGCAGCCCAAAGAAATGCTGACTGCAACAAGCTTCTGAGCCTTAGGTGTGACTGAAGCTTAGTTGACAAGATCACTTACTAAATCCAATGTACCTGATGAGACTCAGTCACAGTGGAATGTGACAACGATGCAGACTGGTGGAAAAATAGGAAAGGCAGCTGTGTCAATGTATTTACAAGCCACTAATCCACTCTGTGTATAATCACTTAAAAAGCCTATGGATTTGGACAAAATATTTGTTGTGGTTGTGGTTGTTTTTGGATGAATCTGCCTTACTTAAAAGCACCTGTTAAACAGAAATTGAGTTTTTTAATAAAAATGCCGGAGGAGGAAGGCAATAGGTTTATTTTATGGTGTAGAAAAAATTTACAGAGTTAACTGGGGTAGCTGTTATTGACAAGGATCTCAGAAAAATTTATAACCACATAGATGCAGCCAGTAATATTGCTCATACACGTCTTCTAGTACTGACACAAAATATCTCAAAGAAACAGCAATTAAACCCATGAGTTTTCTAAAAAATACAGGCCATTTTCAACAAAATATGTTTTAAAGTGCATGATTATACGAGTTTTTAATGCAAGATGAAGTACAGTTGCATCTCAAGACCTTTTAGATATTCCAAATTTGCATAAGTTTAAAATTGCTATAGATCAATTTGGGTTTTTTTGTCACATTATATTTTTCAACTCCTGGAGTCCTGACTGTGTGTGTTCCTTGTGAGAAGTTTCTATTTGATATTCCTGCCAGAAACATTTGGTTTCTGCAAGAAAGGCCACAGAAGACTTTTGGCTTGGCTTCAGCTGTCACTGATCCTTGGCATCAAACATCAGGGTCCTGTGGAATATGGTGAGCAGGAGGTTAGAATGGAATTGCTGGGGAGCTGAACCTGAACAACGTAACAGTGGGAAGTTCAACATGCATACGTATTTTTAATATAATTTTAAAATAAAATATGTAATAATCCTCTCACATTTTAATATTGTGAGTCATAAGCTTTAGGGTATTTTAATGTAAAGGTATGAGACATAATGAATCTAGGGAGCTGATGTGAAAAGAGAGATACAGTTTTCTGAGTGAAATGAGTGGGAATTTTAAGGCAGACCAGTGCCTACTCTGACTGGGAAAAATGGCAGATCTGAGGAAGGAGAAATGGGAATCTGGAGCTCTTCGTTCCAGGTTAGGCATATCAAGATCTGTCCTGTCCCCACATGTGTCCTCTTTCTTATTAGAAATGCAGTAGCTCAACATGAGCTGAAGATTAGAGGCTAAATGAAATTCAGTAACGACAACAGCTGAATGGAGAAGTCGGAATCGATAGAAGAGTGCCTTGCTGATAATCCACTGGGCTGTCATAGGAGAAAAAATGTTCCCCTTGAGTTCTGAAAGAGAAACTGGAAACCATAACAGAAGGATTAATTCAAGAAAAATCCATAAGATAAGACTGATTCACCCTCTGAAGAACATCTTGTTCCTAATTGGGATCATACTTGTTAAAAGCATGACTTGCTGGACATAAAGCAGTCCTTGAGAAGAGAAAATGGGCAATCATATATGTTTTGGTTTTAGCACAACATTGTATTCCATAATATTATTCTTTAATAAGTAGTCTTCATAAGGAAGACTTGCACAATTTAAAAACAGCCTTATACAAATTGGGAAACAATCTAGATATAAACATGGAGAGAATAATTGTAAAATCAGGATATTTTCTTTTAAATTGCTATTCAAGTCAAAATAAGTTACATGTTTAATATTTCCTACTGGCATTAAATTCAGACAACACTATTAAAGGGATAACAAACAGAAAATGAAGTTATGAGATAAGAAACCAAGCCAAATTTTGAGGCAGACTGTAGCAGCTAGACAGTTGAAAAATGCTCTTTTCTAGGTGCAAGGCAGTTACACATTTACTTAGCCAAGGCTGAATATACAGAGAAGAAAAGACCAACCCTTGCTTCAGAATGTTCCCAGTAGAAGGGAGGGCACAATGGAGTGACTAACAGGAGCATCTGGAAGAGAGTGTTTGGAAGAAGTGGCAAAGCAGTCTTAGCCAGAAGTTGTATGTAAACGGGCTCAATGGGAATTATTGAACATGCAAGGCAAGAGTGGGTTTTAGGAGAATAAATAGCCTATGTTTTACTTGGCTTTCTTTTACTTGGATTCTACGCACTTCTGGGTAAATTGCTACAAAGCACTGTGTTCTGAAATGGTTGCTTTAGGTCACTTTCAATCAGTTGGTGTTCGCAGTGGTAAGGGAGGAAAGGGGTCAGATAGATTAAGAATTGCAGTTAGATTTACAGGCACCAGGGATCTGGTCCTTGTGCATCCAGCCTGTGATGTTCAGCCTTAAAAGAAGTGCTAAAGATGAGGGTTCTGACATCTCTGAACTGAAAGGGATTGAACTGCCTTCTTCACCCATACCTCCGAGAGAAGGTGTCTGACATGCTGTCAACATGGGAACTATATATATGCTGTAATTAATAAAGGTTTTCTCTACCCCCACTGGCAGGAGAGAAGTGGGAATGAACTGGAAATAGCACCGGATATGTTTGGCATTGCCTCGCTACAGGGAGGTACAGTTTCCCTTCTGAAATGTCTTCTGATATCAGGTGCAAATACAACATGTATTTGATCTCAAATATTGATAGAGGATTATAAGATTGTGATGTTTTATTCAATCTCTATAATTTTTTGACTCCATCCTCTCAGATTTTAGATCTACACATGGAACAGAAAACCTACTGTTCCCACAGAAATCATTGGCCTTCTCTTTGGGGTGTTGATATACTGCCTGCATTTATTTATTTATTTCACTCTGTTGTTATTAATGGATTCTTCCAGTTGCATATAGACTTTTAAATGTACAAATAATATAAAATATTGTTTATAAACACATATAATGTATAAATGTATAAATAAACAGGAAGATTTCTGATTGCTACAGAGTATTCCTTTGTTTGCCTTCTTTACACTAAAGTATTTAATTTCTCTGCAGTGCAGAGGAACTAGAGCTAATCTTGCTTTGATGCCAGAGACCGGACAAAACAATCAGAACTGATACATTTAACTGAATGATGTGATTGCCAAATGTGACACAGTGCAATGACTGGGCATTATTAGATCACAGGCTTCCTGGCGCTGTAGGTATCATCTATGGCCAAAAGCCTCTGGCACATTTGGTCAGAAGAGGCTGATGTTCCCTCTTACACTTGGACTCTACCACTGCAATAGGTGAATTTCTTTGTTAGGGTATTCACATTTCTTCCCTAGAGGCTGCATGGTCAGACTGTTTCTAAAGAAATGTAATTTTCACAACAGCTATTTTATAATATTAGTACATCTATCATTTACAGAATATTTAGTAGTGGTGCCATGTAACCTATGCCTGTTACCTTTTTAAAAAGTACTTTCTTCTTAAATTAGGTGTGGTAACTTTCTGTGGATGTTGAGGTTGAGACCAATGAGCTGGATTGAGATTTCTGTTCTTATTAGCATTGATTTGTTAATCTGGACAGTGGTGAAGTTTATCATCGCATGACTGAGGATAAATGAATTATGAAACTAAATATATTAATTTTAATATCATAAAGTGCTTGCAATACAAATAACCTGCCTTATTATAATTGAAGGATATGGATGGAAAAATTTGGATGGAAACAATTTTTATTTCATACAGCTTGATCTCCTCCATCCATTTTCATGGTCAAGTATGTACTACCAACTAACCAAATAATCATGAAAAAACCTATCTTTGTGCTTGAATTCAAATATACATATATATAAATTAAATCCTGACACAAAATATCAGCATATTTTTAAATATGTCCTGCTAACTTCCAGAGACCAAAACAGAGTGTATGCTTCAATCCTTGCACCTTCTTATACCTTATACCTGAGAATCTAGTAATAGATTCTCAGATGGAATTTCATATTAAAGCAGTGAACTGTGAGAACAGTCAGCTATTTCAGCTTGTCAGCTTTTGGGCAAAGAAATTTATTCCATGCATTGTTTATGCAAGAAGGAACTTTGACAAGAAATAAAAAGATTAATTAGGAAAAGAAAGCTTCTAGACTTTCTAGTAACAAGACTATCTCAAACGAAATGTGATATCCAGAGAGTTTGCATGATGCAAGAATTTTAACATAGATTACAGGGGAGAAGAATAATCCAGCACAGTAGCTAGGCAAAGAAGAATGTCATGAAAAGGAGCATTGTAGGTTGTGAATTTAATATAATCAGATATTATTACATAAAAATATGGTTATTGTTAAGGTTGAGTATCAACTACGCAAAAGAAAATTCTGAGATCATAATTTTAATTTTTTTGACACCTAATTTGGTTGTGCATCATGAGCACAAGGCTCACTGCTATAGGAAGGTTGGATTTACAATGTCAGCAGGTCAGTGGCTTCCCTGATGTGCAGCTCAGTCAAGGAGCCAGGGGTAGGACTGTGGCTGAATCCCAGCCCCTGAGTGATGGGGAAGCCCAGAAGCCCAGCTCTTTTCCAGTGGTTAGACCTCACAGAGACACAGCAGCAGAGCTGGATGTGGGTGTGGGTGGACCTTCTTCAGGGAAAGGGAACAGCAGCTTCTTAGAGTGTTTTGGGCTCTGGGTTAAATGGCCTTGCACAGCAAAGCAGATTTAGTCTTTACTGAAAAAAATCTCTAAAGTTTGTTTATGCCGAGTCCTGGATGAGAGAAGGAAACAAAAATTCAGTGTTTTCTTCCAGTGTTATGATAAACCAACATTTTTCATTTATCAAATTGCTTTATTCACAAGCAGTCAAAGTGGAATTTGGAATTTTTGTGAACAGGACGCTTTTTGTTCTACTTTCTTCTCTTTGCCAGAAGCACACTGCCTCCTTTCCAATTTCACAAGAGAAGACAGTAAATCCATTAGATAAGTTGGAATTAAAATGTAGGAAAACAACCTAATTCCTTACCATGGGAACTTAAAATTCCACGAACATATTTTCTTCAGTTTAACTAAAGTTTAATCACAAATTCAATACTGTAGCTGGGCATTCAGTAATATAGCTTGCCTACCATGTAATGATTTTTCAGTTCAAGTCCCACTGACTTCATATCCATAATGATATTCTTTAGTTCCATATATATATATAAAATGATCCTTCGATTTATTTGCATAAGTATAAGTACACCATATTCAAACTTGATTTTCAAAGAACTGCGATACAACTATATACATACAACATTTGTCCTTCTGGTGACCCTTTTTTCATGACTGCAGTTTTGACAGGTGCTTTTGCTTCAGGCTACTCACAGGCTTTACACTATTAACTGTGGTGACATTTTTCTCTCTTGAATTGTTTCAGGAAGAAAGGTGATTAGAAAATTCGACTTTCCTTTTGTTTCACTGTGTGTCTTCAGGGCTTAATGTTAGTGCTGTGGTGACAACCAAAAAGTTAGCATTCAGCTCTAATTCCTTCAGAGGGATATGTATGCACAAACATTTCAATGCGTTATGAGAAATTTGAAAATGTGTGTCAACATATGTGGAAATCACCAATAATAAACATTCAATAACTGTGGAGTGGAA
Source organism: Dendrocincla tyrannina (assembly GCA_035047865.1). Lineage (NCBI taxonomy): Eukaryota > Metazoa > Chordata > Aves > Passeriformes > Dendrocolaptidae > Dendrocincla > Dendrocincla tyrannina. The sequence goes on from JAWWMP010000116.1 coordinate 66,418,468, forward strand.
TCACTGTTAGTATTAAGATCCTGATCTAGATCTATAGCTACCTAGAGGACTTAGGTCATGATCTCACTGCAATCCTAGGATCAATTGGAAAAGAAGCATTAAAAACCACTGCCCATTTATTTACCACTTCTATTTAACACCTTTTTTCTTTGAATGAACACATCTTTTTTTTCTTCTGTGTGTATACATGTGTCTTTTCATATATATATATTATATATATATGTACAACTATATAAATATATACATGTATCCTTTTTGTCTTATTTGTATTATTATTAGGCATACTAGTGAGACTACTGGTGGTGAATGATTTTGTATTTTTATGCTGGAACTACTCTGGCACTGAAAATAAGTTGTTTGAAACTTCTCTATGAAAAATCTGTAGAGAGTGCCTTGTTCAATGTTTATCTCATTAATCTGGCTCCAATAAGACCTAGATATGATTCTTTGCTCCAGCACAGGTATCTTATTTGACCCTTGGCAAATAGCTATGCTTCTGTGTCTGCATTCTTCAAGCTGCCAAATGATTGAGGATGTGTGTTTATCCCACTTGAGAGGGGAGAGAGTAGGTAGAGAATGGGAGAAAGGAGGAAGGATTTGAGGAAAAACATTCAAACATGGCAATAATGGGATTATGCAAGACCCTTATCCCTCCTGCTCAAAAAAAAAAAAAAATCCAACCCCCCCAAAAACACCAAACAAAACAAAGAAATAATAAAAGAATATAATATATGTGAAATTATTGGGGTTGCTATTTTTGCACGCCAATATTACACCGTCGTCTGCCTTGTAATGTTAGTGTAACTGAATAAAATGCCATCACTCTATTCATATGGGAATATTTTATCAGTGAAGAAGGTATAAAAGAACAAATATTAATTCTTAGCCTATTTTAGGTACCATAACTTCATGACTTGAGGGTCAACCTTGTTAAAAATTTTAGATTTATCCTCCCTATGCTTTCTTGATATTTGATTTGAGTGGGATGTCCTGTACTGTTATGAAGCAGTCATAATTTCTGTGTTAAACTGGTATGTCTGGAAATATTGAACAAACCTCCTACTGGAAATCACAGGGGTTCAATAGTCCTGTTAAGCAGCCCTAAGGACAGAAAAAGCATGCTGCATTATAGGTCACTGACTGGAGTTTTATCACCATATTGAATTTATTTTCTATACGTTTTATAAAGACACTTTTGAGAAGCAATCTTCATATGTCAAAACCTACTAAAAGGCAGGGGTTAGTGTTTTATATGAGTATTCCTGAGACAATAAAGGTAGTTATTTCAAGTTTGTATTATGCTAGATAGAAGCAGTATCACACTAGTTAATATACATATGACCCATTGTACCTTTCTTTATGTATTTCAGGTAACGCTTTCCTCTGTACCAACCAAAACTTTATCAGTATTTGAAATTAGTGATCAGAATGCTTCCGAAATACCTCAGAGAATGTAGCCAGCCACCTACCATGACAGAAAAATGTTTAATTCGAACCATTATTTTTAAAAATCTATGCCCAAAGAAACGTGTCTGAATCTGTATTTAAGCACTTAAACAAATAAGGCCTTGTTTACAGACACTAATAACGTATTCTATGCATCAGAGCTGTGCTGTTCACATATGTATTAAAGCCATAGACAAAGCCAAAGCAGGGAAGAAATCTATGCTGATGATCTTTGAAATTTTTCTTTCTGATGTTTTCTGTCTCTGTTTTTTCTTTCTGGATGTCATCTATGTATCTAATAGATATTTTTTCCTTTTCATCCTGATAATTCTCTTCAAAATAATTTATTTTCATAAAAAAACATATGGAGAAGGAAATGTGTTTCTATTCTATTCTAACACCTGAAATTTATTTTTAAAAACAAACTCCATTCTATTTCATATGAAGATCCTATATTAGAAATGAAATGACACAACTGTCATTTACAGCAAGCAGGAAAAAAGAATGGTGTAACTTAAGTAGATCTCAAATTAAAGATCAATGACTTAAGAAGGAAATCTTTTAACTTGCCTGTGTCACCCTTGTCTTTCTCACTGAAAGAACTGGCTTTAACTTGATGAAATCATAAAATTGGTAGGTTAATCGCAAGAAAACTGGCAAGTTCTTATAACATAACAAAAGGTAAAAATGATTAAGTCACTAGGCTCTTGGATATTAAAGAGATTAATAGGCCTTTTAATGGCTGTGTGAATTAATTTGCATGAATGATACCTGGAACCTGGAGAAGAATGAAAAGCTCTTAATGTCAACATAAATGATCTGTATTCTTTTAAATGATCATATATTGAAAAACAAAAGGGAAAATACTTTGATGCAAATGTCACCTTTACCGAAATTCCCAAGTTCACAGAAAGTCTAATTAAGGTGCTGGCCAAGACAGCCCTGCTAATGATTTTCTAAAAGGTCTCATCAGTCTTTGAGCGATCACAGGATGATTAAGCAAGGCTGTTTTAGAACAAATAGTCATTCTTCAGTTTTTGCACTTGAGTCTGGCCCCATTATGATTGCTAATTATAAAGACTCTGTTGCATCTTATTTGCAATCTTGAAAATGTATAAGAGTTTCAACATTGTAGCACTCAGTTTTTCCAAGATTATCTAGATATCTAATTCAGTTGATGCTCAAAGCTTATCCCATGTTTTTGTCACGGTAAGGCACCTACTTAATCAATTCACTCACAGAGAGTATTGAACCCTCCAGAGTATCAAGGATCTCTTTGTACTTTTAGTCATCTACTAAGGTGTTATGATAATATTGTGATCCACAGGAGGTGTTATTGTCATCGTCGCTGTCATAAGGCGAGAGATAGCTTGAAGGTTATCACCTGAATACAAGGATCTCTCTACCTGTTTCCCTTCTTTTTTTGAGAAGAGATTGATACCTCTGAGTCACTGTACAGATCTACTTAGGATGTGCAACATGGTCTACACCTGAGCAGTAAGAGGATGGGATTTAATCTAAATATGCAAAGTAATTCATCATTGCATGCATGCTGGTATACATAGGTAAATTGTAATGATAGGTAAATTGTATAGAACTGGGCAGAAAACTCCAAAGCAGTGGGGGACAAAAAATGAGGCCAAGAAATATCTCAAATAAATGATTTCTTTGCAGTAGCATTTTTCTTTGTGTTTACTTCTGGCAAATGAGTTTCATCTGCAGACACATATCAAAGACAGGTAAACTATGATATGGCTTTACTTTCCCTTTCCACTGCCTTGACCACAGGCCACAGGGGTGCAAGACAAATTCTGCATAGAATTGGAACAGTGCTGAGAGTCAGAAAGGGTCTCTGTGATATGACCAGATCTCTTTTCTATAGTGGCATCTTCGCCATTGCTCTTTGCTATGTTTTCCACAGGTAAGAATAGCAGCCCTGAAGCTGGAAATAGTGAACAGGACCATGGCAGCACTAAATCCACCTGCAGAATTTCTTGAACTGTTGAATGTCTCTAAGCTTAGCTAAGCTCTTCTGAGGCATCTAGTCTCAAAAAAAGGTCTTAAAATCTGTTATAAATTTTAAGAATATAATGCCAGAACAGGATTTTGCAAGTTTTCTGAAATAATTATATTGTAAGTTTTCAAAAAATTATTATAAGAGAACAAGCTTACAATCTTGTCTCACAGGAGGACTTAGAAGTTGGGATCTTCAAATATGAGTCTTGAGTCAGCACATAGTTTCCTAGAGTCATGGTTTAGAAGTCCTATTTCCCAGTTTAGTGCTTCCACTGAGAATTTCCAAATCACGTGCCACTTGCTTGCTCCCCTCTCTCCTTGCTCTCCACCCCCTGTGGAGGCCGGAGAAAAAAATTGGAAGTACAAAAGGTGAAAATCACAGGTTGAGATAAGAGCAATTTACAGGAAACAGCAACGAGATAAGAAAGCAACAATGTTAATAACAAAGTGAACAAGATAGGCAAACAATTCACATATGATTGCTCAGGACTAGCATTACCTGACTGCTCCCTCCCTCTTACTTGCCTGAACGGAATACATTTTCCCTGGAAGACTTCTGTCCCCCAGCCCCAGGAATATAGGTGAGGTGGTATAGAATAACCTCTGGGCTATGTCCCCTCCTGGCTACTGCAAAAATTAACCCTGTCTTGGCTGGAACCAAGATGGATGGGGATGATTTGGGGAAAGTTAAATGAAAGTCGCTGCAGTCAATGTTCTCAATGGAGATGTTACCTGGTTTAAGAGAAAAGGAGAAAATTCATGATTTAGAAGGAAGAATCATCTCACCTAATGATAGATGTTAAGAAGATAGACGACTACCCTGGTTTTTCAGACTGCAATCTATGGAGAAAGAAATGAAGTTCCAGAGGCTGGTTTGTCTCAATTTAATTTTAATGTTTAGATTCTTCAAAATGGCACTCAGTCCCAGAATCCCCTCTAAATCTTCAGCTTGGCATGGATTCCAGAGTGCGCTACTTTACTGATTTGATTATTCCCATAGGTTTCAGTGGAGTAAACATTTTAGAAAGACCTGAAAGAAATCTCACTAGTGTCAGCAGAAGAAGTCAAATTATACATGCCCAGGTATAAGACAAAATAAAATTTCTTTAATGAAGCAAAATTGTTACTAAGGGACTATGGCAGAGAATAGTTTGAAATGGGACTGACTCCAAAGTCAGAAGATGTCAGAAGTTAACTCATTAACAGCATTATAATTCAGACTGGTACGAGGTATGTTTCCATATTTCTTTTTATTTTTTTCTCTTCTGAATTATATAAGAGGATCAGATTTCCAGCACACATCTCTTCTAAGATATAAAATATGGCCATAAATCTTGAGAATTACAGGCTAAAATTGCAATAGGCACTGCAAACTTTTACAACCACAAATATGCTTTGAAATGAAAGGTTTAGTTGCAGTGAATATTCTCTGCCTAAGTAAAGATCTGGCACAGGTTGTCACCATGAAAACACTTTAATTTTTCATACTTCAGTGATTTCGAACCAATACTAAATTGATGGGAAAAACATTTTTATGTTTTCTATCACCAGTCTTGCTGTCATAAATATTGGGGTTTTTACAAGTCTTTATTTGGCAGTTTGTGCTGTGGGCCATTTTCTGTCTACTCTTAGGTACAACAAAAGAATTACTTGATTTAGCTCATTTTTTACAATGGGACCTCCTGAAACCCGTTCTTTTAATGTCAAATTTTTACTGCTATGTGTGACTTATACCTCTTAACCAAATGATCTTATTTGCTTTTTTCTTTTTAAAATTAGACTCATCAGGGTAAAAAAGTATACTTCTAATTGAACACATTTAAACTGAATATTTCAAATTCTGCTGAAAATGAACATGAAATAAAGAACCATTGGAGCTTTGGATGATACTTAATGGCAAATTCACCTCAGGGACTTGGTTTGCTCTTCCTATTTGCTGGCCAGACTTTCCATATAGACTAGTTAATCACTGCTTCTTTCTGATGAAGAAAGAAGCCAAAACCAGAGAATCTTAGAAACTAAGCAAGAACAATCTTAATCTCAATCTCAACCCCCAAAAAATCTGGTGGCAGCATTTGAGAAGAACAACTTGAGATTTAGGTTAAAATAATAATATAATATTGCAGTATATTTTGGACTTTAAATCATTGCATTTTTACTGCAGAATTATGTCTGATATTCAATGTTATGAGTATTTTTGTGTTATGAAATATTACCAGTTCTCAGGCAGATCTCACATGAACTTGTTTTAAATTTTGTTGCCAGTATTTACCTGCTGAAGACTTAGAAATTCATTTTTGCAAGGTAAGCTTTATCATTGAAATGATTGTGGAAATCATCGCAACTAAAGCATCTTTTTCAAATGCTTTTTTCTCCCCCTTATTTTATGAATGCTCATAAAACACTCAATGATAATTTTCTTCCCAGTAGACAGATTACAATATTAACTTTTTTTTATAAAATGTATAAATTTATGAATTTTAAGATTAAACCAATGTGTTTAAGAAGATTAAAAATAGGCTTTAATTATAAAAAGGACTGTTACAGATAAATATATTACTCTGTTACCTCCATGCTTGGTGTTAAATTCAAGTATCTCTGCCTCTGACTAGACATAGGCATATGTCTGAAAATTCCCTAATTTACTTAGTGGCCTTCCCTTAGGATAATTTTCTAGGTCACAAGACTGAGAAAATCAGCTTTTTACCCTTCTCTGCCCATCTTTTATTTTATTAGACTGCATTCTAACAGCAGATGCATTAATGGAATTCAAATACAGTCAATACATAGATTGAGCTAACAGACTCATAAAAGGCACTTTAACAGTACGCTGATATCTGACCCTGTGTTATATAAAGGTCAGGCAAACTGGATAGCTTTTATGGAGCTCATTATTTAATCTTAATATTAAAGAGAACCTAGCATAGAAGACTCTAATCAAGATTTGTAATTAAGCGAGAACATCATTCTTAATCTGATCATAATTGCAGAGTTTTATAGCCCTTTTCCAGAAATCAGCCTCTTGTAGAAGTAATGCAAGGGGTTTTATACAAAGCATGTCTTAGACTGTTTGCAAATCAGTTGTTAAATGAATTATATAATTTTTTACTCTATAGTAGTTTTCATAAAATGTTGCCTCATTTATAAAATGTTTGGTACTTCCCAAACCATGGTTTAAAGCAGCAAGAAAAGGAATAAAATAAGTCAAAATAGTAATTGAATTAAATTATAAATGGCTCAAACTCAGATTTTATCCATCCTGTCACATGATTTTAACCAAAAAAATACAAAGTTTGTTACTGTCTTCACTGTGCTTATATACCCGAAGTCTCCTTTAATACATCTCCACAATATTTCAAGTCAGCTTTATGTGAAGGAAGTTCGACTGTCATATTAGCTCAAATATGTCACTCTCTACAGTACAATAGCCCTGAATCTGATTAATCTGAATGCTCTTTTTAGCAAACTAGATCATAATAGGTCCCTTGGTACCATTAATATCTAACTTTTCCAAGATCATGATAGTTCAAATATATTTCGTTCATGGATTATACATCCATTAGGCTGAAACATTTCTACTAATATATTGTGGTCATGCATTTACCATGTTTCCACCAAGCAGAATATGGTTTAGAGTTCATACTGAATCAAACTGATTTACAATAGAAAAAAAAATCCTTACAAATCAGTTGAAATTAGCTAATGATATAATGAAACCTGCAATAATTCCAGATTTTTTTTTTTTAATCAAGAGTGGCAGCTTGGAGTGGCAGGGTCTTCGAGAGTGGCTGCTTTGAGTATTTTTCTGGCATGATGCAGTTAAGTAAGCATTTTCCCTTCTTAATTCCTTTGTATCCCTTCTTGTTTTTTCTTTCCTGATTTGCTGGTTCTGGATGGATGTCAGGTAAAGTTACAAATTTCAAACGTAGTCTGTCACCTTCTCTTATTTTTGCTCCACTTCAACCACATATTCTTTTCCTAAAAGTTGTACAAATACACAACTCCATATCCACACATATAATGTAGATTCCAAGAGAAATATGTAGAGACTGAAAGTCTAAAATACACTGATTTGTACATCTCACTAGTATTGTAAATGGCCCTCTCTTGTGTGTCACGATATTTAAAATTACTAGTAGGTTCCCTGGAATATGAAAATAGAATTTTGAGATGTGTTTTCTGTATCAAGAAAGTGGAATTTTTTTTTTTTAAAGTGGTAGATTTTGTGAATAAACACTCATCCCACAGAATTATAGAACTATTCAGGTTGAAAGGGACTTCTTGAGATCTAGTTCAATCCCTGCTCAAGTTGGGTTACCTAGACAAGACTGCCATGACCCTGTCCAGTTGGGTTTTGAATATCTCTGTGGAGAGAGAATCCACAACCTCTCTTGGAAACTGATTCCAGTGCTTGACCACTCTCACAGTAAAAAAGTGACATAACACTGGGTTTCCCCATGCAACTATAAAACATCTTGATGACAGTTTAGAAGAACGCTTAAACCAAAATCCTAGCATGATTTTGAAAGGTTAAATTGAAAGATTACAAACACTCTGCAAGAACAGTCAATATTTACAGTTCCAGATATCCACAGGAACTTTGAAGCCTTTGTGACCATGACTCAAGAATTTAAGGCAAGCTGCAAGCCTTCTGATCTTTCTCAAATGTAATTTAACTTAAGAAGCAAGAAAGAATATGAAAAAAACCCAAACCTTCCAAACAAAAACAACAGCAACAACAACAAAAAGCCAAAAGCCATGAAAAAAAAAGTAACACCCCACACCCCAGGAAAAAAAAACGCACAAAACACAGCAAAACAGGATAGGATCATATGAAATGTATGTAACATTTTTTAAACTTGATAGCACGACCTGGAAACTCAACAACAGTTAAAATGAGTTTGACTTACAGTGCAAAAAGTAAAATATGGTTTGTGCTTCCTCTGTTTTTTGTAGCAACAGTTTGAGGTACGTATTTGGTTTCAGAAAAAGCAAACAAGCGTAGCAGTTGAACAAAACGAAGACAGAAAAGAAAGATGATGGCCAATCTAGATTTTTTAAGAAAGTCAGTATTGAAAAATTACAAAATCAGTGTTGAAATGTAATAAGTGACACAGAAATATAACTAATTTAAAAAAAAAGAAAGGAAAGAAAAATTAGTACCTGCCTCATTCTTAAGTGTCATAAAATATTAACAAAATCATCTGTAATAGTGATGAAGACTGCCATTTTAAATTGAAGCAGTGAGTAAAAATTAAGCCTTAGTCAAACCTCTTAACATTAAACCAGAGTTCCTTTAACCTTGAAAATTGGCAGCTGTGAGGAATCCTAAAAATCTGTAGTGTCATCTGGAGATTTTACTAAGACCCATCTCAGAGGGTTGCTCAATGCAACAGTAATGTCTGTAATAGAGCTGAGCTTTGTCTTCAGAATTTCTGGCAAGTCTGGATCTGAAGTACTAGCCGTTATTAATGAAATGGTCCTACACAAGAAGAGTGAATGCCACCACTTCCTCACAGTTGAAATTCATAATTTCTGAAAAGCTGAAATCAAACAGGATCTGCAAGCCTCTTTTGATAACCATGCTAATCTTAGGCTCTTGCATAACAGACAATTTTTAGATCTAGTATTATTATTCAAAAATATATATGAAAATTAAAAAAATTGTGATAATTCTCTTTTACTTATAACAATAATGGCATTCTTAACTAGTTACTCCATTGTCTTCTTTGCTGATGAACTGAAAATTCTTTCCCTGGCCAGACCCCACTCTGAGAGCTTCTTGCCAGTTTTCAGTGGTGTAGACTTAGCCTTGACATGTGGTTTCATCCATCCAGGTTTCTAGTTGTAGACAGAGCAATCAGAGGGGGACAGGAAGCTAGAAGAGGAGGCAGGAAAATTGGTGATCATGCCTAAGGGATCATGTCCTGTGTCTTTTGGTGCAGTGATCATTACCAGTTTCAAGGATCAAATACCAAAGGAGAATCATGATTATGATCAGAGCTCCGCACAACGTCAGAAGAGAGGAGAGACCTGCAACAGGTGGTTCTGCTGAGCTCCTTTGGACTAGTCCCCATCCCAGAACTCACAAGTTAGCCTGCAGATGAGAAGATGAGGGTCCTGTAAGAACACATGGAAGGTGAAAACACCTAGTTCTCTATGGTTATCTAGGGAAGGAAAACGAATTTATTTTAAAGGGGAAAATAAGTAAAGAGACAAATGATAAAAATGTACAATAGCAAAAACCTCGTAGACAAAGGTTAACAGAAGCAATGCTGAAGATCAAAAGTCTCCAGACACCAGCTGATGGGCCGTTAAGAAGCTCCAGGCACAGCTTTGGAGACGGCCAGGCTGAACTTAGCAACTGCAAATTTCCCTTTCGTAATGGGGAAAGAAGAGTGACCTGAGCATTTAGAGTATTTGTGGATGTCTGTTTGAGTGGGATGTTTGCAGAGACCACTGAGCTGGTTCAGCTGGTGAGCTGGGGACCTGTCAGGATGATATGAGGGGCTGGCATCAGGGCAGGGGGGCCAGGTGGGCAGTGGAGGCTCTCAGTGGTGCCTGCGAACCTGGGGAGTGCTGTGCGCGTGCCTGTGCTAGTGACCTTCACTCTCTAAGAGCTGAAGAGAAGGAGACTCGACTGGCTGTGCTCTTGTTTTATGTGAGCCTTGTACCTGGGTGCTGTTAGAGACAGAACCTTGCCTAGGTCTGGCAGTCTTTGTCAGCGTCCTCCACATATGTCTGTGTGTCCCTGAGACAAGGACTCAGCTTTGCTGCTTGCCCATTGAACCTCCTGCGAGCAGTCTGCAGCTGCTTCATTGGGAAAGAGCATGTAGGTGAATTTCAAGGTTTTGATATAAGTCTAATCAGATTTGCAATGTGGAAAAGAATATCTTAGAAAGGAAATAAAGTAGCTGTCATGATTTAAAGTATCACTAGTTACTAAGAAAATATATTGGATGCATGCTTTTGATGTCTAACAATCCACACTTTCTTGTGTTGTTTTGTTTGTGTTCTTTGATTTGATTTTTTTTTTTTCTCCAGACCATTCTTATCCTTTCCCTTTGTCCCATTATCATGTTCTTAGATTTTTCAAGTGACATTTACACCAACAGACCTCCAGGCCATAAAGCAGGTCTACTTCATATGTTTGCATATGAAGTCCTAAGTGCACTTCCTAACTGCTGTCTAAAAAGAAATAAGATTTCATATAAAAAAAGAGATTTAAATACATTTATCTTAAAATACATGTAACAAATTTTTTAAAATATATTCTAATTCTATATTACAACAATTATATATTTTCACTGTTTACCTTTGGATGGTTTCTAGCTTCAAGGCACTTGAGACAATCTGTCAGAGATATTCTTTATAACTTGGTGGGAATATCTCCAAGATGTAAGAGGTCATATGAAAGACAAATAGTTTAATAGCCCCTAAAACAGGTCCATAAGTTAGTTGTCATAATCTTAGTAGTCAGGATAACTAAAAGTAGCTAAGACTGGACCAGGTACACACAGACCTGGTCTCAGTACCAGGCGGTGACAAAGGCAGGCCTCTCCTTTTCAAATCCTTGTATGACATATATGTATATGTCATATATGAATATATATGTATATGAATCCTTTAGCCTTAAGAAATTTCCTTTACTTCAGAGCAGCTAAAAATCATTAGTCTTTACTGCTCTGTTTATTGGCTAAAATATTTCAGCACTAAAATTGTTTGCTGTATGGTCAGTCTTTGGAGAGACAAAGTGATCAAGACTGTAAAAATTTAGAAATAAATCTCTGTTGTAATATTCATGATGTTGACCATTTGTTTTTGTCAGACCAGTGGGGAGACCATGATGACTTATGGTTTTAGCAGTTTGGATACAGCATTTATTAAAAGCTGTATTTAAAGTTCTCTGTGGGACAGCCACCCCTACTGTCTGATTTTATGATGAGGATTTGCATTTATAAGAATTTTACCACATGAAAGGAGTTTCACTTGATTGAACAGTTAATTGTTGTGGAAGCATAGACTCACTTTTCAGTTGATAAAGGACCACCAACCAACTTTCTGTACCATCTCCATTCTCAATTTACCTTTCCTGTGTTTTTCTCAAATGTAAATTAGCAGTATTGATCTAGAAAATAACACAGCATTTTAAAATAAAAGTTACTGAAAGGGTTTTGATTTCAGACTAAATAGTTAATGAAAGATATAAAGTCCTTGCTATATATATATATATACATACATACACTATTATTATTTGCCTTCTCCTTACAACACAGTTCTGTTTCATGTTCAAATGATCCATTTTCTCCTTTAGTCTCCTTTATTTGTAAAGTTTGAGACAAGGTTCCTTTCCCATTCATATACACTATTAGGCCTTTTGGATTTAATTTTGTTTCACAAGTAAAACTCTTGCTGAGTTCTGCACAGGGAGAAACAACTGCCTGAACCATAAAAGCAAATTTTTGCTTTCTTCCTCCAGTGTTTCATTTATTATTCTTTTTTTTAATATCAATACTGATCTGTAAATTTTAAACCACTGTAGAAACTGTACAGTGAGCTTTGTTCAGGCTCTTCCTCTGTTTTGAAATTTAATGGTTAATATTAACTGTGTTATTAGACTGCAGCACAGAAAAATTATTAAAATAGTAAGTGGGGCAGTACAATGCAAAAAGATCTGAAGATGAAACCATTGCTGGTGAGAACCTGACATCCACAATACTTGGGAGCTTTACTGCAGATTTTCTCTAATCCAAGGCTTTGCAGTAAGTATCTGTTATTAACAGTGTTCCTGAGAGTCACCTTCCTGGTCAGTTTCATCAAAAAAGTAAATGAATTTACAAACAGACGATTAAAAAAAATGCCTCAAAATCTCAATCCCTTATCTGCTAACTCTAAGTTAATTTTCTTTATATTTATTAGAAAAGCCTTTACTATTATAAAGTCTGAAATGCATTTTGCACAAAATACTCTAAAGTTTATGAGACCAGATTCTTGGTCCATGTTTTTGCTCTCATTGTTTCACTGCAGTGTTGTGAATCTAAGAAATACCACTTTCACCTCTCTGCCATCCATTCTTCCTGTTCCAAGGACAGTTTTAAAAAATGTAAATAAGGAATTAGGGAAAATAAGAAACTGACTGGTAAGAGTGATTTCGCTTTATATTATGATGCATCTGAACTATACCACAGAAAACTATGTCCTAGTTACATTGATGAAAACCCACTAATCCAGAGGATACCTCCAAAGCAGGGCTCTGTCACCCACCACACTTATCCCACAATAGGAGAATGCAATTGGAAACCCTTCACAGAATCAATGTGGAAAGGAAGTGCAAGTAGGCAGAGTAATTTAGAAAAAAACAAATGAGTCTGTTCTTGACCTTCATTTAGCAAGGAAGGGACTGTGTCACAGAAGCAATTTAGTACAGTAGTTTCTTGCAGAAACTAACACAGAACATAGCAGAACATAATTCTAAATGAGAAAACGTAACAGTACAAAATTATTCAGTATTAGGTGGCAATTGCTGCATGACGTTCAGCAAGGGAGAGAGACCTAAGTTAATGGAGAATTTCAAAAGGTATAAGCTTATGAGATAATACTCTCTTAAAAGAGAAGGTGGTCCTGGATGGGCTGCTTAAGGATATTTAGTAGTATTTCCATACTTTCTAAGAGGAGAGAGTAATTTTCTCTCTGTGAGTTAACTAAAGTTTTATATCTCTGCTTCTATTAGTTCAAAAAGTTACCTGTAGGGTTTTCTTGTTCTCTCTCAGGGAAAAATGGAATGCATAAAAATTTTAATTGATTTTTTCCCCATTTTTTGTTCTAGGCATTAAGCAACTGTGTTGCAACTTCTATTCATTCAACTAATGGGAACAAATGAGAGAAAAGTGGAGAAAGGGAATAAAACAGGGTGCCAGGCAAACTGACAGACTGTGTTTTCCTTCAAAGAAGCTATCTGATTCCAGCTAGAGGATGAGTATCAGTCAAATACTTGCCAATCACTACTTAGCTCACATAATGATTCACTTTTTTTTTTGTTTTTTTTTTTTTTTTTTTTTTCCCCA